>OZ024794.1:56185107-56785107 GCA_964017045.1 Omphiscola glabra | reverse complement strand
TTGATACAGGTACCAAAACTCACTTTTATTCATGGAATTTTAACAGTTTCTAATAGAAAAGTGTATTTTATTTTTTTTAAATGTTCTAACTACATGCAGTGGTTCACACTCTGAAGTGAGGTGTGATGAAATGAAGACTTCATCATTAATTTAACTATTCTTCCTTACTTTTAAACACTGGAAGCAAATATAAATAATCAAGTATCCTATTACTATTAGTATATTAGAATTAGAATTGGACGGAGATTAGGTAGTAGTTATGATGTAAATAAATAATAGCAACTTTTTTAGAACATTACTAATTACTAATTATATAGTTACCTCTAAGTGAAGATAACCATGTGTACCTAAACTTTTATTTCCAAGGCACTCGGGTTCTTTATCTCTATTTTTCCGTTCAAACATCTTGCGTGGACCTTTTGTTACTAACAATATGGCCATGCGTAAAATAGTCAGGACAGCAAATATAAGACTTAAATTAAGTAAGACCCACAAGTGTATGCAACGGTAAATTAAGTTGACCACCATTTTGTTGGTTATCTGTAAAATAAAATATGTATATTATAAGTATAATAAATTATACTGAAGGTTCTCTCTACATAGATATTTATATACCAATTTCAATACAGCATTTATATATATAATAGTTTAAATATATTGAAACAAATACAAACAAAAAATTACTCAGCAGTGCATTTTTAAATTTTAAAAATTAACGTTTTATGTTCCCTCTGATACTGGATCTGATTGTTTCACTCTTCACAATTTATAAACTTAATTATTTTACTTTGTACCATCTCTTTTCTCTCAAGTACAATTTCATCTTCCAAAGGTTATCATATTCGCATCACCCATAATATAAAATTAAAGAATATATATCATATGGAAATCTTAGCTAGTTTTCCTCCGCAACAAGTCAAGAGATAAAGAGACTGACTTAGCAAAGACATTGTGACAGAATCAGATATGTTGAAAACATCCACAGGAAAGAAATGGAATGGGCTGGAAAGAATAGCTTAAGAAAGAAAAGGATCATGAATTGCTCATAATATTCATGATCATGATTACAAGTTGCCGTTAAGGGATATGAGGCAATAGGCTGTGGTGGAAGCCTATGGCCGGTGATTCTAAATATGCAGCCCTGAGAAAGCTGCTCCTAGGCAACCGTTTTGTCCCAGCTACTTCGCGAATTAGTTGCGGGGTAGAAACCCACTGTAGAATCCCTCTTAGAGGGCGTCCGATGCTTCCCCGGGACGGGTGGGGGGAGATATTAGGACGTTAATTTACCGTCCCGACTCCTAAGAAAGTGGACTGCGGACGCTTGAAACACAGCGTCTTCGGTCGACCAGATGTCTCCGGGCGGGGAGGGCCTCCATCGGTAAACCCGATCGAGCGGTTGCTGGTGGGGGCGCTCCACGTCCGGGGAGATCTCTGACGTTCCTCCGCACGGCCTGACGTCGGGGAAACCCGGCGGCTGGCATGTGTGGGTGGACGCCAGGGAGGGCATAAGGAGCGCAAGCTCGACGGCCCGCTGACGCCATTTCTTAATGATATATTTCATAATATTCCTCTAGCCTCTGACTCAAAACAAGCATTGAAGAATCTCATTGACTTATCTTTCAGTACAGCATTTTGTTTGTTATGCTCCTCAGGATGGATTTTATTCTCTTCCCCAAGCATACATTCCAAGTAGGTATAAGCCTATGCCCACTGCATAAAACTAAAGACTAATCAATTGCAAGTCAGATGCATTTGAATCAATTCAATCAATTAGGAATTAGGCCTACATTCTGGTAATAAGGCAAATTCTCACGATTTAATTTTTTTTTTTTTGGTACTTAGACTTAAAATAAAAGTTAATTAAACTAAATATTTTAAAAAATATATATTAATAATTATTCATTTACTCCTTGGAACATATTACGTCTACGTTTCTCCAGTACCAGTACCCACAACCTATGTCTTAAATATTTATAACAATCCGGTAAAAGTAAACATACTTGATTTTAAAATAAAGGAAACTGTCGTAGACTGAATTGATTACTTTATCATTTTTAATAAGTATAAGTATAATTGTATTTATAAAATAAATGCCTACTTCTGTCTGCGTTGGTGTACATTAGTTATTACTGCTAAAAATACTAAATTAAATTCTTCCTTCTGAACGTCTAAAAATTGATATAATTATTAGTGTCTCAGCCTCAGGTTAAATAATCGAATAGGGAGAAATAATTGACAAATAGGCTACTAATTACTAATTAAATAGACTAATATAATAAAATACAGTAGGGCAGTAATGGCAAGGGCCTATCATTTTGGTAGTAGTATTACAATTTTTTTATTAATTACCATGAAACTATAATTTGTATAATTATTACGCTACAGGCTACAGCATAGATTAAAATTGCATAGACTATTGATTGACTATTGCCATATAATTCATATTTTGATATATAGTATATATAGCATAGAAAATGTTTATATAATAAGTATAGTCTGCATCACGCACGTCATTTGGGTAGGGCAGGGTGGGGCATTTGCCCCCTTTCCTTGAATTAGCAGGTTATATTTAAATTGCTATGCACTGTGGTACCTTTTCAGTAATAAATTAATAAACAACTTAAACTTTAACAAAGCTGACCAAGTTTTGGTTTTGCCCCCCACCCCTTGAAAAAACCTGAAATGAAGCTCCTGGTCTGCATAGGCAGCCCTAATAGGCTCATTGAAATTGTTAGCTTTTTAAATTTTTAGGTCTACCACCTATCACTATCATTCATCAGCGACTTAAACTAACTATGCTTGCCTATGCCATGCAGTGCAGATTATGATTATTATTTAAACATTTTCTATGCTACTACCTACTTCAAATAATGATATAATACCTGACAATATATAATTTTATAATATTATTAAATTATTATAAATTGAGTATAGTCATAGGCATAGTATATATAGTATAGGATAGAGTATAGTTATAGTATAGTAAAGTAAATAGTAAAGCATGTAAGTTACATTTAAATAATTTCATTAATTAAGACATTAAGTCATAGTCATAGTATAGACTATAGATAGCATACTAGACCTGCTTTTGGCGATTGTAGTAATTTTTACGTATCCTGTTGCCTTACTGGTAGTAGGTACTGGTATGCTTAGTCTTGGTATTGGACTATGGACTCGTCACTCGAGTTTGAAAGATTATAATTATATTATAAGAATAAATAAACGAAAACTGAAATAAAATAATAATAATTAAAAACGAGTGGCCTCCCCGCATGCCGTGTTACTTGTTGAAAAAGTGAGGGTTAAGAATCATAAGTCTAACTAGTAACTAGTATTAATTAATATACTCAAATATTAATTATTAATAAGTTACTGTTTGAAGTATTGTTTTGTATAATTCCCACACTTACAGCTAGTGCTACTTGTAATGTTTTATTTATCCACTCTTAAAAAATCGAATTATTTTCCGACTTCCTGTGTTTCTTATTGAATTGACAATTGAAATTGATATAAATATAATTATAATAATTACATATAAAAATCATGAATGTTACCTGGTTGTTGATATTTGATTGAATCATTGATTTAAGGAGTTTAAGACTTAGAGGGAGTGTAGAACATTGTATCTGTGGGTTATTGAGTTAGTTCGGTGATGCACCTCCCACCCCTGAAGTGAAATTACCAATTACCGTTAGTACTAGTACTACTAACTACTAGTTAGTTAGAGTAGGACAATGACTTTAATGAGTAAAACTAGGCTGTTAGCTCATTCCTTAGTCACTGTGTCAGTGTCTGTACTGACTGAACTGTGCTCAGTGTCAACTCAACTGAACTGACACTACTCAGCAGACTCAGTCATTATTAATAATGACAATCAATGGCGACTGTGGTGATAGTCTCAGCTAAGTCTGAGTTTCATAATGATGAAAATGATAATTCCTCAAGTTAGTCTATACAACTTAGTAGTCACACTGACACACAGTCTGCGTCTGCACTGAACTCTACTCAGTCAGTGTGAGTGTGACACTGTCAACTGACACTACTCACACACAATCATCTAGTGACCAAATTAAAAGTAAAACTTAAATTTAAATGTAGATAGAGCAACAAATAAAATTAAAAATGTTAAGGTTTCTAATATTGATTTCAGTGTATTTTTTTGCAACAGAGCTATTTAAATACACTAAAGCACCTGATTTAACAAGAACATTTTGAAAGGCATTACAAAAACAAACAAAAAACAATTGAATTTCAATGTTAGTTGATCATTTTAAAATTCCAGGGATAATGTATCTTTATTTTATATAATTTACTGTGCATTCAAAGCTTGATCTGTCTCTACTTTTTATTCCAATTTAAAGGCCCAGCAATAATCTACTTCATTACCAAGATAACTACCAAGTAATCTGACTCTTTAATATTAAAAATGTCTTATAATGACAAAAGTTGGAATGAGCATGGTGTTAGTGGACAACATTACCATACTAAAAGATCTTCTTCTACTGATGGTGCTTACAGGCCAACTAACATTCATTCATTGACTCAGAATGGCCCACCACCGCCTCAAAGATTCCAGCAGCAACCACGAAATTTTTGTCACCCACCAGTTTTTGAAAATGCTCCAGGAACAAACTTTGGCTTCTCAGGTTTCAATCAAAGGTCAAGGTTTCCATATCCTTTGAATTTGACACCCCCACAAACCTTCCCAAACATGCCACCTGGTCATATGCTCAACATGCAACCTTTAAATCAATTAGGTCAAAGTCAGGTCATCTCAACTCATCCCCACCCTTCAGTGATGCAAAATAGCCACCTGGAATCAAACATCAGTTTAAACTACACTGTACCTCCTCCAAATTTGATTCACCAGTCTTCAGTCCTCCCCATTTCCCAACAAGGATTTGGCCAAAATGCCCACCATCCTCCATTTGTAATTCCTACCAATAACTCACACTCATTTATCAAGCAAAATATTAATCAACAAATGGATTCCAAAGCTGCCAGTGAGAAAAACATACCAGTACAAAGTAAAATTGAACCCCAGCACATTGGAACTCAAAAGCTGCAGACTTGGTTACAGAAGATGGGCAAATTCAAAAAATCAAAGACATCTGTATCTAAGGAGGAAAAAAGTGAATCAAATGTAAGTTAAGATTTACAAAATTGTGCTTATTTATCTATTTGAACATAGTTTCCTTTTGTCTTTATACATGGGTAAGTGTGTCTTAACATAAATTAAGTTATATTATAAGTGATAAATATGTTGTAAAAATCAGAATTTATCATTTTAGAAATTTTGGTCTTCAATAAACCAACTCAGAGAATTAGCACATCTTTTGACAACTATGTCAACCCAAGTGCATTCTATGGCTGAATCTTGTTCATCTCTTAGTAATTCATCTTGGGAGAAGAAGAGGACAGACTTTGAACAACTGAAGGTACTTAATTATTACTTAATGATAAATGATAATTAACAGTTTTGCCTCCAATCAACTTAGAGTTGCGATTTTTCTATGTTTTTAGCTTATTTTTTAATTGATACAAGTTAACAAATTTAAACAAATTAATTTTTTTTAAGTGAATATTGTTTTATTAAGAGACTTACTAATTGACTAATTTAAAATAAATTGTCTTATGAATTTGTAATCTGCACAATTCTCCAAATTTTTTATTTACTTTCTAAATACAGTTGGAATATTGTAGTTCTGCAACAGTTCTGGAAGATAATTCATTGTATAATAACATTGGCAAGAAGTTGACTCAAATAAAAAAGAAAAGGGTATGTTTGCAAAAATATGTTTTCATTTTTACTTTTTTTTTTTTAAATATGAGAATAACCCTGTTTCTTGTTCATAGGTCTAACTTCTTTTTCACAACTTAATTTTCATATCTGCTATCTATACAATACAGATGCTTCAACTCATTTATTTTAAATATAGAGATTTGGAATATAACCAGTAAGTGAATGTTATAAACTTTTCTTTTCAGTAAGTATTGCAAGTTATCACCTCTACCTGTTTCTTGCATAAAATAACTTGGTGTACATGGATGGTGACATCAACATATCCTTTCATATGAATATAAAAAAAAACTTTTTTGTATCCTTAAACTACCTTCTTGTACAAAGATTCTATGAAATTATATAAATTTAAGGGCTTATTTTTAAATCAACAGAACAATAATGAGAATTTACTAAAGCATTTATTGTAGAACTTAATAATTCTGTCAAAATTTTGTTTTTTGTACTAACATTTGCTTGTTGCCTTTTCTTTCTTTAGCCTATACCATTTTTGAATTAATGTTTAAAATGTATTATTGTAAAATTACTTGCAATAATTGTAATATTGTCATCTTTTTCTTGAAGCTCTTTAGAAACACTTGGCATTAAGTGTGAACATGATCTGTGGTTTCAGTCAAATATGAATGAACAAAAAAGCTTAAAGCTGGGTTTTATATGTAGAGATAAGTGTGCAAAGCTGTGAACACTATAATTTGTTTCATAACTTTTTTGAACAATAACACAAATATTATTGTAAATTCTTTCATTCAGAAAAGGTTGAACAAAGCAAGGTGCCAAAAATTTGAAAGTTGTAGAAGCAAAGTACAAGAACGGGAAGAAAAAAGTCACCAGATTGACAAATGGCAGGAGAGAATTCAAGTGAAAATCAGAGAGGAAAACTTGGTATTCTTCTTTCTTAATAATTCTTATTTCTTATGAGTTACTTAAAAATGTTCTTAATATCTCAGAAGTTTCAGTTACATTAAATGTTATGATTTTTCCATTTGTTTATGTCAGCCATTTTTTTTTAAAGTGATTAACTTATCAAGCAAATCTTTTATCAGAGGAAAGCAAGGAAAGAGGCTGCTGATCAGACTTTAAGCAAAGTCACTAGAGAAATCCATGATGCCAGCCGTCTGATTGAAACTATGCTTGCCCTTCAGAAACTGCGCCTTGTAAGAAGAGATGCTGCTCAGAAAAGAGGTAAAAAATAAATACATACACATATATATATTCTTTTAAGACATGAGAATATGAAAATGAAAAGACAATGAAAGCTCAGTATTGTTTAAAAATGAGATGTGATGACTGCAGCTTTAACATGATAATGCAATTTCTTCCATAGACTTACCCAAATCTTACAAAATGTTCATATAGCAAATAATTATAAAAGCTGACATAAAATGCCTGTGATTATATCTGTACATTTTTATTGAAAGGACATTTTTTAAAAGGCAGGATTTTTCCTTTCGCAGGTGACATAGAACTTGGTGAATCTAGACAAGTTTTTGAAGAAAAAATTGCTGACATGATGAGACTGGTTCAATCTCAGTTGGATTGCTACAAGGAAGAAGAGGCCAAGCTTAAGGTGAGCATCTTTTATATGTGATGTGAAATACGAAACATCAAAAGAAATTTTTCTTGTAAGTAAAAAAACCATTATGTTCCTAAATTAATTTATAACATTAGTACCGCTCTACTAAAAAAAGTCTATAAAATCATTGGATACACAACTAGCAATATGGAAAATGAAACTGATTTCTTATCTTATAATATGACAGGTGCAGTAGTAATTAATATAAATATAATCATGTATATGCACAAATGAGATAAATTATTGGATTTAAAATGTGTTTATTGGAGAAGAAACACACTACATTAATGTTATAATACTAATAGTAATAGTATTACTATTGAACAGTTAAATAAACTCTAGTTACTACAGGATATTATTTTTCACTGGTTCTCTCAGTAATAAAATTGCATTGCCTAAATTTCCTTTATCCTTTACATCTTTATTTCAGCAAGTCATTCAATCAGAGCAGGAAGAAAAAAGCAAGAAAGAGAGATTAGTTCAAGAAGAGAAAGATAAGCAAAAGCAGCAGGCAGAGGATGAAGAATATAAAATTTTATTGTTTGGTACTCAAGGTTAGATATTATCCACAGTTTTAAAAGTTTTACACAAAATTTTTTCAAAAATTCAGAACATAAAAAAACATTAATCTTCTAATGTACTTTGAAAGAGTATTTGAATAAAGCCTAGTCAGGGTAACTATTACTATTACACACTGCAATCATCGCTGAAAGCATTTCACATTGACCCAGACATTTGGGAACGGTTCTCAAAGGATCCATACTCGTAGTGCTCCTCCCTACTAAAGGGCCCAATGCAACGTGAGGCCTACAGAACAGCTGCTGAAGAACACAAAAGACAAGCCAGAATAGCTTGAGTTAAATTTGTAACTGAGTTGTCCCATCCATCCCCTACACCTTCTGCACCAGAACTTTTTATGCCAGAATCGGCCTGATCAGCCATCTTCGCACCCACTCACAGATTCAGCCCCAGCAACAAGCAGATGTTTAAAATGGTCATTATCAATTTTCAACGGGCCAACTACCATGTCATTGAACTTTGAAGCATTATCAATTTTTTAAATAATAAATACTATTTTTGCTCTGCAGAAAAAGTCTCAACTGCAGATCCAGTATTTCCTTATGCTGAGTATTACAAACAAGCTGAGGCCAGTCTTCAAGCTTTTGTGCAAATTAGGTAAGCATGAAACATTGATGAATCAACTGATACAGTTTTATAATATATGCCTAAGATATTTATCTATCCGCAGTATGCAATGGACTTGCATTGTGCAATGGACTTGCATTGTGCACTCAACTTGCCTTTATAAATAACATATGGGCTTTGGACTGGAAAATTTTTGGAAATCAAAACAACACAATAAGTCAATAAACTAATTTATTGTTGGGAAATGAACTGTACTTCGTTCTCTCTAAAAAAAATTACCCTAGTTACAAAATTTTAAAACCTCATTAAAATACATTAAAAATTGTAGTGAATAATTTTACCAGTTTATTGATTTATAACAACTTGCTAAAATTAATTTAATATGAACAATACTTTTGATAGAAACTATTACATTTTGAAGGTTTATTCTCAAATTTTCCAGCAGCAATTTTTTAATATTTACCTATTTTTTTCAGGCATGAGTGGGACGCATTTTTAGTGCCAGCAAATACTCCAGCTGCTAGTCCTATACCTGCATCATGGGTCATACCAGATCCTCCCAGTAGTTTGACGTGGGCTCTTGCAGTTAAATAAATGTTTGCCTAAAGTTTTTAATGTTTGTGTACCATTACATTTAATAAATTATTATACTTAAACATGGAGTTTTTCATCTTGTTTTGATGGCCTCATCATACTAAATTTTATTTCCTTGAAAAACTATTCAATCATGGATGGGATGAATTCTCGACATTATTTCTCTACATCTTTTTCACTTTTTGTCAACTAAAGCTTACATGATAAATGATTGATGAATATTAGTTAATTTTATTGGAACCCAAATATTTTATAATGCAGCATCAAGTTTTTGTCTGGTTAACTTTCCTTTTTTAAATCTAGTTCAAGTTCTAATTATATGGATCATTGCTAGGTACTTTTAAAACCTATCAGTGTAACTAGAAAATAATGCAACAAAGTTGATTCTTATAATTTGATGGTAAAAATTCACACAAATTCTTGAACAAGTATACAAAATTTCAGCTGAATTTGAGATCAGGAAGTGTGTCAAAATTGAGTTGCAAGATTTGAACTGCAAAGGTCACTTAAAAGTCAGTGGAGATCACTCAAAGGTCAGTGGAGGTCACTGGTGTCCTACTGCTCATGAAGCTTGTAGTGTCATTGGGGAGAGAGATGGGGGTGTAATTGTAATAAAGCATCAGCTCAATTAGAGATCAGAAAGTGGGTAAAAATTGAGATACAAAATTTGACCAGCAGAGGTCACACAAGGGTCAGTGAAGATCACTGGTGACCAGAGAATCTCTCCTGGGATTCAACACAATTTTGAGTAATCAATAGACTGCCCTGGAAATTTTCCCATCCCTGTGTACACACTTTTAGATACAATTTTATTTTTTTAATAATTTCAGAGATTTGACATTGTTGCTATAATTCAAGGACTGTAAAATCTAGAAAACTGCGCTGAATTATTAAGCTCAGAGCTCTATTATAAAGATTTTCAAGCGTTTCAAAGTCATGACCACATTCTTACAGAAGCAGAGTTACCCTTACCACAATATTTTGGAAAAAAAGGGGGGGTACCTTCTTTGAAAAGGAAACATTTTAAAACTTAAATGAAATTTGCGACATACTGATCATCATGATTGAAATTCTAACAAAAATTTTAAGATACCACTTTAAAAGAAAAAAATACTACTTCTCTTAGTTTAATTTTTCAGCCAAGACCCCACAGATAGTCCTTCGCAACTCCATTTGAGGTCACCTCCCATGGGCTGAAAACCTGTGCTTTTGTAACTTCACTATCCTAAGATTTTCATGTGTCAAACTTTATATTATTTAGTGTTTTTTTTATTTATTTCCAAAATCAATATAGTAAGACATATCGGGTACATATATATATATAGGTATGTATTAACTTTCCAAGTTGTTAAAAACATTTGCTTGTAAATATTTAGTGATGGATTCGGAGCTGGACTTAGCGTAAAGAAATCAAAACTCATCAAGTATGAGCTTTTTTCTATAGGTGGTTATAAGAAGTTATATCCAACTTTTTCTTAACAAGTCTATTATCAGCTAGTTATCAATACTAGTGATAAGCAATGGAAAATAAAGCAACTAGTACCAAGTGACCAACCTCTCAAGTAACCTTAAGTGTTGTTTTTTTAAATTCATTACTTAGACAAAAACAATTTTTAAAAATATAACTTTTTTAGTTTAAATTAGATATTTAATTAAATTTTATCCCGAAATGAGGTAAACTTCATTCCCATTTTCCTGGGATAAGCAAAACCCTAGGAAATGAGAAACCCTATTGATCATGAGGGGTTGTATTGTTATCAGGGGTGGGTGAGTGTACAAAGTTTCAGCTTAATTGGACATCGGGAAGTGGGTCGAAATTGAGATGCAAGTCTTGACCCATTCAAAATAAAAAGCTAAATAAAAGAGTGTAAAAAAGGTTTGGAAACTTGTAAGTGTAAAGTAAAGCAAGTCACCATAGCATGAGCCAGAGCCTATTCATTGTCAAAATGAAAAGTGCAACTAATAACTAATGCAATGCAAAGTTATATTTTTCTGCAAGTCCCAATGCCATCCATTAAATTATCTTTACTATTATCCGAGTTCAAGAGGGGCACAGGCGTTTCCATATAGTGCATTTTTTATATAAAATAGTATGTTACTAGTTTTTACTGAAATAAAAAATCTTATTGATATAAAAACTGATCGCTCAAAATCGATAATGACCACCTTAGTCATCACATTTGGGCTAATTTTGAACTTGGCTGTGGGTGAGCAGAATGCTGATGAGATCTATTCTGGCACAAAATGTTCTTGCGCAGTAAGTACAAAGGATTGAAGGGACATCTCCAAGTGCAGAGTTAACCTGAGCTTTTCTGGCATGTTTCTTTTGGCTTCACGTTGTATGGAGTTTCTGTGTACAAAAGGACGTCACCATACTCTATACTGTGCCGATTCTTCCCAGGTGTCAAATTGATGCTTTCAGTGCTTTTAGGTTGTCTTCAAAGCATTTCTTCAGCCCACCAGCAAACCACCCGAGGCTTGTCGTATGAAATTGGTCCAACATTCTTGCAAATGTGACGCTTTTTATACTTTCATATTAAATTGAGTGCTGACACCTCTCCTGGTCCATACACTCTTAGATAATTTGCCATGGGTTGCACTGGGCACTGCAATACGAAGGTTATTCTCATCATCAAATTCAATGGTTGCGCTTTGGGACAGTATGCTGCCAAGGTATGAGAAGCCATTTAACACTTAGACTTTGAGCATTTTACTTATACTTTGAGCATTTTACTTATACTTGAACATTGGGCTCAACATAAGGACTTCGATGAGCTGGCTGGTATAGGACTTCAGTCTTTTTTTGTGTTAATGGTGAGACCCAAATTTGTGCATGCATTGACAAAATTAGTAGCACTAACAATGCATTGCATATCCGCTTCTGATCAAGTGTTTAGGGCACAATCGTCTGCATTCAGGTACTCCCTGATGATTGGTGTCAGGACTTTGGATTTGGCATACAGCCTCTTTGAGGTTGAATAGGTTACTATCAGTTTAGTAACTGAGACCAAGTCAAACATCTCCGCCTGAAGGTATCAGTCATATGGCAGAAAATGTTAGGCTGAAAAGTGTTGGGCCATTTGTTAAATGGAATGGTTTAGCCATCTCACCATTTTGCCTGTATCTTATACCATCATGGAATAGCAGTAAGTACCATTGAAATGAACTTTCTGCGACTTCCTTATTTGGCCATGATCTTCCACAAAAAAAGCAAGTGTCAAAAGCGTTGGTCAGTTCTACATAGGTGGAGAGGTCAACATTCTGTTCCTTGCATTAATCCTGTAGTCTTCTGGCCACTAACACCATATCAATAATAGCAAAGCTCCATTTAGGGGAATAGTGGAGTTTGATTTAATTTCATTATGAAATTTTCACTTAGAATACCGGTACCTAATCCTTCTGCTTTGATTACGTAAACCACTTTCCGGCAGGAAACCCTCCTCAGATGCATATTATGTATGACTGCTTATTAAGGTGATTCTAGAGAGTATCGAGAGCGATGATACACCATGGTGGTTGTGGCAAGATTGAAAGTTTGAACCGTTACAATTGTACATGTTAACAATAGATGCATTCTTGGTCATCTAAACTACTGGAATTTGTAAAAATAGCTTTTACCAGTACTATGTTTTATCTTTATATATAGCTTCATGCAGTAGTAATTTCAAAAGACTCAAAAACATCCAGAAGTCATTCAGCTACCTAGCTAGATCTGTTCCTTTTCATAAAAGAAAAGTCTTACTGTTCTTCATAAATTCATTTGGACAATTTAAAAATTTTAATGATTGAGTAAAACAGGAATTAACCACAACAAACAGATGTAGATCAAACAAATTTTGTATATAAATTATAAATGTAATTTTAATTTATTGTTTTTTTAAATACCAGTATTTAAAAAAAGATTTGAAAACAAATTTGCTACGCCAATCACAAGTTGTGTAATAAAATGTGAACCCTGCACTACAAAATGCACTGGTTCAAAGGCAAACCAAACAGGGGACTACCTTTAATATTACCCAACAAATGCTACTGCATGTTAACTTCATGTTTTCAGACTAACCTCACATCTTGCCAAAAATTTAAAAACCCATATGATTAAAACATACAGAACTTTAAAATTAAACACTTATTAAAATGAACAATCTCCACAAATATAGATATTTACATCAGATTACTTGTCTTATTTGCCTTATGGGCTCTAACATCTGCCCCTATAAGTACAGATTTCTTTATAAAAATTATATAAAATAGAAATTAACTACTGTCTTAATATAACCTATTTTCGGGCGTAGGGCATTAGATGACTGGGCGTAAAAGATGACCCCTTACATTTCCTGTTAAAATATAAGGTTTGGGCCGTATACCAGCTTATAAGACAACCCCTGAGTTTTGAAAAGATTTTCATGGGTTTAAAAGTAGTCTTGTACGCCGGAAAATATGTTATGTAAATAATGGATGCGTTATTTTAAGATGTTACAATTTATGTACATGAATGACAATAAATAAGAAATCAAGGCTTAACACTAGAATACATAACAAAATATTGTGTAAAATATATTCTGTAACAGTAGTACTGTTACAAGTATAGCTTATCTCAAATGACGCATTTTGTAAATAGGAAATAAATTCTGTACAATATTTATAAATTTACCATAAATAGTGTGAAGCAAGTTGCCTAAAATCTTGTATATGATTCTTTAGTTCTTCAAAAACAGTCTGCTCTCTTCAATGTAGTTGTCCATGGGAAATGTTTAAACGCATTTTTTTAAATTTACAGACCATTTACAGGAAATATATGTTATTCAACCCACTTAGATCATGCACCAAAAAACTTTCCAGCAAAAGAAATAACACAACCTGTCAAACTTAAAATTTTTAGAGTTGAACAGAAAATGCCAAGTAACAAATATTTAAACTGAAACCCACAATTTAATCTTCTAAATTTCTTCTTCCCAGACAAAACTAAATTGGTTGCACCTATACTATGGGGTTAAGTCACCTACAAGAAGCGTCACATCACAGTTCATTGTATAGCAACTTTGCATTCAACAATCTTGATGATTAAAAGCTTAAAAATTATTTATGCTTTGATAGAAGTATTACATATTTTTTTATAAATATTAAAACATTACTCATTTAATACCAAGATTTGTTTATATCACCTGTAGGAGTTACATTTAACTCTTCATACATCTACAACTCATTTACACAACTGCAAGAAACATTGTTAAGAGGAATATCATAATGCAATATCTTTCAAGGTTTTAGATTTCAGTTGAGGTGAGACTGCAATCTTGAAGAATTTTGAACTTGAATATTTGCTTTTTACAGCCTGTAAAATAAATATATGGGAACAAATTTAAACTTGTTAAGTAGTAAAACAGGAAATCATCTCTTAAGAAATATGTTTCCATCTCTTAAAGGCAAACGCTCTTTGACAAAGTATTACAAAGTAAAGCAAGCCATACGATTGAAGTAACATTCTAAAGAATATGGAATGGAATAAATAAAGAAATAAGAACCACATAGTTTGTGCAATGACAGCACCACCACATTCTAGAAATGAAGCAAGCTTATTCTCTTTTTTAATATACCTTTAATCATTTTACAAATTTGTTGTTAATGAAAAAGGGTTTAAGAAGACACTTTTGTTGTTTTGTTTTCCCCCATAATTAAAGATGTACAGAAAGCATCATGAATAGATATTACAAGCAGCTCAAATTTTGCTTCAACAGATCACAATACTTTTTGCAATACCAGTACTTAAAAAAAAGTTTTGAAAACATTGGCTACAGAAATCTAAGACCAAAAAAGTGCCTTAATAACATTTGGTTGAGAACAATTTTTGTTTATTAAGGTTGACCAGACAGACCTACATTATTTAACAGTGATTTTAACAAATATAATATGACAAAGGTGATTTAGAAAAGAAGTACCCCAGTTTTAAGCAAAAATCTTCATTTCAAAATTATTTTTTATAGCATCAATACAGATTTCAGTAGGCCTACTCTATATAATTTCTGTATGTCAAAAATGTTAAGCTCTTTAAGCATTTTTTGATAGCCAGAATAGCCTTTTCCTGAGTCACAACCAAAAAAACCAGAAACAGTAAAGCTCTTTTAAAAAGTGCAATTTAAAACTCGCTCAAATTTTGAATCAAATCTGCTTCACTCCATAAAAATAACAGTAATAAAAAAGTGATTTGCACATGAAAGAAATTTATACTCACTGTCAGTTTGCTTGTTTCAGCTTTGATGATCAATTGTGCCAGCTTTTTAGCCAGAGGCTTTAAGTCATCTTCAGAATAAGAACTGTAGTAACGCAATGTTTGAGTCTGGGGAGAATTCAAAGGACATACTAATAAAAGAAAATTTAGCAGGAAAGATTATGTTACTCAGATGCATTTTTTTAAATATAACAAATATAGTTTTGGCAGATTGCAACAGTAGTTTTAATAGGTAATTGGGCAATAGCAATTGAGAAAATGCTAACCATGTAAATTTAGTGTGATGTAATCATATATGGATTATGTAATGAATTGATAAATAATGTGCAGAGCATACAAACATTTTGGTGGTAAGATAGAATGCTTAGAATTAAGATCAAAATTAAAATCCTTTTTCAAAGAGGTAAAAAGGATATTTATAAATGACCCAGTGGCTTGCATATGCAATATTATGCTTAAACTGTTTTACTACCAGAAGCCATTGGATGCGACGATTTCTTTCCAAAAGGCATTGAGCCGCTATAAGTGTCCTGGTTTATTTCATAGGACCACAAGTTGTATAAATATATATTCTTTCATATTCAATACGATATTCATCGAAAGGAAGTTGATTAAAAAAAACACGAGCTACCAGCAGAATGTAAAAAAATAAAATAAGACATTTGTCATCAAATTTTCAAGCTAGTTCAAGGATTTACATGGCAACAAGGTGATAAGGTTAAAAATAAGCACTCTTGCAGTAAATTAGTTGGATACATGTTTATTCAAATTATTGGATACATATTTGTTGACATTATTAATATTTTACCCACCACTTTCAATAGATTTATCCATTTCTTTAAGAAAAGCTTTAACAAAAAAAATAAATATTTTTTAGCCCAGTAAAAGCCTAGAATCACGATCCAATTAATTGATTGAAGAATGATTTGGAAATCGCGGTTTGCTTCGATAAAAACAAGGCAGTGTCTACACATCAGGCGACCGGATAAATCGTGCGGGAGATATTCAACAGGCAGGCATGTCACGCTTTATAAAAAACAATGTTTCTAGTATTTGTAGAATTGAACATATTTCTTTCTCATGTAAATGTCCAGACTACCCGGTATCTTGAATTTGTTGAAACGAAGTACCGTAAACTTTGATCGACAATTAGTGGTCACATCACAAGGCTGACGGACAAATATGTCGCGCAACTTTGCTGCGCTGGTCATGTGATTTGGTCAAATATATAGTAGCCGGACAAATATCTCAAGAACTTATTAACTTATTCGTCTGGTCGCCGGAAATGTAGACACTTCGTAAAAACAAATGCAACACTTCCTGTCGTACCCAATTTATTTTTTTTTTGGTCGCTTTCGGATTTCTATGACGGGTGAAAAATAATTATAAAGTTTGAAAAGTGGGAATCTTAAGGGGTTTGTCAGAAGGTTGGAATGAGGGGTAAAAAAATCCATATAATTCTGACAAAATCGGAAGGGTTGGCAGGTCTGCATAAAAGTTCCATGGGTAATGGCACTATATTACTATATTGACAAGCAATTAATTAACAAAACAAATTTGTCTTTTAAAGAATAGAATTTATGCCTAGTCTACACCCAAGACTTACCCATTTAGAACCATCCAATACAGTCATAGATAAATAAAGTGCAGCAGCTGCTAAGTGAGATGGTCGTAAATGAATCATATCATATTCTATTGTTGACAGCTCAAGCAAGTATTTGGCAAGCATGTGTTTTGTAGCATCAACCTACAATAAAAAGAAAATTTATTGCCAAGGGTTCTCCAGTGTAAACTAAAAAATAATTAAGATTGAAACAAAACTCAAATCTGACCAATATACCTTATCATATACACCTTATATATAAATTCGAAGGATTGACAAATTGTTTCTCTAAATAGTTTACCACTTTGATAAGTGATGTGGTGGGGGTGTGGAAATTGAGGACGTCCTCCATGCACCCGAAAAAGTTTATTTGTGATACATCCGGCTGGCCACAACAGTTAACGTGGTGGGTTGCTGGTCGCCCAACCCTGCATTAAGCCTAGGAGCCTATTTTATTTTCTGTTAACATTGTAGTTGGAGAATGGAAGAGAAATGCTGGAACAAAACTTGGTGACTTCTAAAAATAGATTTGAAATGCTGCTTACTGGATTTTATAAAATGTCAAAATCTAACACTGCTGTGTGGAGCAGTTGATAATTCATCTTTTTTTTTTTTAATTAATTGTTTTCTCCAATTTTGCAAAATATCATGTTCAGCTTGAGAGGCAAATAATTATGTCATAAAATTACATCATACAGCACCAAAGCAAACAAAAGCGAATGTTTACTATGTTTGTCACTAGTGCGAATTCGCTAAGTATTACTGTAACTGGTGATATTGTAAAAACAAAGCAACAAAATGATCATTATGAAACAGGGCGGTGTTGAAATTAAAAACATTTAGACACCTCCCCTACCCCTCTCATACACACCCGTACACTTCAAAGTCAATACCACTCCCTTTCCCCTCTCAGAGCGCAATATGATTATGGATGGTCCCCAGCCAATCGTATGTCTCTGTCCATTCACCACAGGGTGTAGAAAGGAGCTAAAACTAGCAACTGAAAATGATTTATTTACTCATTTATGTTGTTTTTTTTTTAAATTGTAAAAATTACTGGAATACCTGCCTCAAAAAAATCATAGTTTTATTAAGTCTCTACGAACAATCGTTCATAAAAGACATCTCAAAATCGTACAATTTACACCAAGAATAAACAGATCTGTCAAAGTGCTATTGATTTTGAATTAGTTTAACAATTGATATTCGAGATGGGTCAGAAGATGGAGACTATAATAAATCTGAAAGGTGTAACCAATTGCATCCTTTTGACATTAAAGAATCTAAGGTGTCACTAGTCCTAATGATGACTTATTTTAATCTTTTCTCTATAATTATCAGTAATTTTTTATGACCGAATGATTTTTAATAAATTTTAAAGTCAACACTTTATGGTCAAAATGGAGTTATTTCCTTGTGCTTTGCACTGAGGGTTATTTCTAAATGGACGCTTGGAGCCTGAAAGGGTTAAAAATAAGGGCAAAAACAATTAAAACGTGTTAAAATATATATTTTACAAATTGCCTACCTGACCAGCTTTGGAATATCTCCTCAAAAAATTGAGGCACAGAGGTCGACCAAAACTGAAATCTAATGTTCTAAGGATATCTTGCTCCATGTCTCGAACATCTTGTTTGGTATAAGCATTGTCAGTTATGTACACAAAATCAGCCACTTCTGGGGCAAACATCTCTTCATATTTACTTGACACTAGCATAGCAGTTACTCCAACAAGTTGTAATCTAGTTCTAGAACATGGTTTGACCTGAAAAAGACATCATCACTTAGAAAACTAAGCAAAGTTATTGCTGAACCTGTATCTTGCCTACCTCTTTCCTCAAATCTTTCATCCTTTTACATAACCATAAAATGTCATACAATTTTGGATTCCATAAACGTAATTAATATCTTTATTGAGAAACCCAGTTGACTTTGATATATGAACCATATTTGGTACTTCAAATTTGAAGAAAATGTAAATGAAATATATATTTATTATAAAACACTGCCTGCTGGCATAATAGGAAATTAGTAAAACACAGTAAGGTTAAACCTGATAAAAGGAACGCAACAAAACAACGAACGTGTCGGCAGGAAGCCTTCATCAGCGAACAAACAGAAACACGAATAAAATTAAAAAATGTATCAAAAAATATATAGAATAGCACTTAGCTCAGAAATAGTATCCAAGAGGGCAGCAAAAGATAAGTGACAGAGAGTAAGTGGGAGAAAGGTTAAATAGGGAAAGAAAAGAGGAGAAATAAGTCCACTGCGATAGGTCGTGACGTGGAGGGGCGGAGCCAGGTTCAAACGGTGAATAGAGACATGACATTCAAACATGTGGGTACAAGGTGTTATAGGTCAGAATAAGCTTGTGCTCCAAATTCACCCGGCTGGGTGTATTCGTGCTGGCCACAATCGCACAAATTGAAAAGTCCGTCTTGCCCTGGTGGTCGGCCCTATTGAAGTGTTTGGAGACAGGACACTGTTTATCTTGTGTAATATTACGGAGGTGTTCAGTACACCGGTCAGAGAGTCTGCGTCCTGTCTCCCCAATGTATGACATCTGGCAGCGGGTGCAAACAATAGCGTAGATAACATTGCGGCTAGTACAAAGGAAACCGCCGCGTATCTGAAAACTACCCTTAGGGAAATGTATGTTTTGAGTCTGGAAGACAAAAGGGCAAGTGTTGCATCGGCTGCGGCCACATGGCTTGGTCCCGAAGTGGGAGGGGGCAGCATTGATACGACTGTGTACAAGGAGGTCTCTCAGATTTTTGTCCCGTCTAAAAACAATGAGAGGCGGGGAGGAGAAGATGTCTCGTGTCTCATTGTCTGCGAGTAATATAGAACGGTTTTTAAGGAAAACACGTTTAGCTATCAGATTGTGTGGGTGATAAGTGATGATAAGTTTGGTCCTGTCAACACTGTCGCTCAGACGAGGCCTGAATGCATCAGCACGGGTTATCTTCTTAACCCTTTGAAGGGCTGATGAAAGTACTGTCTCCGGGTAAGACCTACACCGGAAATAGTCTATCATCTCAAGTGCTTTGTCCCAAAAGTCCTCCTCCGACTGACAAAGTCGACGAAGACGAAGTAATTGAGAAAAAGGAATAGTCTTTACAGGATTTAGGGTGGGAGGAGGAGTAGAGTAGATAGCTGTGGCTGTCAGTAGGCTTAAAGTAGGCGGAGGTGAGTAGGCTGTCAGTGTGAAGGGTGACTGTGATGTCCAAGAAGTTGACAGGTTTCAGAGATAAGAGATGTGAATTTAATGGAGGGGTGATATTGCTGGCAATATATATTTAAATATACCTGTAGATATCTATCAATAACTGACACTGTGAGGAAAAACGTCTCTTGTAGCAAGTGAAATCTATCATGCACTTGACACAACCAGTCGATCAAAATGGAACGCATTTTCCCAGTTATGTCTGTACTATCAAGCATGTTTGGTCTGATGCTGTATTTTTTCTGAAGATATGATTGGATGCATTTAAAATTTAAACAAAATAGCAGCACATTGAATTATAGCTGAAAAACAACTTTTAATGTATTATCCACGGTTGGGACTTAAATAAGTTCTTTGGGGGTTTTGGCAGATGAATCCTAATGTGTCCCAGCGTATCCAGACAAATGCATCCCAGTGCATCCACACACCTCTCATTTTTATTTTAAAATAGCAACAAAATAATGTGGCCCTTGAGAATAGTGTAATTTCAATTTGTTTAAAAACAAATGTTTTCATTGTTTTACTTCCAAGCTATGTGTGTGATTTCAATTAGTGATGGGACGATTAATCGGAATCGTATCGGAATAATCAAAATATCGGAATTTTTCCAAAGCATCGGGAATCGGTATCGGAGCTGAATAATTCAGACCAGAAATTAGAAACAGAAAAACAGAAATATCAAGGTATCTAACATTTAAACTGATTGCAAACAATGGGAATCCTCTTAGCTGGTGGAAAGCGAACAAAGAAGAACTTCCAAGTTTGGCTCTCATCTCAAGAAAGTATTTATGTGCTCCGCCTTCTTCAGTAGAGAGCGAGAGATTTTTAGTGTAGGTGGCAATATATACTCGCCAAAGAGAAACCGTTTAGAACCAACAACTGGAGAGATGCTTATGTTTTTGCACTATAATTTGTGAGTGCTTCAAGTTGACTATGATTAGTTAATAAACTTTTTTAATCAATTCTCAACTTTTATATTAATTAAATATCTTAATACCTGGGCACAGTAATACATATATGTAATAATGGCCAGGAATCGGAATCAGAATCGTATCGGGAATCGGGATAATTGGGTAGAATCGGAATCCTATCGGAATCGTTAAAAATTTTGGTATCGTCCCATCACTAATTTCAATTTTTAAAAAAACAATCACATTTTAATTGTTTCCCTTTCAATCTATATTTGCTTTCTATATAGGATTAGTGTGTGGATTTTTGGGTCATTGTTTGTTATTTTGTGGCAGTTAATGTATTTTTCTCAAACCTAATTCAAATTGGATGTAATGATCATTAACACATTAATATTAATACTTAGCTAAAAAAATATTACAAAAGTAAATCAATAGCAAATTAGTGTAACTATCTCTGTTCAAGAATAAAAAAAAAGTACATAAGTGTCGCATCTGTATGTAATGCATAGAGATGGCCTGCATACAAATTTATCTAGATGCTAAACAGGCTACCATGCCATGAGTAAACTATGATGCAAACATTACTAAATGAACCCACCTCAAGTTGTCTCATGTATGTGTAGATAGAATTTACATAAATGCTGACAAGTTGTGGATTGTCTTTGTCTTCAGAATCAATGTCCTTCACATCTTCCCTAAACATTAATTTTGAATACCCATCTCTTCCATCATCACTAATATCCATTGGTGCTGAATGATGGCTTAAAGCGTCATATAAGGCAATGTCACCATCTGCAGTGTGTGTAGCACTGGGTAATAAATTGTGACCCGGCATCCACTCTACTTTGACAGGAGCAAGATCCTTAAAAAAATGATTAATTCATAATTAAAAAAGTTATAAAAATACAAAAATCTAAAACTATATGGATAATTACATTTGAATATGCAAAATATAGTTTTAAAACAGAAAAAGAGTAAATATTTACCACTTCAGCTTTGGATACTTTAGGATAAACCCTGGTATCAAAAACATCATGCTTAGCCCTAGTCGCCTGTGGTAGCTCTGTCTTTCCATGAACTTTAGATACACAATCTACAGGTTGCAAAATTTCTTTTTTGATAGCACCACCTTTAGAAGTGTCTATAGTGATGGCAGATACCCTGTTTCCAATTTCCCCAAGAGTGAGACGAGACAAGCCTCGCTCTGCTTTAGACTTCATCTTATGTCTCAAACGAGTGTCTACGTCCATTTCAAGAGGTCTTGCATTCATATTTAAATTCTGTGGACAAAAGATATGAAAAAAATTACACATCTCATAAATAATAGCATTTGAAACTACTAAAATATGGTATACATTCTTTGGTTATAAGCTTTTTACAAATAAATTCTAATGAGATATTTGTGACAAGGTAAATCACAATAGAAGACAAAAGTAATGGAACATTAACAATATACTTCATGATATTGATAATATGGATGTGTGAAACTTAATTGAAATACTTATTCATATAGATTAGAGAGAGACTATGACTATTGATATGTTTTTAACACTTTTTTCCATTTCATTATTTGATATTTCATAATCCTTTTAGTAGAATATGATAAAATTTTAGTTTGGGAAAAAGTATGGAAATCATTTTAAATTGATCGATTTAAAAATTAAAATTGTTTTATTTTTCAAATATTTTACTTAAATTTAAATCAGTATGTTAAAATCCAATTTAAATCCAAAAAAAAAATAGCTTTAAATATTAACTACATGTTTACGTTTGATAAAAATTAATATCATATACTTCAAAACCTAAAGAAATTTTGTAATATGATATACTTCAAAACCTAAAGAAATTTTGAATTATTTAAATCCCATTAACTGCATTATGTTTAATTTTTATAAACAATATTCTTCAAAATCTAAAGCAATTCTTTAAAAAAAGGCCGGCATTACGTACATCGCGGCGGTGTACCTAGCAAAAACATGGTCTTTGGCCTGCGTACACCGCGGCATTAAAGCAGCAAAACATTGTTCTTTGCCAGTCTTTTAACTATATGCGGTACTTGTAAAATTAATGTTAAACTCTTGTTAAAACTGAAAACTATTTAAAAATTATTTAATATCTGCAAGATAAAACAAAAGTAGAACTGATATTTTGGTAAATTTATAAAGATGGGTACACGTTTTTATACCATGGCCGCCATCTTGGTTGACACAACCCGTAAAATTAAGAATAAAACGTTTTAAAATAATGAAAAAACTTCCTAAATGTATCCCTCACCCTAAATCTATCCCTAAACCTAACCTGAACCCTAAAGTCATCAGCAACAACATAAAACACGCAAATGACATCATGTACCCATCTTTCGAAATGAGCCGATATTTTTATTGTGCGCAGGGCTTGAGTTCTGCATGAATGCAAGGGAACGAACGACGTTCCTGTAAAACCAGAACTGTAATTTAACCTAAAAAAATGGTTATATATATTTTTTTATTTTGGGGTTAGGGAGGAAGATATTTGGGTAAGTTCCACACATTTATAGTGAGCAAGCATTTCTTAGTATTTTATTGGCCATATGTGGCCTCTTCGCAAGTGAAACGCATTTTATATCATAACCTGCTGCTTACCCCCCACAAATATTGAATGCACAGATTTTTAGGTTACAAATGTGCTTTAAAAGATGTATGTGAGTGTCACAAATTCAAGATAATTAGTAAACGTACGTTCTTTCTGTCGAACCAAACTCCCCTCCGACAATCGCTATACACAGCAGAATGCAAAATATACAAAATCAACAACCTCCTCCTCCTCCTTCCATAGCATTTAAACTTAAATGGATGGACCTATAAATGCCTATAGTATAGGCTATATATCATACTTTCTATTTGTTTTCTCATTTCTTATAATTTTCAAATTCAGCATACAGCTACAAAATATTTTTACAATTCTCATAAAACTACTGTTACAAATGAACATAATAAATGAAACAAAATATACTTTTATTTAAAATGAAGACGGGGAAAAAAAAGTAAAATTCGATCCCTATCTAATAAATCATCACATTTTTAGAGGTTTGTCGGAAGGTCGGAATGAGGGGTAAAAAATCCGTATAATTCTGACAAAATCGGAAGGGTTGTCAGGTCTACATAATATAAGATCGCTGTAGTGTCTACTCTACCACACAAGTTCACATCCAACTGCCTTATCTTAAAACCAGGTCAATGGTGCATTTTTGCAGCGGTGTACGCAGGCATAGGTCTATGGTTTTGCTAGGTACACCGCCACGGTGGACGCAGGCCTAGGTCCATGGTTTTGCTAGGTACACAGCCGCGGTGGACGCAACCACATCGTTAAAAAAAACAAGTCCAAGAAAGAAAACAGATTTAAATTTTAAAATCCTATTTAAAAATTAAATAGAAAAAATTATTTTAAACACTATTAATTATGTTATTTTATAAACATGTGCTTCAAATCTCAACAAATTTAACCCTTTTCCTTTGCTAATAATATGCCAAAGTATAATTAAATAATTTCAATTTTCAAATTCATTAGGCCTTGGCACATTAATTAATCATCAGTGGCGCTACAGTACAGCCCTGGCCTGCTCCACCACATCCTTCCATTCAGAACGATCCATGGCTTTTCGCCTCAAAACCGCAACCCCCAACTGGTGTAAATCCTCTGCCTCTACATAGTTGATCCATCTCAGCCTTGGGCGACCAGTGAGTCGTCTGCCCATGCCCATAGGTTTTTGCCTGTACAATTTGCTGCTCTACAGACTTGAGACCAAGTTAGATTTTCTTGTTAGTGGCATTATCATTAGTGGCTAGGCAAATTACTTTGTCATTTATGTGACTATTTAAACTATTTAGACTAGATCATGACATGACTAGTGTAGCAACTATACAAGATAATAAGTCCCTTAAAAAAATAATAAACCTGTAAAAGGTACGCTTGAACTCAAGTTTTACTACGACTATTATGATTATAGGCTCTACTTTGATTACTTTATTTGATTGATTAACACGGCACGGGTTAGTTAGGTCTATTATTTTATAATACTTTTGCATAGGGTGGTCGTTTCCTAAAACTAAGCCGAAGCCTATTATTATTATGGTAATGTGATCATCAAATTAATTTAATACATGTAATAAAACAATAATACCATTATGTATCTTGTTGGAAGTCGGAATGTGTTTTAATGCATGAAGTAACTCCTGTGTTATGGTTTGAGCAAGCAATGACTCGTCTTTCAGATATTGAGCTGCGAGCATACAAATCGTGAATTTCCCTCTGCGGGATTGTTCGAAAGTTAAAATAGTGTTCTGATTGGCCAATGATGTAAAATAACAATATTTGATTGGCTGGCTTTGGAATGTGGTTGCTAATGAAGCGTTTTCTCCGTGCCTACTTCTATAATTTTAATATCATTTTAGAAATTAAGCCCAAATGAGAATCTAAATAGTTCTTAAAACTATTTTGTTATTTAGTATAACAATCAATTTCTTAAAATTTTTAACAATAAAAAGATTTATGTAAAAAATTTGAATACGTTTGTTACCGGATAAATCCATGCCGCCATGCTCATCTATATGAACATCGGTCACCGACACCGGTGAAATCTACTAAGACACCCCCCCCCCCCCCACAAACACTACTTCTCAAAATAAATGTGTGTTACTTAGAAGAAAAAACAAATAGGCCTACGGTTACAGCAATGACTGAGCAATGCCCCACGAATAACCGAATTGTTCACCTACATCTCTAACCCCTAAACACAACAACAGACCTGTTTACTCTTACGATTTTGGCGTACAATGTAATATTTTGAGATGTTTACATTATATATAATGTATGTTTATTTTTTACTATCCAGATGAATGTATTGAACGATTTTGTGATGATATTGTACGATTTTAAGCGTTTGGGGGTAAACAGGTCTGCAACAATAGAATTTTAAATTTATAAAATATTGGAATTCTAATTTATTTATTGAGTTTAAAAAAGAAAAATGTAGAAAATATTGATGAAATAATGTTTAAAATTATATAAACATTTACATCACAATTTAACAGCTTACGTCTTCTATATTCTTATAATCCCTTTTATTTACAGGGACGACCCTACGGCCCTTGTTCTTGTCACAAGGGCTCACCAAAGAAATCATGCAAGGCACAACTAGAGGAGGGAGAAGAAGAGGAAGACAGAGAAAAAGATGGGAAGATAACATCAAAGAGTGGGCGGGATTAAAACAAGGTGATGCTATGCGTAGTGCAGAAGACCGAGAAGAATGGAGAAAGATATTTTTCAAGTCGTATGTGGCGCCCCAACGGTCCAAGGACTAAGGGACATGATGATGATGATGACCCTACGGCCTATGATTGCTGGCGTCCCGGGCAAGCTTAATTTTGGCACCCCTTTTAAAAACAATCATAATAAATTTGCAAGGAAATAACTATGGGTTAGGTAATGAGTTTATTAACTAAGTGGATTTTTCAACAAACAATATATTGTTTTTTCTGAAGGGCTCGTTCGTAAATCATGTCACGCGAAAAATGACCTTTTCGGATCCCCTCCTCTTTTCACAAATTCCTTACCTCACCTCCCATACTTTTTAGGGTCACATCACACCTAGAAAAATTCAAAACATACATACAATTTTCATAACTAAATTAAGATTATTTTTTTTTATTCGTTAACCTTTTCCCATAATGGAGTAGGCCTAAGATGTTGCTAAATGGTGAAAATTTGAAGTGTTTATTCGTTTTGTGAAAATTCCTGCTCACAGTCCTCAATTATGTAGCAGCTTTCGTCAAATTGTAAAATATTCGTACCAATATTTATTTTTATATTTTTGTGTGTGTGTGCCGTCACAAAATTTTGACCCATTTAACAATCCCCATGTATTATTGAAGCTTTTGCAACTGTTCAAATCTCTGATAAAGAATGTATAGCCCTGTCCAGTTTTTTTTCTGAGTCATCTGCATTTGTAACCTCGTCGGTGCACTCATAGCCTCTTTCTCCTTGCACAATTGGCTGCCCTATCGGATATTACTTTTCAGCTGAGTACCATTATTATTTATTCCGTTTTATAATGTTGTTTATTCGCTGATAGAAGCTTCCTACCGACACGTTCGTTGTTATATTACGTTCATTTTTTTCAGGTTTCTGCTTCATGTCCCACTGCAATAAGAGAAGCAGAACTTTCTGAAAGTTCATAAAAAGCTTCTCGAATTTCCGTAATTTAATATATGATGGCTTTGACCGGGCCTGCACAACTCAAAATGTAAGGCGAGTCGTAATGGCCGTATGGAAAACTTGCGCGGGTCGTAATAGGACAGGGTGAAAGCTATTAAGAAAATAATCATACTAATAATAAAGAATATTTCTTTACTTTGCGGGCCGCAAAGTAGGTGCTGGCGGGCGCATGCGGGCCGTATGTCGTGCAGGCCTGACTTTGACACATTCAATTCTGCAGTCCCATCTAGCGTCGCATAAATGTTTAACGATGAGGCAGGTATCATGTTCTTTTTTCAACAAACGCCATCGTCCAGGGGAGACATATATGCGCTGGGCAGTTAAAAAAAAAAGAAATGAATTCCAGGCAACTTGTCACCAACCACTAAGTTTAGGCAATGACATCCACGTGGCATATAAAAGGCCCACGGATTTTCCTTCATAATCCTTCCCTGCACTACCTTATTTTTTCCCTTAATATTGGAACCATTGTCGTAGCTAGTTAAATAGGAAGGTGTCAGTGCCATCGTGTTGGCCTCGCAACCCCTCAGAGCCATCGTGTTGGCCCCACAACCCCTCAGAGCCATCGTGTTGGCCCCACAACCCCTCAGAGCCATCGTGTTGGCCCCACAACCCCTCAGAGCCATCGTGTTTTCCTCTTCGATATAGCCTACTTTAACACATTTTCCCCCCAAATCCATATAAATTATTTTGAAATTAAAATTTTGAGAAAGAAGAATTTTTTTTAAAATTAGTACCAACAAATGGTACCCAGGTGCAAATGGCGGCGCTGCATGTCTGGGTCCATTTTGACTAATGCTATTCGGATGTCATTTGGGGTAGTTTATTTTAGTTAAAATGAAGAATTAAGTTTAAAAACGTATAGTTCATTCAATTATCTTTCATTTGATACCTCATTTGGTCTTAAAAACCCAACAATAATATTTGAAATCGTTTTTTAATCCCAACCTCTCAACTCTGGTACCCGGGTACCAATAGCCACTTCGTACTAAATATGGGCTAACTATTTAAAAAAAAAACCCACTGATATTCAGGAAACATTGTTACAAAAGTAGCACATATTAGGAAACACAACGCTTTTTATATAATAAATGAAGAAACTTAAACTACATGTATTTTGATGCACCTGTTAAATTCTTAATTTTTGTTTTTAAAAAAATAAATTTTGTTTTAAGTTTTCATTTTTTCTAGCTCTATATACATGAAGTCGAGTACATTTAAAATTATGCTATCCATAACAGTTATGGATATAGTTACTATATTTAACAAAAACATGAGGTCATACAATTTATAATTAATACCTATCCCTTTTTAAAAGTAATGCTTTTATGATGAAATATAATTTGAAAATAGATTGATATGTGCGAAATAAGATTCGGCTCATAATCGTGCGCGGCCAATTTTCTAAACAGTACAATATTTAAATTGTAATACTGTAAGCCTCCATCAAGATTAACCTTAAATATACGGATCATCGAGCGTAGCGATATTTCATAGATTCCACTAAATTGTGTTCGGTTAGCGGTGGCAGTTTCTATTATATTTAAAATTGTTTAAAAAATGAAAATTTGGTAGTTTTTTATATAAAATTTATTTTCGTTTTGTTGTTGTACACATTTTGCTCAGGAGGGGGCACTTGACTTTCCCTGAGGAGCCCCCCCCCCACCCCAGAAACCCCCCTACCCCCACCCGGACACCAACCCGAGAGACAGAGATACCTCAAAGAAACACTGCCCTCTCCCCTCCCGGCCCAAAATTAAAAAAAATTATACACTTATCTTTATGATTGCTTAAAAAGTAGAACTTTTTGGGTAACTATAAATGTATTAAAAACGTGTTAATGCATCACTTAAGTTTTGTTTAAATTTGAAGCAAATGAAATCCCTGTAAAGAGTAATTTTACATTTGAGAATTGATTTTTTAAATACTGAAAAGATCAAAATAATAGTGTTGGTAAATTGATTAATTATTTTTCCTTCATTTTTGGAATTGAGCAGCAACTGATTAATTTATTATTATCAATGCAGTATCAATTTTTATTATGGAACTTGCTGACATCATCCTTGTAGAGTTTAAACGATTATTTTTTTAAAATATTAGCGTTTTCTGTGTTGTACAATCCCCCTCTCTCTCACCCGTTCTGTCTCTAACTCACTCACTCACTCACTCACTCACTCACTCTCTCTCTCTCTCTCTCTCACTCACTCTCTCTCTCTCTCTCTCTCTATATATATATATATATATATATATATATATATATATATATATATATATATATATATATATATATATATATATATATATATATATATATATATATATATATATATATATGTGTGTGTGTGTGTGTGTGTGTGTATTAACTATCCCCTGGTGTACAGCTGTATAGAAAGCTCTGCATCTGAATATCTTCAAAAATTGATTTCTAAACATGCATCCTTGCAGAACCTACGGTCTTCAACACATTCCTTACTGGGGGTTCAGTGTGGATGGACACAGAAAGAAGTCATACGTAGTGCGCTCTTTTGACGCTATTGCGCCTAAATTATGGAACAGTTTGCCTCAATCTTTGAGGGAAATTGAAAATGATAGAAAGTCATTTAAGAAACATTTAAAGACTATTTTCTTTAAATAGATTTTAGGAAATTATAACGCCGTGAGCATGCTAAAATAGCATGGACACAACAGCTGCGTTTTATTAATTTTTACCGTATATTGGACAGCGGTGATGTCTCCCTCCTGATCCTCTTGGACCTCAGTGCGGCCTTTGACACTGTTGACCATGAAACCCTTTACAAAACCCTTGAAAATTACTTTGGCATTTCTGGTTCAGTTTTGGCTTGGTTTAGGTCCTACCTCTCCAATAGAACGCAGGCGGTCGCTGTCGATGGCTGTCTCTCCGGCAGTGCTGACTTGGTGTATGGAGTGCCACAGGGGTCCGTTTTAGGCCCGGTTCTATTTACAATGTATACCAGGCCACTGCCCCGTTTGCTAGAGAGGCGTGCTGTGGAGAGCCATTGCTAGAGAGGCATGCGGTGGAGAGCCATTGCTAGAGAGGCATGCTGTGGAGAGCCATTGCTAGAGAGGCATGCGGTGGAGAGCCATTGCTAGAGAGGCATGCTGTGGAGAGCCATTGCTAGAGAGGCATGCGGTGGAGAGCCAGACATTCGCGGATGACACGCAGCTATACATACATACCCATCCCTCTCTTGTCGATTCCGCTGTCCGGACTTTGCAGGAGAGCATTGCTGATGTCAAGTCATGGATGACACGCAGCAAGTTGAAACTTAACGATGACAAAACGGAAGCACTTCTTATTCACGATTGCAAATCATCCTCTAACTCAGCTCTCCCCACCTCATTTCAAGTAGGTAACTCAGACATACAGTTTACATCCTCCACTAGGAATCTTTGTTATTTTCTATCTCACAACTTGTCTCTTGATAATCATATATCCCACATTTGTCGCTCTGCATACACGGCCATCCGTCAGATCAGCTCCCTCCGCCACTACCTCACAACTAGTGCAACAAAAACCATAGTCTATGCTCTTGTTCTCTCTCGTCTTGACTATTGCAACTCTCTTCTGTCAGGTTTACCAAAACACTTCTTAGAAAGACTACAAAAGGTTCAAAACTCAGCTGCTAGGCTAGTTTTAAAGGCAAAAAAAGTGATCACGTCACACCACTGCTTCATTCACTACATTGGCTACCTGTACAAGCACGGATTGACTATAAACTCTCTGTTCTCTGCCACAACTTTTTCTCGAATTCCTGCCCTTCCTATCTAACCGAACTTCTCTCTGTCTATTCACCCCTTCGACAGCTTCGTTCCTCCGCAGACGGGCGTATTCTTTCTGTCCCCAAGACTCGCACAAAAACATACGGTGAAAGATCTTTCTCTTACTGTGTCCCCAAACAATGGAATTCTCTTCCACTACACATCCGCAATATATCAACTATCACAGCCTTCAAAACTGCACTCAAAACACATCTCTTTAAACTCTACTACCTCGACTGATTCCTCACATCTGACCGATAAACGCTGCTGCTGGTCGTCGTCCATGGCTTGTCATGTAAAAGTTCTGGTGTGGATGAGGTGAATATGCATTAGATTTTGTTTTGTCTCTATACATCTGTTCTTTATTACATATATGTATTTTATGTTATTGTCACGATTATGTCTCTTTTAAAATATTTTTATGTACAGCGCGGTGAGCCTAGCCCTAGGCTGGGGTACCGCGCTATATAAGACAGCAAATAATAATAATAATATGTTCTATGTAGGTCACTAAATGTCATCTAGTCACTGCAAATTGTTATTGGTACTCATCATTACTGTTTTCACATATATTTCGCGACGCCCATGCGAGGGCTGAGCCGCCTACCCGGGCGAAGCCTGAAAATGGCGCCCCTCAGTATATAGAAAAAAGGGCCGCCAGGGGTAAAAACAGTCTTAAAAAATGTAACAAAAACAGAGACTTGACTGTGGACACAGGTTAATTCATGGATTCTTAACACAATTTAATGTAAATTTTGTCAGGACAGGTAAATAAACGTCCTTAGGACATGCGCAGTTTAAAACACAAAACTCATGCATAGCATCAACAATACATTTATAGCCGTAAATAAATAAGTATAGATAATACCAGTATAATAGTAGGCCCTATACCTGAGCGAGATTTTTTAATCGAAGTTTTTTTTTTAAGGGTCGCCTGACAATCCAGGCTACTGTCTACTGGTTGAGGCATCTAGCCAAAATGTCTTTTCATTTCAAGCCTAAACATATTTTGTCCCACTATTTTTTCACACGTCTTGAACGCAGTCCATAATATACTATCATAGTCTAACAATTCATTCAGCGTTTGACATTAAAAAAAAATAATTAGAATTTATATATGTGCGAAAATTTAAATTCGATTTCGTATAAGGTTTTAAAGAGCAGTCAATAGTATCAGTATTAATGGATTGAAAAAATGCTATACAATGTGAATATATAGAAGTTTCTATGACATAAAATTTAAAAATAAAGTTTGAAGTCATTACATGTTTTGCCGTGCTACCACTCCAAGGTCACATTATGTAATTCTGAAAGTGGATAAAAATTTTGACAACATTTTTATTCAGCACCGGAAAAAAGTCTTTCTCACGAGACAAATAGTAGTGTGTTCGGTTCATAATTTTAAAAGATCAGGCACGAAAACGAAAGTGGATACATTTGTTTTAAATACAAACATTGATGTTTCATTGCATTATTGTATATGTTCATTGCAAATTAGACAGTTTTTCACCAATCAAAAGCTAAAAATTTTGATTTTGCCAGTTACGTGAAGCCTATTACTATTACATCTTCAACTTTTAGCGGGTCTAGGTAATTTGACTTATTTACTTTTTTGAAGCTCAAAATTTAGTAAAGTTAATGAACTTTCTTTTACTTTACTTTTAGTTTTAGACTAAAAATTTACTTATTTTGAATTAATGAACTATAAAGTTTTAAAGTTTTAGTCACTTTAAATCAGTTTTTTTTAACCTTATTTTTATTTTAGTTGTTAGACTATTACAGTACAGTTTGTCTTTAGAGTTAATAATAATTAGTCTGTAGACTTCTGCACATACATTTACTTTTAACTTGGTTAGACTTGTAAGATTTTTTTGATTCATTTTTGTAATGAAATGGTTGTAAGAAATTGTTTAATTGTAGCAGCAGACTTAATTTTTTGGTAAATTTATAGAGATGTGTCCGAGTCTTTTATCATGGCCGCCATATTGGTAACTCATGTTTTTGATATAATGACGAATAAAAAGTTTTTAAAAATGAAAAAATGATCTAAATCTATCCCTCACCCTAACCTGAACCCTAAATTCCTCCCTAACGGGTTTTGACCCTCTCCCTAACAGGGTTTTGACATCGCAAATGACGTCACGGATACACAACTACAAATTAGCCAATTTTTTAATATTAATTGTAGTTAAGTTTAAGTTTTAGCCTAATAAAGAAGGCTTGAACTTAAGCCTAAGTTTATACACTGTACTTATTCTTGTATTTGTAGTTATAAGTATAAGTCAAGTATTATAGTATAAGTAGGCTTATTTTGAAGTTATACTATATAGGCCCATATTGCCTATACACTGTCTAAAGTCTAAAGCCTACTTATAAACTTATAATTATAATTAATTGTGATTACTTAGAATTAGAAGTAGTGATATTATATTATAGTTTAACTGTTACTATTGTACTCTTACACTTACTCTTGTTAGTTAGTAACTTATGATTGTAGATAGTCTTAGTCTTTGGCAAAGTCTTAGACTACAGACTACAGGCTTAGGGGCCATCCATAAATGATGGGCTCTTTAGGGTGATTTTTAACCCCCTCCCCCCATCATAAGAAATATGTCATAAAATTTAAATACTAACTTAATCAGCCCTGTGGCCCAATGGTAATGTTGTGTACCTCTTTACTAAGAGGTAGATCAAGAGTTCATAACCTTTTTACAGCACCAGAGCCACTCTTGATTTTAAAAAAAATCCACATACCGCTCTTTTTTTTTCAAAATATAAATGTGTTTTCCCACATCCACTGCTTCTGCGCCCCAGGTTATGGACCCCTGAAGTAAATGGCTCAATTTTGGCCATAAGTGTAGTCATTTACCTTAAGTAGCAAGTTGGCATGCATTAGCCTAATAAGGCAGCTTTTCTTAAAAATAAGATAAACCCTGAGAATAATACTTCACCTAACGAAGTTGGTAGATAACAGCAGCCAATCGGTGTGGGATTTACAGCCAGCTGTCCACATAAAAGTAGCTTTAAGTTTACCAAGTACGTTATAACGACCAAAATCAATCCTTAACTTAAATTTTTTAAATAGAAAAGATTTGAATAGTTATTATAATTGTTGACAAAACCTGCAAGCAAATTAAACTCTAGCAATATAATTATTCTTATAAGTGATTCTTAAAGCTTTTTCAGAAATGTTTGATTGAAACATGGGAAGCAACACTTTAAAATCACCTCCTCATTATTCATGGTGTTATTTCCCTGAATTTGTATAACTAGATCAGGTGTTCGTAACCTTTTTTTGTGTGAAGAGCCATTTTATGAATTATTTGATTTTTATATATGATAAGAAAAATTTAGGAGCATACATCATTATAGATTATTAAAAGATAAAGCTTCATTTATCCCTTCAGAGAGCCACATGCCAACACTGAACTATTGAGATTAGCACTTTATCATACAGCCCACCATACGAACAGCAGCAGCAACTGTTAATGTTCTAAATGGCCAAATGAGTGCTTACTATTCTTTTTCATAACGATAATCAACTAAATAACTCTTATGATAGCTATTATTATAACAACATAAAAAAAAGAGATGTGTTGGCGATGTAGAGTAGGACTTACATCAGCTGGGGGTCTACGCATGGAGGCAGAAAACAATGGGTCGATACGAATGGAAGGATATGAAGGGGCAGGCCAGGGCCCTACATGGGCTGTATCACCACTGATCATAATAATAATGCACAACTTTCTGATTTAATCAAGATGAATAAGGAAGAATATCTTCTAAACACAGCTGCACTTTTATGGAGGTTTTTTGTTTAAACTGTCAGCTATCTACACGTTAGAATTTTGATAGATTAAAAGTACCTTTAGACTAAGCTCTGAAGCATTCCACAAACATACATATAAGCATTAGAAAGAACGAAATTAATTGAATATTAAAAGTAAATTAGTATTCAAAATCTATCTGATATTTTTTGCAGTGTTATATTAGTGTGCTCTTCTTTTACTCATATTTTAATAAGGCTCATATAAAAGGATACGCTATAAATTAATGTTAATTTGGTGTTTTCTTCTGTTATTCACCAGGAATGGAGGATCTAAAGAAGAGAATAGTATTCCAAAATAGTGGTCTGCAGATACAAGTAAGGACCAATTTATTTTAAAAGAATTACTTAAATTAATGGTAGTTAACTCCACCAATAGTATCATCTAGATTTCCCTTGATTAATTCCCCTAGTGAGTTTGCATACTCTTTGTAAACATTCAAATTGCTTGCTAACTGGCAATCATGTATTCTTTTTTATCATCTCATAATTACAATTTATTAAGTTTCGTTTTCCTTCAAATATGAACAAAATTTAATTGTTTGCAAAGTATTTAATTCAACTTTGCTTGATTCTCAAATAGTACGCAACATTCCAGTATTACACTTAACTTTGGCCACAAATTTGTTAGTAATGCATTTAAATTATTTTTTTGTCAGTTCATTTATAATCAGGTTTTCTTTTAACAATTAAGATATCAGATAGTCTCAATGCAAGGATATTCAATAATGTGTCAGTAAAGTATATTTAGTGATCTTTAGCTATAGCTTATGGATAACCTTCCATCTTGGAATAGTTGAAAACAGGGTTTCTGGAAGAAAAAAAAAGGTCCATAATCAAAGGATATTGCAAAGTGTTACATCTCCCAACATCCAGGCATAAAGGTTTTGTATTCTTCAAATTTTTATTCAAAGTATATAAAAATCAAAGAAAAAAAAACCTTGTTATTATGATGAAAAAAAAAATGTTGTGCCGTAAACACCTGAGTGGTAAAGGGATTATAGCATAGGCTGAATTAAATCAGAAACTTTAAGATTTCAAATTTGTCTTGGATTTTAAATCTTAGGATAATAAATGAAGGACAAGCCGTGTAAAGGAAAATACATTTTTCCGCTATTTAAAATCTTAGTATGAAAATTAGTGCATTTATTGATATTTCCAATCTGTAATACCAAATGAGTTGATAAAAAAGAGTTCACAGTGATATTTGAAATAACGTTTTTAATAAATAAAGCGTATTTTGTTTGCCTGGCTATTGTTACAGGGCACCCTGTCATGTTGACACATCTACATTTAGCATTACATTAGCCTGTCTTGACTAGAGTAGGAATAGTTGGGAGGTCAACCACAGGTGGCAAATTATGTATATATATTTTTATATTTATACTTTTAGACAATTTTGACATAAAAAAATATGATACCCGATTTTAAGGCTTACCTAAATTCCTAACAAAAGGAGTATGACACAAAACTATCATCTGTGTATTACTATTATTAATGTATTTATGTTTTTATTTCTTACATCATTTAGTTTTCAGAAATAATTATCTGCTATAATATAAGCTCCCCTACCCATTTTTGCGTCCCTGAACTACAAAATAAAAAAATAAAAAAATTTGAATAATGTCCTTATATAAACAAAAAAAACTTCTGTAGACAATTATAAATATGTTTACCTTTAATATAATTTCATATATTGTTATCTTCGTTAAAAATTTAACTAAACTTTAGCCTCGAACTCTACGATATTATCAGAAAATATTAAAACACATAATCTTTATATCCTAAGAAGAATCTCTTAACCAAATTTCATGTCCGTAACAGCCTTGAGTTTTTTTTTTGTGTGGAAATATTAATCTCATAAAAATTTACACTTACTTTTCAAAATGTGGAAACAAAAAGATATATTTATATTTTGAAAGAAAATCTTAACTCATCTCTGTTCAATCCCATGAAATGTAAATGAAAAATATGTCTCTCTTTATTAAACGCGCTTCTCCATTCTGATGTGTATCTTGTGCTGCCAGGGGCAAAATAAACATAATCACATCCCCCCTCCCAACAGTTTCTTTATAAATATTAGTAAAACCATCCACGGGATGGTAAACCCCTAAGGAAGCAGAGGAGTTTTTTTTAAATATTTTTTTTACATGTCCTTGAACTATATTATATTCTAGTATTCTATCCCTTTTTTAGAAGGCATTGTCTCCCCTTTTTTTTCTAAAAAAAATAAAATAGTTCGACACTTAATTCCACCCAACAGTTTCTTTATAAATATTAGTAAAACCATCCACGGGATGGTAACCCCCTATGTAACCAGAGGATTTTTTTATTTTTTTTACTTGTCCTTGAACTATATTATATTCTAGTGTCCTATCCCCTTTTACCAGGTATTGTCTCCCCTTTTTTTTTCTTTAAAAAAAAAATAGTTTGACACTTAATATCGTATGGTATATTTTAGTTTTATGGTTATTTATTTTAACATTCAAATCTACACCAAAGTTCAAATCTATAACTGAATTGGCTTTTGAGATAATGGTATCAAAATGAACCAATTGCAACTCCGTATGGGTTTGTTTTTGGATGAGTGATAAGTGAATTAGTGAGTGGTATTTGGCTATTGTTTCATTGCAGTTAATAGTTTAAACAGTATATTCTTATTAATTTTTTTTTAAATGTTAAGTTTCTATTACTTTATAAAATCATAGCACATTTTTGGAATGAAAACTGATTAAAATTGATTAAATGTTAAAAATAATAACATCATCTGTTTTGTCACACTCGGTTATAAACTCAAAAAAACTTAAATTTCAAGCTTGTGATGTGCGAGTTTAAATTAAGTATATAGTATATCTCATTATAATTTTTTTTTCTTTGAGTTTAATAGAAAATTTTAATTTGATAATATTTGAAGACATATGGATAACATTTATATGGATAACATAAGTCTAAATTTAAATACGCAAGATTAATAACGCAATGATTTTAAAAAATCCTCAGATGTTTGGGGTTTCCTGATAAATCTTATTATGAATTAATAACAATAATACTCAAACGATAATTTATTGATAATAAAAATAATATCTTAACTTTCAAAATCGGATAAAATACTTACAATAGCTCTTTAAATATAATATTAAATGTATTTTTAATATATTATTAAAATACTTAAACATATACTTAAATATAATAAGAAATATTTTTTTTTCTTCATACCCGTATATAAATATATTCGATTTCCTTAAAAATGAGAAAACCCATATGATAGTTTTTAAACATTAGATTGCATTTAAATTGATTCGTTTTTATATCTTTTAAATTAATTATGCTTTTGTTAGTGGCTGGCTGACAAGACCTTTGGACGACTAATTGACCCTTGACTTTCCGTCAACCAATCGAGCTGAAACTTGGCATAAAGATTCATTACCGAGGACGACACATGCTTTCAAATTTTCAGCCCCACGCCACAAACCCAACCCCCCCCCCCAAAATCAGCACCCCGTCCCCTTTTTTTTCCCAATGGAAAAGAAGATAAATTCCCGGTAACTGCGCTAAATGAGATTCTTAAAAAAAATAATATTTTCTTTTGTTTTTCCGAATAGTTGGTGAAATAAATCAGCTGTTTAAAAGCGGGTGGGTCATTAGAATATTAACATAGTTCAGGGGCGGGAGGGATTCTTGTAAAGTGCGTTACTTGTATGCACGTTTTGTCATTTTCAGCCCCCCCCCCCCAATTAATCGATATTACATTTTATAAAGGATTTATACGAAAAGCTATGTTTTTAGGGGAAGTTTAATTTTAGAGTTATATGGATACCCTCTCATTCTTATGTATAAAATATATATAACAATAAGTAGGAGAGAATTTCTGGTGTCAGGAGTCTATTTATGTTTACAAATTCACGTGGACGCTTTGAGATGATTAGATAACTAAACAATACCATGATTTCCTGCAATTTTCTGAGGGCCGCGCGCTCCTTAGAGTGACATTGTCATAAATGCCCGTAATTATCAACAAATTATTTATATAAGTATGAAATCAAATGACAACAAAAAATGCTTATATTTATTTTACATATTTTTTAATATACGGAATTTCTTGTAATATGTCAAATAAAACATGTCCCCAAAAATGGTGAAGGTGCTTCGAGCATGAAACAACACGTTTTAAGTGTGACGAGAACAGTCAAAAAAATGCTATGAAGTACAAGCTCAATGACCTCACTGTGAAACAACAGCAAGAAAGACCTCACAAGGAAATCTTACTTTTCAAATCTTACCTTAAAATGAACAATTAAATGAAAAAATAATAGTTTGCTATTTTAAACAAAGTTCACACATTTTTATACTAAATACATGTAGATATTAAGCTTCGTGAAGGGATTTCAGAGACGCCCAATAGAGCCATTTAAAGCTTTAAGAGCGGATGGCAGACACGCCCAATAGAACGAGTTCAATGAAGTCTAAAAGAGCGAATCGGAAATTAAAATTGTGCTTACAAGCAATTTCCTTAATTCATTCCGTAGAAGTTCCCTATGTAGAAGAAAAGTTTTTGTCCTTAGGAAAGATCTTTATAGGAGTGTTTCTAAAACTGATATCCATTAAGAATTGTTGAGTTGGGGGGGGGGGGGTGTCCAAAACTTCCTCAAGTTTTAAATATAAATTTATTCACCACCGAAATTGAATGGCATATTACATTTTAGCGGCTCATTGAGGCCTGTGATAGGGACAAGTTTGAGAAACACTGCTTAGATTGTGAAATTGGTTACTATGTGTGTACATTGTAAATTTCTTACTTGTGAACATGACCAGGGGCAGATTAGTTTGCCGAAATAAATACCTAATGGCATTTACCCTTTCTATATAACAGTAATGTTCAATTTCCCAGCTACTTACACGAAGTTTGAGTGTGTCGCCAGGTGGCGTGCGTGTGTCTGCCTACCCGTGGTGGCGTACGTACATTATTTGACACCTTGAGTATCTGTATACACGTTTTCTGGTGGGGTTCTTGCATTCGCTGATACTTTGTGCGTGTGTCTTTGTCTGTCTGTCTACAAGTGTCTCCGTGTGTCTGTCTACAAGTGTCTCCGTGTGTCTGTCTACAAGTGTCTCAGTGTGTCTGTCTACAAGCGTCTCCGTGTGTCTGTCTACAAGTTTCTCCGTGTGTCTGTCTACACGAGTCCGGTTTGCGTGCGTACATTCTTTGACACTTTTTAACATGCTCTGAAATGATTCCAAATATTGGGAGTTTGTTTAAGATGTCTGAGTTCTTTGCAGTTACGGAAATTTGGAAGTCCCAAATCTCCTATATTTGTGTAAATTGAATCCTAAATGTGGCGGGGTATGGGGGAATGAATCAATTATGATGTATAAATAAAGTTTAAACACATTTTAAAGTGTTTCTTTAATAATTAACATTAGAGTCGTTTCCTACAATTTTAAGTTTGACAGACCGGTGGAAAAGTTTTTAAATTCGAAGTGGCTATTAGTACCCGGGTACCAGAAGTGAGAGGTTGGGATTAAAAAACGATTTAAAATATTATTGTTGGGTTCGTAAGACCAAATGATGTATCAAATAAAAGATAATTGAATGCACGAATAGCATTGAGTCTAAGGTACCCGGGTGCGAATGGCGGCGCTGCGTGTCCGGGTCTATTTTGACTAATGCTATTCGGTTGTCATTTGTAGTAGTTTATTTTGGTTAAAATGAAGAATTAAGTTTACAAACGTATAGTACATTCAATTATGTTTCATTTGATAACTCATTTGGTCTTACATACACAACAATACTATTTTAATTCCTTTTTTAATCCCAACCTCTCACTTCTGGTACCCGGGTACCAATAGGTGCAGCCATGGAAATTACACCAGGGACCTGCGCCAGATTTATTAAATATATTTTCTTTTTATTTGACTATAAATACACCTATACCTCGCTATACGGCCGCTCGTTATACGGCATTTCGCTTTACGGCCAACTTTAAATTATGGCACTTTTTCGGTTTACGGCCCACTATGTTTCATTATACGGCCAATAGATATCCTCTCTTTAGTTTCAGCTTCTCCCCTTAGGCGGCTCTGCTTTTGTAGTCTGCCTTATTTCCTGTGCTATCCCACCTTATTTCCTGTGCTATCCCACCTTATTTCCTGTGCTATCCCACCTTATTTCCTGTGCTATCCCACCTTATTCATATCCTGTGACTCAGTAAGTTGACGTGTTTGTTCCTGTTTTGTTTGTTTGGATTAATTGGTGAATTTTATTTTATGTATAAATATGTGCATACGATTTCTTTTGTTTTTTAATTTATTATTTTTTTTTTTTTTAATTTCTGTTTACTATTACAATGTTTTGTACTTTTATTTTTATAGGAAATGAAAAAAATAAAATGATTTAAAATAATAATAATAATAATAAAGTTTATTTGAAAAATCACGCTTCATCCCCAAAGGCTCGAAGCGCGTTACAAAGTCAAATCTAGGAGATTGATTGGAGTACTTATATAGCGCTCATTCCATTTGCATGCTCACGGCGCTCCGCTGTTCGATGTTCCAGAGGTCTCACTGCTGCCAGTTAGGCGCATGTGAACTCCATCTCCCGATCTCCGGGTTTGAATTCAGAGTTGCCTTCTCTTAGATGGGTTGCCGTCCAAGGTTAACGGGTCCCATCCACCCGGGGTGCTGGTGGTGTTGTTTTGCTTGACTGGGCTTTGGCGGGGATTGAACTCCTCAGTTGAATGCTCAGTTCAGACCACTCGGCCACCCAGCATGTGAAATCCACAAAGACGTGGTATAGGTTTCGTTGGTGTTGAACATATTTTTCACATAGTATAGTATCCGGAGGTTTAGGATCTGCTCAGTAGTGCCACGGCCTTGCCTAAAGCCCGCCTGTTCTTCAGCAATGATTCTGTCAGCATATTGTCATAGTCTGTTCAGTATGACCTTGAGCATGACCTTGCTTGGGTGGCTTATTAGGCTAATGGTGCGATAGTTTTGGCATAGCTGTAGGTTACCTTTCTTGGGGAGGGTGATGATGAGAGATTGGGTCCTTGATTTGGGTCATTCCCCTGTCAGCCATATTTTGTTACAAATATTGGTTAGGGCATTTATCATTGTTTCTCCTCCCTGTTTCATTAACTCGGCAGGGATATTATCTACTCCTGCGGCATTTCCTATTTGGAGTGCTTGGACTGCTGCTTCTACTTATGAACTAACGACTATATTATTTAAAAAAAAATTTGGAACAGATCAAATTAAATTTGTATGGGTTTATATCAAAATTATTGATTCATTATACGGCTTTTCGCTTTACGGCCAACTTTTCCGAAACGTATCTAGGCCGTAAAGCGAGGTATGGGTGTACCGGTATTCATGTTGTGCGGACCGGGAACATAAGCCTCGCGAACCATGCCGGTCCTCGCACCCCCATTTGATGAAGGCTGGTAGACCTCTCCGAGAGGACGCCAGATTATACAACCCAGGGACAGAGTGATAATCTAGTTTGTGTGCCAGCGGTATAATATGGGCTTTATTATGATTTCCTTCATCATGTTTTATATGGAATACGCGAGCATTGCCAACAATTATATATTATTGCTATTTAAAGTAATTTCTCTCCACAACATAGCTCGGCTGCCTTTAATAGCGATACGGTGTTTAATGATCAGGATATTTACAGCAGAGAGTCCATTTTCTGAACTATTTGGAACGGGAAAAAAAGGGGGGGGGGAGTTTCGGATAAAATTATTTTCGGATAATTGAACACTGCCACGGAAAGCATTTAAAGATGTTAGTGCAAGGAAAATAAAATACTCTTAACTTCACGATGTACACACATGGGGCTTTTAGCAGCGATTCTCAGCACTATTTTGCTAGAACCCCACCGTAAAATTATATTTAGTTCCGTGCCCTCATTTCCTGTTATTAAAATAAAACTGATATTTTATAAACATAAATTTCTCTATGTTTTCCCCTCCTTGCCCCCAAGCACCATGCTGTGGCCCCTGGATGGCATGGTGACCCACGTTGAGAAGCTCTCCCTTTTAAACAAGTGTGTTAACTTTACCGCACGATATCTAACGATCAGGTGATTGATGTCAATACCCAAATGAGGGACTGGACATTTTTTTTTGTATATAGAAACGATGTCGTTTCCTAAAGTTGATGATTGTGGATTGGAATAAAAATTGAGGTCGTCACTTTGAGTTTGAAGGCATGCACTCTGCATTATAGTCTATAGTCTATAACTCTATATTAATGCACAAGTTTGCGCATCGCATTATACCTATATCGCATCAGGTAACTGTATGTACAATAGGTATCTATATTTTACCCTGATTATGCGACAAGGATACGATTTGTTTTCATGGGTTAGTCCATGACGCGCGTTTTGCATACGATAAAAATGATCTGTTTAAAGACGTTTGTTTTCTTCAAAAAAAAAACAACAATGATCGACGTTCGTAAAATCAAGAAACTACTGTAATTGTAATTCAAAACAAAACGACACATGATGAGAAGCTATCTTTTTAAAATAACAAGAGACAGATGTCAAAACTCATTGCGTGGGAACCTCTGCTGGTGTTTTATTATTTGACATTATTACAACAGATAATGTATTAAAACTTGTGAAATAGACAGACGTATTTTGAAAATTGTTCAAATGAAAAATAAACAAGAATGAGAATGAACACCCGATGGACAAAATCACAAATATAATGGTTTGGAGTTATTTATGTACTGTGCTTTCAGTTCATTGATACAAAAAAATATAACTGAAAAAAAAAATGCATGCAAGTGCAAGAATAACACAGCTCATTCTTGTTGTTACCAAGGCTTCAGCTCATTCAAACAACGACTTACGTTAACCGTCCAGCGGTCTGCATCATACACACACAAAGCGCTATATCCCCGGCTTGCAATATAACCTTGACAGCGAGTCACATCATTGCTTCAGTTCTGCTTCATTGCACCGGTGTTTATATTGCTTTGTGGAGACTGATTGAAAACGCAACAACGACAACCTGGCACAACACGACATTAACGGACAGAATAGCTGCAGCTCTGGTCCACACCTGTCAAAATCTCACCTTTCATCAGACTTTGTGTCATATACATTAGATTGGTTGCGTTTACTGTGTTAAGATGAGCACCCTGTTATTGATTGTTCACGTAAGCCTGTTCAGGATTTCTATGCATGGTCCGTGGTATGAATGATAAAAGGAATATTGTTTGTTTGTTTAGATGTAGTTGTTGATATCTTCGCAAAATCCCACGAACTAAATATTGTCTCACGGCAAGGATAACCCCTTTGATGACGTTATATGATAGCCGTGGCCATTCATGTCAACAGTACAGCTGAAATGACCCGCACCATGGACTCTAGTCATACGTTTTGTTGGGTTACACATATAAAGTATGTAAACATTACATTCAATTATAGTTACACCCCTCCACCCGCCAAATACGTTGGGTCAATCAATTATAAAACCCACGAGGTCCTTTAATTAGACGAGAAACTATATTGACGAGACCTCGGTAATTCTGCCGACCATGTGATATTAAGAATGTACTACTTACCCTGTGCAGACCCCTTTACTTTAAGACGAGCAAGTGCTCAATGTTTGAGTTTTTTGTTTGTTTGGAGGTATGAAAAGATGCGTTATGAGCTTAGCCTTATTCAGACAAAAGTTGTCATTCTCTGCATAAACGGTGGGCGAAGGTGACGTAAGCCCCTGTCGCCTAAAGGAAGGGGCGTTAAAAACGTTATTATTCATGCAAAATATTTATAAATATACACATGTTTTGGAAGAAAGGCCCCAAATTTAAGTCTTTGCCCCGTCCGCAGCTTTTCCCCAGCACGTCCCTGATTATCTGCTCTTCCCAGTTTGACTTCAAATAACGTCTGGCCTGATGCATCACAAGAAGCAATATGTTGAGATTAAAATAAAAACGTGTTTTGCTTTGCGAAATGAATTCCCATCAATGAGGCCATCGCTCGATCAGCGCAGTTTATCACGCCATAAATCTGCTACAATCTACAGCCGTATTAAACTCTTGTCTCCCGGCCAGGTCAACATACTTTACTGATATTAACAGTTGGACCATAATGGGCGTTTGATAACACACACGTCTGACGACAGGTCTCCCTTCAAAGCTGTACTCTAGTACGTGATTTAGAACAGCGATCACCAAATGGTGGTCCACGGACCGGCACCGGCTCCGGTCTGCGAGCCTTACGTTGCCGGTCCGCACAACTTGAATCATTATGGTCAAATAAAAAGAAAATGTAATTTATTATCTTGCACCGGCCCCTTGTGCAACTTCGAAACTTGTGTACCGGTCCGTCAAACAATAAACGTTTGGGAAACGCTGATTTAGATCGTTCATTGACCAACGTTTCGTGCTAAATAGCCGCCACTATCGTTACCCCACTCACACGGCTGAGGTTTCTGGCTAAATATTTACCCACAAACACCGCGCTTACTAACCCAATATGTCGATAAGTGTGTGAGCACGTAGTGGCAGTTAAACAAGTTTGGCAAACACCGACTTACATATTGTGTAGATGTTCAGCGCATACTAAGTTTTTTTTTCAAACCAAATATTTATTGAGTAATATTTGATGTCCTTAGTTAATGATACCATTGGCGGTGTTTTTGTTTGGGTTTGGGGGGGTGGGACAATTTCAATTATGGAATCCGACAGTTCCATTAGAGTATATATTGTTTAGCCACTAAAGATAAACAATTGTTTGATTTTGGTTAAGTTGCAGCACATGCCTACGTTCCTCCCCAACCCTCAACCTTTCTTTGCCCGCCCATGGCCTAAATTCGTCATTCCAACCAATTATTGCACCCCCCACCCGTACCTAAAATCACCATTCCAACCATTCATTGCCTCCCCCCCCCCCACGTGTACCTAAGTTCATCCAAACCATTCATTGCCCCCCCCCCCCGAGTGCCTAAGTTCCTCCTCCAAACCATTCTTTTCCCACCGATGCCTAAGTTGCTTCCACCAACCATTCTTTTCCCACCGATGCCTAAGTTGCTTCCACCAACCATTCTTTTCCCACCGATGCCTAAGTTGCTTCCACCAACCATTCTTTTCCCACCGATGCCTAAGTTGCTTCCACCAACCATTCTTTTCCCACCGATGCCTAAGTTGCTTCCACCAACCATTCTTTTCCCACCGATGCCTAAGTTGCTTCCACCAACCATTCTTTTCCCACCGATGCCTAAGTTGCTTCCACCAACCATTCTTTTCCCACCGATGCCTAAGTTGCTTCCACCAACCATTCTTTCCCCATCGATGCCTAAGTTCAGCATCCCAACCATTCTGTCAGCGCCCCTGCCTAAGTTCCACCCCCCCAATCGTTCTTTGCCCGCCTATGGCTAAGTTCCGCGCCCGAACCGTTCTTTACCCGCCCATGCCTAAGTTCCTTACCCCCCCCCCCCCAAACCATTCTGTGACCGCCTATGCCTAAGTTCATCATCCTTTCCGAATTCTAGGTTTCATCTTGAAAGATAATTCTATTTACAAACAAGAGTATTCCTTCAATGTGTACCGTCCTCTATCCGTGGGGTTTGTTGGTCGGGCGGATTAGGGGGGAGGATTATCTAAACTAATTACTTTACATCTGTCACTAAGTTATCTCATTTATCAACGAGGGGGACAGACACACTGACAGGGTAGAAATGTTTTCCTCTTCCGGGACGTGGAGTTATCAAATAACGGCCGCCATTATTTCGTTCTGACATCAAAGAGCCTGGAAGCTGGGCTCTCAGCCACTCTTGGAGTTTTGACTGGCGTCTGAACAACGAAGCTATATCTCCCCCCCCCCCCTTTTTTTTCCCCCACTGGAGACCGTTTAAGGGGCTATCAGACAGCGGAGATGAAAGATTTGAGTCTGATATGATAAAAACTGAGCGATCTCAATACAGACGGAATCCCAGGCCATGCTCCGTCTCAATTTCGTCTAATTTCCCTACTACCAATGACCTCGTACCAGCGACGTCACTGATTCCTTGGTTCTAGATACGACTTGTTCACCCAAGATGTCAAGTGGGTTATAGTTCTAGCACCGGCAAATCTTAATGCATCTGGATCGGGGTGGAAAGGGGAGTGGGGGGGGGGGGGAGCGGGACCTCTATCACAACCAGTTGCTTGCTAAAACGTTTCACGCTCTCCGATTCGAATAGGCATCAGTGGTCTCATTGATGCAAATTGTACGTGGACATGCGATTTAGCCTCCAATATCATCTTTTGTTCTCCAATATCATCTTTAGCCTCCAATATCATCTTTTGTTCTCCAATAAACTACATTGACTCTCACTAGCACGTCGATATCAATATTTATGCGCGGTCATCTCGCCTTGGTCATATCATTTTATGTTGACAACTTACAGAAACTGATGTCCGTGTTAGAGTTTTGATATAACTTTATCTTTGTGGGGGAAATGCCTAATTTCCATAAAAGTACATTACTGATGATACTTTATTGCTGGCTACTCACAAAGTAAATCTTTTACGTTCAGCAAATTTCAACGCTTGTTCTAAAGTTCCCTTGTTTAATGAAAAGCATGCCCCCCCTCCCCCACACCCTGCACAGTAGATGCATGCTTTCTTGTTTCTTAAAACATTAATCTAGATAGGGATTCTCAAACTATGTCTACAACTTACCCCAACTATATTTTCTAATTCAAACACGACGATCACCAACACGAAAGTGCCTTTAAAAAAATAATTACTTTTTTTTTGTCTGTTTCTGAACTAGAAGAGTAGCAAGAGCTATTTGTCAAGATTAAAATGCCCGTGCTCATCTTAATCATACTAATGTTGAACTATTTTTTTTTGTTACAACATATCGTACCCCTAAGCTAGGATGTTCTCGAATACTTCCCGTTCTTAACTTCAGAATCTTAACTAACCTTTAATAAGGAAAAGCCGTTAATGGGTATGTCAACATCAGTGAGTCGAGTTCTCTGAAAAACATCTGGGAATTGTGTAACGTCTGTAAGTCCATCATGACAATGTTGACGAAGAGTTCTGCAGGGTACATATTCAACACATTCACATCACTAACTTTGATATGTAAAATCCGTAACTGACGTACATGTTATACAGTGAACTACATGCACACATCTTCATTTATCTCATTCTGAGAAGAAAAATGCGAAGCAGTTTACAGTGTTATTATTATTATTTTTTTTAATAATGATTTTACATTGAGCATAACGCAACTGTGGCCGAAGTTAATATCATAATACTTATTAATTGCTTGGGGGAAAACAAAGAACTCTGTCTGCTTTAAACAAAATGTAGTTACAACATAACCATAGCGAATGTACAAAAATGATAAATTATACACATCATCTCATCAACTTTTGTACAGTGATATTATCATTATTATCACCCGTTGACAGTGATTCTCATATAATCTCATGAACTTTTGACAGTGACTGTCAATCCATTATAATTTACTGACTGTCGTGATTTACAATTGACAAAATGTTTGGTTTCTACAACCTTGTCCCCCTGGTTGTGGGGGCGGGAGGTGTCTGGTTAGTTGTATAACTTCGTCCACGGGTAGGGTGGGGGGGAAGGGGGGGGGTCAGAAATATTCCATGAATTTCCGCCTGTGACGAATGCGAGCAACATTCAAATATTTCAATGGAATTAATATTTTTAAAATTTTGAAAGCCATTAGAATCGGCAGTGGGATGGTAAACATGTGATTTGATTTTACTGCGCACGAATGATGCTAGTGAAAAAGTGTAGCCTTGTTCCCGGTATCTCATAAGACGGTGCCGCCACGACTTAACGTTTCAGAATATACAACTCGTTTAGCGCTCAGACATTGATCTGGTTGTTTTATTATTACTATTATTATTATTATTATTTAAAAAAACAACTACATCATTCTTCCTACTGCAGCGGTTCTCAACCCGTGGGTCGCGACCCCTTTGAGGGGGGCGGTCTGGGGGGGGGGCGAACGAACGTTACACAGGGGTCGCCTACGACCATCGGAAAACACATATTTATGACGTAGCAATGAAAATAAATGTATGGTTAGGGTGTCACCACAACACGAGGAACTGTATGAAAGAGTTGCGGCATTAGGAAGGTTGAGAACCACTGTCCTACTGCGTACTTAAATACCCGCAAAAATTCTCCGCTGTAAAATTTAAAAAAAAATTATAAATTATATCTTATGTCGTTTACAAGAATCTTTATAATTTAAGTCATAAAAAAAAACTATAAACAGGGCCGGCGCTAGGAGGGTGCGGGGTCTTGGGCAAATGGAATTTTGCGGGGCCGTTGACGTTATATATACCGCCGATAGGATATTAAGACACGTTATAGTCGTAGTGGGGCCTTGCCGGTCATAATGGGACGCGTCCTAACGGATATTTGTTCACTCGTTTAGTTTCGAAATTTCTGTTTTTTCCTATAACAGTTAATTGCCCTGGCCCAAATTACTCATGGCTGCTCCATTGTTACCAATATCAAGGTTGTCAAAAACAAATAACGATAATATACTACGGCAATGCAGTCGCCCATTTCGCCATGCCCTAGCGCCGGCCCGACTAGAAAGCAAAAAAAAACAACAAAAAACAAAAACACACGACACACTGGCATCGTTATTTAAATCATCTGGCAGTTGATAGCCACTAGCATGTGAGCACAAACCTATATGACCGACAAATCATCTGGCAGTTGATAGCCATTAGCATGTGAGCACAAACCTATAGGACCGACAAATCATCTGGCAGTTGATAGCCACTAGCATGTGAGCACAAACCTATAGGACCGACAAATCATCTGGCAGTTGATAGCCACTAGCATGTGAGCACAAACCTATAGGACCGACAAATCATCTGGCAGTTGATAGCCACTAGCATGTGAGCACAAACCTATAGGACCGACGGAACTCAATCTCTGGACATACACTATAGTAACATATGTAGAATTTAAACATAATTTCAAAGGGATTTCTTTTTTTCTTTCTTTTGATGGGCGTGGGTCATTATATTATTCTTCGCCCTTCCTCATTCGAAGATGATCAATGCTTTATGAGTTGCCGTGTAAAGTGAGGCAGAGTTGCTCTATTCGTAAGCCTCATGCCCTCGTCCTTGCCTATTTAATCCAATGGATTGACCAGGATGCAGTAGATGACCAGCAGTGTTTTTGAGTGTCTCAATGAGCTCTTTTTTTGTCAATACCATAGCATAAATTCCTTCATAAGTGAAAAAATAAATTAGAATACTTTTTGGAAACTAGGAGAAGTATTTCTTCCTGCTTTGAAACCCAACTCTTTAGTGTAGGCCATTAGAACCTTTTAACATTTAAACTAAAACTATAACAAAAAAAAAAAGGTTTTGATTAATTTGCTCACTGTTAGAGATTTTAATCTATAAGTTCACCATCTTTGATCTTTGAATTATTTTATCTTATGCATAGAAAATAATATCTTTTTTAAATGAACTGAGAAGAAAATGCAATACAACAAAAATTTCTTTATTTTATGTAAAAATAGGATTTTTAATAATAAAAGGATTGAGAACCACTGTTCTGTCTGGCACAAATTATAAAGGAAGCTTTAAAATCTTCCGTTACTTCCGGCAAACAAAAAATCTTTATTGTGGTAGTAAAAGAAAAATGTTCTCAGCTAAGGCAGCCATCTTGGAAATATTTCCAGATTTGGAAGTAAGAACGTTTTCCTCAAGTTTTCGTGATAACATAATTTTAAAACAGGTGCACATCAACTCTTTTACATTTAAAACAAGGACACATCAACTCTTTCACATTTAAAACAAGGACACATGAACTCTTTCACATGTAAAACAAGGACACATCAACTCGTGCACATTTAAAACAGGTACACATCAACTCTTTCACATTTAAAACAAGGACACATGAACTCTTTCACATGTAAAACAAGGACACATCAACTCGTGCACATTTAAAACAGGTACACATCAACTCTTTCACATTTAAAACAAGGACACATCAACTCTTTCACATGTAAAACAAGGACACATCAACTCGTGTACATTTAAAACAGGTACACATCAACTCTTTCACATTTAAAACAAGGACACATCAACTCATGCACATTTAAAACAAGGAGACATGGAACTCGTTCACATGGAAGTGAATTGTACGTTCAGAATATACCAATATAGTTTTCATTTCTAGTGGACTGCCACGCTCGTTTCACCCGCTGACTAAAAAAGAACACGAGACGAATGTGTGTTTATGTCAATAAGTGTGTACAATTAACCCTCTTGAGACGGCTGGGCCGATCTAAGGGCCCAGAGTGTTAGTGCGAAAACGATGAAAGGCCGATCTATCGGCCCAATAATAAACGCCTCGAGATTGGCTGTCTGGTCTTCGGGCCAGCTAATCAGATTGCTTCACGCATTTCTGGCTCATCTCGCCATTTTTATGGCGGCTTCCGTTGATATTTTACGGTGTTCCGTCACTTTAAATAATTTCTTTTTTGTACACAGTGACCACTAAAAATGCTTTTAAAATTTGTGACCTTGAAATATGACAGAAGGCATAAGCAGCCCCCGGGGAATATTTTATGTGGTTTTTCAAATTGAATCTCAATTAAATATGTGTTAGGACTTACTTAGGCTTCGACAATCATAAAATTTAACAAACTTCTGCAAGTAATACATGCTTATATTAGGTTAAAAAAATAATAATTGATGCATATCTCATTTGCATAAATGTTGAGATTTCTTTTTGATTCATAAAGATCCTATGAGTTCATTTAATTTCCTACAAGAATATTTAGTATTTTTATTTTAGTGAAATAATTAGTTTATTTTTCAAATTTTTGTTGTTGCAAAGCAAGTGCAGGGTTTGTGAAAGGTGCTCCGTCTTCTTGGCACCGACAATCCAAAAAGGCTCCGTCTCATGAGGGTTAATTTCTATTTGCTGTCTTACTCTTACGTGGGATTTTCAATGGTGGAGTGGATTTGCCTGTAAGCATTTCTGTCTTTTTCAAATGCGTAATTTAGTCCTATTCTGTATGTTGGGTGATCATTCATTCAGTTCCGTCTATTTACTCCAATGTACAATAATTTAAAAGCGTATTATGAACTTGGTTTGGTCGTTGTTCGTTTGTTTTTGGAATTCTTTTATCGTTAGATGTCCACTTCACAGTCCAAATAGGCACTCGCAATTAACAGAAGGAAAACAAGCGGGTATCTTCTTCCCGAAAATAGCACGAGGTTTTCTCCTATCTGCTACTACTCCATTATAAATGTTTTATGTAGACTGTTGTTGGTGATCAAACACTCGTAACACCAGTGAGTCAATGTGTATTTCAAATTCAGTCGTATTTATAAATATCTTTACAATTCAACGTTAATTAATTTACCGCTTTGGTCTTATAAAGGTCACGCCATTCTCAGTCTGTTGAATATACATACGAAAGAGTGATTCTAGGTATGCGTAAGTTCCACATTTTAACTTACTGAAATACATCGTGACGTAAAACTGACGTCAATATAGTAAGTGAAAGGCTGGGTACTTTATGTTAACTTTTATACGTAGTCCATAACACATTGTACAACGATTTAAACAATTTTTTTTTGAATGAACAAACATGAATGGCGTATGATGAAAATATACACAAACAATGAACCGTGTAACCAATATTCAGCTTGGTCTCCCTCCTTTAGTGATGGGAGACAACAGCTTCATGTGGCTGCGCTGTGACGTATTGGAAAGGTACATGTCACCGGCCTCCACCGAGCCATTGGAGTCCGTCGACTCCCTGGGGGAGTACTTTGTCCTGAGAACCTTCATGTCAAGCCCCACGTCGTGCTCACTCTGCACTTCCGTCCTGCACTGTTTGTACCCGACCTTGGCGTAGTTCCCGTTGTTCATTGTCTTAAAGTTGTTGCTGTCCATGTTGTGGTGGTAGCTGAAAGACTGGAAGCGGCCCGGCATGCGGCGTATTAGGCACGGGCAGAGCGTGCGGACGAACGTCCGACGGAATTTTTGACCCAACGCGCAGTACAGGATGAAGTTGATGGCGCTGTTGAGCGTGACAAGAATGTTCCGGCAGTTGCTGAGGATACTCCAGCCCAGCGAGACGGTGACCTTGTGCATGTCTATGGCGTACGCCATATTGTATATGAGGGCGGGGACCTGGCAGACTATGAACACCATGACAACCGATACGAGCATGATGGTGACGTTGTTCTCGCGAGACTGTCGAACATTCATATCTCTCCGCTGCTGTTTGGAGCGCCTCACGGCCACGATGAGGAATGAGTTAAGGATGGCCAGCGAACACAACGGGATGAAGCACATCACCAGAAAGTACAGCCACCCAAAGTATATTTTGTGGTATATAGAATCCTTCGCTAGCTGTGTTTGTGTGGGTATTATACATGTACTGTTGGAGCCGTCCGATTCCTCTACCACCGCCACCGTGTATTCGAACCATCGAGGGACATTGTAGAGTATCGATACGGCTGAAATCACCATGACAACCATTCTCGCGCGCTGTATGGTGCACATGCTTGCCGCCCTCAGGGGGTGGCAGACGGCGATGTAGCGCTCCACTGTAAAGGAAACGGTCAACCACACGGTGGCCGTCTGGGCCGCCAGACCTGCTGGGTAAGCGTAGACAACAATGTAAGGAAACACGTGCTTCTTAAACGGGTCGGACAGCTCGTAGAGGCTGATCAGGAGGAGACAGACGAGAAGCACCATCGTGTCCCAGATGGCGAGCGCCGTGAGGAATACGTTGGTGGACGTGTGCATCGTCCGGCGGGTCAACACGATCATCGCCATCGTGTTCCCAACCACGCCCAGCGCGATCACGGCCGAAGTGCTCACTCCATTCAGGTAGAAGTTGAACTCGGACAGCGATGTCCTGGACGGGTTACACTTTGAGGTGACCGCAGTCGTGTTGCCGCCGGATTCCATTGTCCCGGAGTCGCGCTGAGTATCGTTAGATAATCCAGAATACACGTACAGCAGGCTTTCAGAACTGTAACTTATGATCTGGGTCAGATTGACCATGAAGAGAACTTCTGCAGGTAATGCCATTTCTCAGGGAATCTAACCACTCATGTAAGAAGTGTTAAATCCATATTTGAGAAATATTTATTAAAATACGCGTGTACTCCATTACGGTTATAGAACAAGCGCTATTTCCCTTAGGCACATTAACATTACCTTCATAAATTTAAAAAACACCACGCTAGTAAATTCCTTTAGTGTTTATAGATATGATATTGGTGATATTAATGATCACACAATAACGTACTTTAACAGCTTTGATGCTCTTAGAGTTAGTTCGGCAGTTTCCAGGCCACCTTTAAGGTGTCGAGAACACAACTGACTGAGCTCAAGACCATCTGAGCGCTGGAGTACGCGTATCCGCCAGATGGGGCAGAATATGATCCACCGCACTGAATACTCTATGACAGCTTGTAAGTGTATGCCACGTCAATCAGAGAAGAGGAAATACACCAGGAAAGCAACTAAGACAGTAAAGGAACTCGTGAGTAGTCACGCTGTGAGTGGGCAATCTATCCCTCCGTCTTTGGTGTACGCCACAGCTGTTGGTCCGCAGGCGCCGATCGATCTTTTATCGTAGCCGCTTCTATAGACAGAGCCTCACCTGCGAAAGACGATATATGAGAGGTTTGTATAAGCTTTAAACGTGTAAGACATTGATGTTATGTATTAGTCATAAGACATCAGTAGTAATGATATACAGTAATTTTAAGTCATTGATATGTATTAGTATTAGTTATGAGAAGCAGACATACAAGGAGCATATTGGCCATTTAATTCAATAATGCTTTTCAAAACTCGTACTGAATAATTTCCCTTTAATGTCCAATATACCTCCTCGTTCATTAGGTTTATTTTCAGTTTTACTAATACACTAGATATGGCCCGGCCAAACCATTGCGACCGCAATGCGTGAACTTTCCATCTATTAAAGTTACTTGACAAAACGTGCATTCAAGTAACACACTTTATAGGAATCCCAATTAGTGCTTAACCTCCCCCCCCCCCCCCTTATTTTTTTCGTACGCCACCGCCCCTGAACTATATTTATATTCTAATTTCCACCCGCTTTTCCACCGCAGATTTATTACACCAGCTATTTGCGTAAAACGAAAGAAAATATTATGCAACAAACACACTTGCAGTATAGTTAAGAATCTTCTTTAGCGCAGTTATCTGGAATTTTCTATTGCGCGCTATTGAACCTTAGCGTTAGTGACGAACATTGTTACATAGAGGATTATGCATGTTTATTATATTAGTTTAATGTTCATGTTTTTTAACTTCACTTTTGTCTCTCAAGTTTAACACCACAACTATATATAATACTCCGTTTTGTTTCCTCTGAGGATATACCCCATGTTGGCCAAAAGTGCGACACAGTTACTTCTGTAATACTGTAACGTAGCAGTCTTTAATATCAACACATTCCTTAGAGTGCGCCACATGGTGCATCGGCTAAACATCAATTTGTATTTATGAATACTAAACAAAATAGTGTATTATTTTCTAATATCCACAAATTGAAAGCAGTTTTTCTTTAAAAAGGAGAGTACCGTAACAAAAATAATTAAAAACTCCTGTTCCAGTCATTTCAAATTAGTCCATGTCGAACAAAAAGTTGTTACCAACTACCAACCAAGCACAGACCATGGACTTGGAGTGATTCACGAGCGCCAATTTCTCCTAAATTAATTGAAGTACTCTTTAATTCTTCGTCACCGGTCATTACGTCATTATAACAATATCTAGACACCCGTCTATGAAATTCACGTGTTTTATTCCGAGGCCATCAAGTCATTGATTAATCGTGAAGTGGTCAGCCAAGAAAAACAGCAAAGAATCACGAGCTCGATAACCTTTTAGTAACAACCCCCGCCCCCCCCCCCTTTTTAAAAAAAAATCACATCGACTTAAATAAGAAAATCCAATTTTCAACACTGTGTCAGCTGGCTTTGATGTATACCAAGTCATAGCTATGGATCCATGCGAAGTATTTCATTGAAATGCTAAAACTGAAAATTTAAGACCGCGTTCGAAAGTACATTGAGCTTTGTTACCAAGTGTCTTTTGTCGGCCCTGCTGTGTCAGCGAACGGCTCTAGCAACGGCCGGTAGTTGAAATGGTCGAACGTGTCTGACATCAGCCCGAGCTGTCGTCGGCGTGCTCCGAAGTCTAAACCAAGCGGCCCACAGCCTCTTCTCGGTGTTGTCACCGTGGATAAGGTTGATGGCGATCATTGGTCGTGTATGTTGGATATGATGACAGTATCTGCCGATAGGGTCAACGTTATCTCGTGTGTTACATAATGTTACAAGGGACTTCTTAGGATTTAGGCTACTAGCTATAGGACTTTTGTTATCTATTTGATTTGACATGCCCGCAGTGACACGGTGCATAGGTACTATTATTTTTAGGGGGGTCATTTTTATTTACCTTGGCCATCAAATATGCGAGCAGCACTTTGCCATTTTCTCTTGTAAATTTTTCGTTTCTTGCCCCCTCCCCCACCAAATCAATTTTTACGGGGAGTATTGCCACTGCTAAGACAATTTGCCATTTACTCTTGTCAATTTTTCGTTTCTTGCCCCCTCCCCCACCAAATCAATTTTTACGGACAGTATTGCCACTGCTAAGACAATTTGCCATTTAATCTTGTCAATTTTTCGTTTCTTGCCCCCTCCCCAACAAAATAAATTTTTACGGGCAGTATTTCTAAGACACTTTGCCCTTCAATGTTTTAATTTTTAGTCCCCCCCCCCCCCTCTTTTTTACCCCACAGACGAAGCCAGTTTGACTATTACTCTGGCCACGTTATTCCAGTGACCACCAGTTCGCTTTGTTCCGTTCGTGTGCTCCTTCTGCCTAGTTGATCCCATTACGGACTTTTTCTAGAAGAAGGACATGGTCGTGTTTTTTTCCCCATTTAAAAGAAATGGAAAAAAGATGAACTCAGCCACTAGGGAGACCGCAATGTTAAGTTCTAGGTCTCACGTCCTTCAACCCTAGCCCCCCTCTCTTTCTCTCTCTCTCTCTCTCTCTCTCTCTCTCTCTCTCTCTGTTTCTCTTTTTTTATTTCCATTTGGATTTACAACGGTTTTTCTTATACAGTAGTTCTCAAATTAAACGTAACAAACCTAGGGAATGGGTGGATTTGGAGTATGGAGGCGACCAAAAAAGTTCGAATTCTTGGTCCACCCGTAATCATACGCAGGTATCCATTGTGATATTGTCAATAAGGTTGCTTTCTAGACCAACTAATATCATATGCAAATATTTATGCTACGGGAGATGATCTTTCTTATTTTAGTTTGCAGACTCCAGATATTAGAGATAATTGTTCCCTAGATCAGTTTAGTTTAAAAAATAGTTTTCTTCCTTACTCTCTCTCTATCATGTTATGGGCGCCCTATTAATATTGAAAAACCTAAATATATAACGATTTGGATTCTGGAATAAAATGTCAGACAATTGGTCATTATCATTTACCATTGGCACAGACACACAGCTCATATATTGTATTTGTGATATCAACTGCATGTGTCCTGCATGGTAAAACCATCTTATTATTAGATTGAAAGAATCTTCCATCATTTCTACCAAACTCGTATCCGCGCAGCACCTAGGTTACATGTATGCTTAACATTGATTCGTATACAATTTGAAGTTAAATATGAAACCTTTGAGATTCCACTTGACTTATTCACTAATAAATCGTGACGAATTCACCCACAGTATATATGGTGATTCCACTGATTACACAAGACTTAGCTGAAAGCTAAAAAATTAAACCATGTAGCTGTTAAAAAAGTCATATCTAAAACATGATGCTTCATGTATTCTAAGTTCCAAAAGTTCTAAGTTAAACAAAAAATGCATTTTACCATTGAAAAAAAAACGGCTTATGATTTACATTGAAAGTAAATATTGACCATCTACTGTGAACGCATACAAATAAATGTAATCTATTTGTTACAGTACAAATGTAATGTGAATAGGAAGCTGAAACTCCGAGTGGTAATGGACATTTTAGGGGCTAAGTGAAGCACAGCAGTGCCTATAATCCGTGGGAAGATTTTAATAAGGAAACAAGACAACACACACATTCAAAATACAACATAGATAGACAACCACCTTATCTAGTAATACAAATATGTGCACATCAGCCCGCCCCGCCTATCACTTTAGTCACGTGATTTAACCAGTTCTGAGTATAAGAATTACCGGGAGCCTTAGTTTTTTATTTTATTTTATGTAAGCTAGATAAATATAATTTCAAACAGAGCTACCGCATATGTAGATCAATCGCTACAAGTTTGTGGACTAGATTTTGAAAAATTCATGCTTAACACGTGGACAGTTGTATGTTGCCTGCTCACGCGTCGAAAAACCTTCTAATTTATTTGTGTACGCAGCAGACGGGAAAAAAAATTATTTAAAAAAATTACTACAAAAACGTAATCAAAACACAAACACTTAATTTCTATGAGTGGCATGGCAACGCATGTCGGGTTCTCGCTAGTATATATGAGTGGCATGGCAACGCATGTCGGGTTCTCGCTAGTATATATATGAGTGGCATGGCAACGCATGCCGGGTTCTCGCTAGTATATATATGAGTAGCATGGCAACGCATGTCGGGTTCTCGCTAGTATATATATGAGTGGCATGGCAACGCATGTCGGGTTCTCGCTAGTATATATATATATATATATATATGAAGTTTATGAGTTACCATCCATTACATAATTAAGTTAAGTGTATGGATAAGACGAGTCAATAACAATAGCGTGATTGTCTCAAAGAACGCAACAACACAAGGGACAAGAGGCTGGAAGATTTCCCTCGTGTTCTGGTGAACCCAAGCTCTGGCAACGGTTCTCTGTCCCAGGAACATCAGGAGCAGCGGTTGTGCACCCTTTTCAATGACCTTATTTAGAAGAAGTGTCCCATTGCCCTTGTCAAATAGTAATGGGCCATTTTAAATTATTTGCGTAGCCCATGTGTCCTCCCATAGACAGCTTGACGTGCCCCTAAGGGGTACAGGAATACCTGTTTAAGAGCTGCTGATCTACAAAGTGAGGAGAATCTTAAAACCTGTCGAGATTTTTTGGCTTTAAGGATCTGTCAAAGTTCTTTGTCCTACAATTTAAATATTCATGGATTTGTCGATATCGATAGCTTGATACACCATTCATTCGATACGCATGTGTCGCAAATGCTATCATCTAATCTTATAAACTTAGTATCGTGTTAATAAAAGTCGCAGTTAATCCAAACGTAGTATTAGTATCGTATTCGTAGCAGTCGCAATAAATCCAAACGATTTTCAATCGTGGTGATAATTATACTTTCTCCCCCCTTAAAAATTATTTTAAAACTATTAAACTTTTCAAAAGCATTAATTAGTATTCATAAAAATTAGATGGCCCTAGAAAGTTCAAGAGTTACTTAATACTTGAGCGCATTAAATTACGTCATCAGAATAACATTTATTGAAATCCATCTAAAATTGGTGAGAGTTCATTCCCCTTTTGTCATGGCCATTCAACTATTTGTAAATGAAAGTCTCGCAGACAACAATGCATTGGAAAACACAAACAAGAAAACGGAAAGAAAATACTTTTTAATCCTCCCATGTTTAGGAACTCTAATGCTCTAATCGGCACTTCCACTTCTATTAACTTCTTCTGCTTGCGTGATCAATATTGCAGTTACATCTACAACTCAATGTATTTCATTTTTAAAAATGGAATTATTGATTATTTTAAATGTGTGACTTTACGTTTGGAGCGTGGGTCGGGAAAAGATGTAGTTACATTACGTTCAGTTGATGAAGAAAATGAAGAGCGAATCGGAACTAAGCAGGATAAACTCGTATATCGTTAAAAGCTTGGAGAAATTGAGTTCTGTAGGTTATTACTATTAGCTACAGAAAGTTTGGAGAAATTGAGTTCTGTAGGCTATTAGCTACAGAAAGTTTGGAGAAATTGAGTTCTATAGGCTATTAGCTACAGAAAGTTTGTAGAAATTGAGTTTTGTAGGTTATTAGCTACATAAAGTTTGGAGAAATTGAGTTCTGTAGGTTATTAGCTACAGAAAGTTTGTAGAAATTGAGTTCTGTAGGTTATTTTAGCTACAGAAAGTTTGGAGAAATTGAGTTCTGTAGGCTATTAGCTACAGAAAGTTTGGAGAAATTGAGTTCTGTAGGCTATTAGCTACAGAAAGTTTGGAGAAATTGAGTTCTCTAGGGTATTAGCTACAGAAAATTTGTATTTTAAGTTAATAGCCGGAGAAGGTGTGTGTTTTAGGTTGATGGCTGCAGAAGTTGAGTTTATAAATGAGTCTAAGAAGGGTGCTAGAAGGTGTATGCGTAACTGCGGGCTGTGATGCTGATGGTTTGGCTATAAACGTGTTGAATGTAGGAGTAAGAGATCCTTGCGTCAAAACAACATTGATATCCCACTGTGACATTCTTGGGGTTGAATGAACCCACGAGAATACGAGACGCGGGTGGAAAGGCCAGGAGGATGAGGTGTATAAATCTGTTAAGAAATAGCTCGGTGCGTTGATTGAACGTGCCATAAATTACCTTTGGAATTCATTTATAGGGATCATTCGGTGGCCTGGATGTTTTGTATCTAAAGAAGCAGGGGTTCCAAACATCTTGAACCGGAACGCCAAGATTCTTTTAGGTTAGCGAAAGTAAGAAACATTAATAAAACAACCACACACATCACTGTTTCACCATGATTACTTACTATACACAAATCTATTCTCCACCTTGTTGCCTAGTATTAACATCTCCCCTCCCCAGCGATGTAGTTAATGTCATTTTGTTTTCCCCGAAGAGAATGGGATTGATCCCGTTAACATATTTTCCACAGAAGGGCTTGGGGTCCGTGATGCAAACATGTCGGAACGAACGCTCTAATGTTATCGTCTGTTAAATGACAAACATCACGAGTAAATGGAACATCATGCAGGCAGGGGTTAAATTGGGGGTCATTCAGTCATATTGAACATCATGCAAGTCGGGGTTATGTTAGGAGCCATTCAGTCATATTGAACATCATGAAAGGCGTATTTAAGTTGGGGGCCATTCTGTCATATTGAACATCATGCAAGTCGGGGTTATGTTGGATGCCATTCAGTCATTTGTGTAATGTATGTATACTGGTATACGAACACGCGAGGTGACATCAACAAAAACATGGATCCGTTTATAGTGCCAAAGAAATTGCTTTCGTTCAATAACAGAAACTTATCCATTATTATTAGCCTTGGGCAGTTTGTCAAGAGACGATTTTCTGTGGAGGCATCCAGATCAATACAAATGTTCGTGCTAAATTTTGGAGAGGCACTTCCGTGAAATACAACAATACTAATTCAATCAATAAGTCTACCTAAGCTTTGGCTATTTCTAACACGGACGAAATCTAAATTTTTGCGAACGATTCCAATTTTCCAGATTGGGCATGACTAAGAAATTGAAATTTAGTGCATTCATTTAACTTGGACAGCGGAGGGAGCTTTTATTACAAGAAAATGCTTCTCAAAAATGTATCGGTATACAATGTCTCAGAAATTTTTTATTTTATTTTTAACGTCAATTTTACGTTCATCGAAATTGATATGGGGGTTACTAAGAAATCGTATCCGGAAATTTGATCGAAAGAAATTTCGTCGACGGAAAATTGATCGACGGAAATTTAATCGAACGGAAATTTGGTCGAATCTTCTTTTCAGTCCACACATTAAGATTTTGCTTCAAATTTATTTTTGGATACATTATTTTGTTTAACTATTTATTACAGTGCGTTCAAAAAGAAATTTGACGAAAATTTCAACGTATGAACGGAAAAAAAGATTCGACCAAAATTCTGTTCGATCAAATTTCCGTCGATCACTTTTCCGTCGACGAAATTTCTTTCGATCAAATTTCGGTAACCCTAAGAAATTGACCTTTAGTGCATTCATTTAACTGGGACAGCTGAGGGAGATTTTCTTACAAGAAAATCCTTTTTAAAAATGTACCGGTATAGAATGTCTCAGAATTTTTACTTTTTATAACGTCATTTTTACGTTCATTGAAATTGATATAGAAGTGAGTAAATTTAACTGATCTATTGCGACCTGTTATCATTTATATATACAATAGCTGAGGAGCTTTTCTGGAGAACATAACTGGAAATCCATTAGTTCCTTGCAATTCAACATTTTTACTATTTGCATCCGTACCGTACACGAACTTTTGAGACCTTTGAAAGCTATTTCTAGCTGTCTGAAAGGATACTGACGACAATGGTGAAATGTAATGGCTGCTTTGACGATTGGACGACCACAGTGCAAGGTAATGGCTGCTGTGAAAAGAAATGGAAATAAAAGGAACTCTTAAAATGTTTTAGCATCACCACTTTAGTCATTGTCCCGCCAGGTTTCACTAACGTCTACTCTAATTAATCTCTGTGTCTGTCCGTACATTGACAGTAGCCACATCAATCAGGGCGTGGGCATAACCTCGTTTTCAGAAAATTATATCATTTTATATGTTATAGGAACTTATAAATGGCAAATTGTATACATGACACATTATTTGGAGATGTTTTTAGACCAGTGTAGGAAACACATCTGTGTTTGGGTATTCGCCCTCTGTCCGTCTACTGGTTTGTAAGTCTAAAATTGTTCGCAGAGATTTCCATAGTTTCTCGGTCCATCTTTCTTCTTGAGTTGTATTTCAAATAGAACAGATCTGCTCAAGCTAATTGTTGAGTTTACAGGTCTGCTCTTTCAAATAGCTGAATTGTACAAATCATGAAATACATCACCATCATCATCATGTCCCTTATTCCTTTGACCGTTGGGGCGCCACCGATGACATGAAAGCTATCCTTCTCCATTCCTCTCTGTTTTCTGCACTACGCACAGCATCGCCTAGTTTTAGTCCGGTCCACTCTTTAAAGTTATCTTACCATCTTTTTCTCTGTCTTCCTCTTCTTTTCCCTCCTCTCGTTGTGCCCTACAAGATTTCTTTGGCGAGCCCTTGTTGAAATACAACAGAACAATTAATAATTTACGCTCGTTCCCATTTACGTGCGCGCCAGATGAGTTGGGTGGCTCGATCATTCTCTTTTTCTTTGACATTAATCATTAAGGAATGTAAAGATTGAATTTACCAGCGCAGAGGAAAGAAAGGAAAAGAACAAAACAGCAATAATAATAAAGCAAAACGTTGTTTAATTTGGTTCGATCCATGTTAAAGTCTCACTATGACCTGGGGCATACGCCAATTGTTTAAATTATTATCTAACTTTTATGTAATGTTTATGTTCTGTGCCTAATGTCAATTAAGGCATATTTAACGCTAGATTTATGAATGATGGTCGTAGAAATTTAACGATGGCTGTCATAATTACTAACAAAAACCATGTAACCTGTTGTTAGGGATCAGGAACATTGGTCAATTTTGCTTAAGGAATGTTGTAATTATAACCCCATTTATTATGATTTTTATTCGTGTTAATTGTTTGTGTTATTGTAGTATTTAATATAAGACTTTATTATAGATTAATAATTTTCTTTGTTATAGACAAATATAATATGAAAGGATTTTCTTAAAATAGGAAAAATTGTAGGAGGTGCCGACAAGTGTGTTTGTGTGTGTGTGTGTGTGGGGGGGGGGGGGAAGCGGGGTATCTCTTTAATGAAAAAGATTTAGAACCACCGCTTTAAAAAAACTTCTCAAAGAATAAGACACGTTTTTTTTTCATCATTTCCACGACATGACAGGAATAAATTAGTGGTTTGAATGGAAAGAATGACGGACATGGTTCGCCTAAACATATTCTGTTACAGAGAATTCTTCTCAATGCTTTTAGCAAATTCTGATAATGAAATGTACACAAGAAAAATAGCCGAACCAAATTGATGGGGAAATAAGCAAATCTTATCCCAATCAACGCTTTCTAGAATTTGCATATTCCAATCTGTTTTTCTCCAAAATCTAAAGCTCCGCGAATCTCACAACGCTGGCTTAAACCAATGTATATATATTGTTCTTAGATTCCATCCAATTGTTGTCGTTAGATGTAATCTGTTTCAGCTGCACCAAAATGAGAACGCACATGATAAATTCCGTCTATGTTCGGTTTTAATTTTACATATATATTTGTTATTAAAATGAGCTAAAATTTGTTCATTTGATGTTTTAGGAAACTGATCACTCAATTTTAATCGCATCAACTATTTCTCTTGGTGCAAACCCTAATAAAATATTGCCCTAGACGTAACCTCATTAAAATATTACATTAGGAAATAGCATAAGCAGGCCGTCGAGCTCAAAGCTCTTTATGCCCTCTCCAAAGCACTCCATCCGGTTGGAGATCTCCCTTTTGTCAGGACAGCCCTCACCCGATCGGGTTCACAAAGGGGGCCGCCCTAGCCCAAGGACATCTGGTCGGCCAACGACCGACTTTCCCAGGATTCGGGATGATATATTTACGTCCTAAAATCTCCCCCCTCCCATCACAGGAAAGCATCAGACGCCCTCTAGTAGATATTTCTACAGTGGGTTTCTACCTCGCAACTAATTTACCAAGCAGCTGGGACAAAACGGTTGCCCGAGACTAAGCTGCGTTTCAATTTTCCACTCCGCAGCGTTCCAAGGTATGAACTTTTGAATGCGTTTTCCATACCAAAAAAAATATATATTCATATACACATCACCCATATGAAGTTAATTTAAAGTCGTAAACGAAATGGATTGCTTGAAAATTTCGACTCCATCAGGGTAATTTAATTCACGTATAGAATACCACATTCCTTCAGCTAGCCAAGCATCGGGAATTCCCGATCCCAATCGGTCGAGGCTCGCAATTATAGAATAGGATTTTTAAAATCCTTTATATTAACTTCGCTTTTGCTCGTGTGTTTCTGGCAAAATCCCCGGAAGGCCAATTGACTCACTTCCCTTCATCCTATCAAACAGAAGCCTGGCAAATAAACTCGTTGCAGACGACAACACATTCTATCAAATTTTCATTTTTTTATTGCCGTAAAATTCATTGTTCTTCCGGCGATGACAGAAAATTACAAAAACTATTGGTATTTATAAATATATTTAAAAAAAAAAAATGACTGTTTATCTTTAAACGACCGAGCTGTGAATTGCCTCTGACCAAGTAACTTTCTTGAAAAACCAAGACGACAAATGAGTTTTTAAATGAATAAAAAATGTGCACCAAATGAGATCAGCATTTCCAAATTAACTTGAGTCTGACGGCTCATTGGCGTAACTTATCTAGTGGTAATGAAAATATATTATGAAACGTTACAGTTCCGGATCTTGGATTCCACAAATAAGCGGCAAAAAGAGAACAAAGACACACACCTTATATGGCCCCGATCACATCACCTCGGTTTGTGAAGAATCTACAATTTTTAAATAAAACCACGGTGTGTATTTCATTTTGAAATTAGCTTTAAATGACAGAACAGGAAAAAGAAGATACTTTTACAAAATAAATATAAGAGTAAGAGTCGGACACTGTTTCCAAACCTGCAATTAAAATTACGGAAGTAACCACTAAGTCTCATATTTTTAGTTCCAACAAAACATTTTTGTACATTATCAACGCCCGTAGTTTCAAGAAAACAACAAAAAGTCAGTTATTGCAAAAAGCTCACGAATGGTAGCGCAAATGTGTGCTCCAAAGAAAGCATATAATTATAATATATTTAAGAAGAAACAACTATTACTTAAACAGGGAAGTATTTATTTTCTAAATTGGCTACGTTATATCTCTCTAACCGAAGCTAAGGAGAAAATGGTTTTAGATTTGACGTTTAGTGTTCTCGCTGGCTAACTATAGTTAGCAAATAAGGAATTTATAAATATGACGATTTAAAGCTGTATATACATCTCACTAACATCTCACTAATAGCTTTTTGAAAATATGTGCTTCGATGGTTACCGTTAAAATTAAAACCATAGAGACCATTCGAATTGTCCTCCACCACACAAATCACTCAGTGTATTTGTGCCATGACATGTTAGGCAATCAAATCCTTGTCATAGCTACTGGCGGGATGATTAATGTATGTGTTAAACCACATTAATATATCACGTCAATATCATTGCTTCTTATACTTATATTTATAGTGAATTTCATTTTGTAGATAAAGATCTTTTTTATTTTTTTTAAAGAACTCAACAAACGTTATAGTTATAGTATAGCACAGGTACCCGGTACCAAATTTCAACAACTGAAGCATGGAACTTGTGGTGCGCGAGATAAAAGAATAAATAATTATCCAGTAGGGACGAACGCTTCAAATTTCAACTTAAGGGCGGCCACCCCGGGTATACCCGTGTATAATGATGGGGGAGTTGTAACGAAATAGACCAAACCAATCTTTAGGGACTTAGAGAGCGGCAGCTCAGCCACTAGCTGCCCAAGGCAGTCAAACAACCTGTCTACTTAAGAGTAGCTCAATCTCCCGATTGAGTCTTGATTTCCGTGGCAGGAGTTGGCGGGACAGCAGCAAAAGTCTCATTCAGCACCGCTCCCTTGTTAATAATTACGGCAAATTTCCGACAACCACGGCCAAGCAGTGTTGTGCGTCCCCTGCACATCACCTGCACATCTGCTACATTACGTTGGTCTAGTGCAGCGGTTATCAGCCTTTATTTAAATTGGTGAGACACATTGAAAACGTGTTAAGAAAATAATTTAAAATATCGTCTTCTGTGGCGCGGAGCAGCGACCACGTTTGGTAATATTATTTGATGATATGAGATTTATCGTAAGGCAGCTAATATTAGACTTCAAAATACTTTATACTTTGAATGCATTTACAATTTTTTAAACATCTATAATTAATTTATATAGTCGTGAACTCGTGTGGACATGGTTTATTTTTCAAGAATTTCCAAACCTTGAATACATCACCAGGATCCACTCTTTCGTATTATAATAATAAAATGGGAAGCGAGAATTGGCTGTCTGAACTTTGGGCTGTTAATATTAAGCCCTCGTTTCGGCCTCGTGTGTGTGGAATAAGTAAATCAGTAAGCTGGATTAGGTCAGCTCACCAGTGTGTGCGAGTTCTGTAATTTAGTGCGCATCCGCCAGAAAAAGGGGATATCTTTTAGGGTTGAAAACATGAAAACAATAATTGCTTATTTGGCATGGATTTCCTGGACATTGCTAGGCGGGCTTCTTCATTATCCCAGCATTTGTTCAGAAAATACTCTGGCATTTGAGAGGTGGGGAGATTCACGTTACAAAGAAAATCTGAGTAAAATAAGGAGAAAAAAAGGAAGTATTGTTATTCATAACTATGTAAATTTAAACTTTTTGTTTCTATTTGGGGTTTTGTTTTATTAATACGAGATATTTTTCTCAATAAAGTTAATTCAGAATATCTTTCATTCTCCGCCAAGACACTTGCAAATTAGCCTAATTTTCCCAAATGAGGCCAAAGCTTTACTCAAGGTCGTTGAAAATACAAGCTGGGATTGCCTTGAAGCTGTAGAATTGACTTGAAATCAGACGCCCTGGATTGAAAACGTGATTTTTAGTTTATGCTGACATGCATAGAGGTTGAGTAATCTCCGCACATAAAATGATATGTTTTTGTGTGTGTCTGTAACGGAGATGAACTAGGCTGGCAAGGAGATTAATTAATTTTTTTTTATATCTCTCCCCCCAAAGGCTATATGGCGGCTGTGTCAAGACGTAGCTAAGAAGAAACCCCAGTGTTCACGCGTGGAGGCAATCACTCCAGAGGTAAGCTGGCTTTTATTATTAGCGTTTCAGCATTTTACGCTTGGATTTTAAAAGTGTTCAGCACGGCAGCGTGCATCATTTTTTTTTTTCAAATACACATGTGATTATTTCAATAAACTAACTATTTGTTAAATTTTGTGGATTCCTTGGCTAGCTTAAATCGGTTTGTAAGTTAAAGTAAAGGAACAATTTGTCACTTCACTGATGTAAGCCCTCTACACTGTTTATAAACCAATGGGACATAACCTACGCTAGTCCTGGAAGTCTTACAGTAGTCTTATCCTCATGGGGGTGGAGTTAAGGTTTAAATTTTTTGCTTGAAAAAATGTCAACATCTTTTACTGTACCGTATTGCACTCTCTGGCATTATGAAGAGCAAGGATTTTTAAGTGTGAATAGCATTACCGACCTTGCTGAGAATTACAGTTGCTATCCAAGATTCAGTGCTCTGTTATGCAATATGATCAATCTTTCAAAAAAATAAAATAAAATTTCTATTTCCATTTAAAACAAAAACCTTAAATTTTAAACCAAAACCAAGAATTTACTATTCAGTTTCTGTTCACGTTCATGGAGCGGGGCAATTAGCAATTCTTATTTTAGGTCCAATTATCACCATTTTTGTAAATTGTCTGCTAGCTGCCTACAATAACTCGCCAAGTCGCGTTCACATGAAGCGGAGTTTACCAGCAACCTCCGGTCCCCGATCTGACCATGGCAGTTCGGGTTACCGTAATTATCAACATGGGGCCTTCCATGGTGGTGGCTCGCGTCTATAGGAAATCAAAACAACATTATACCATCACACCTAGGGAACACGTGGCTTAATAAACATTTAAAGTTGGCGTTAACTGTCATGGTTTTCAATGTAATCTATCATGGTTTTCAATGTTAACGATCATGGTTTTCAATGTTAGCTGTCATGGTTTTCAATGTTAGCTGTCATGGTTTTCAATGTTAACGGTCATGGTTTTCAATGTTATCTATCATGGTTTTCAATGTTAGCTGTCATGGTTTTCAATAAAATTGACGCAAAGTCAGTTTAAACACCCACAAATTTTACCCCCGTCAAAGTTCAAAGAATAATTAAGTTATACTATTGATTTTATTCAACTCAACATATTCGTTACAAAACTATTGTTATTTCTGTATTTAATAAATGCCATATAATTAAATCAAGCCTCTATTCCACCGCTATTAATGTAATGGGAATTTTTTTTTTTTTTTTAAACTATAATTTTGTTGTTCATGCTTTTTAAAAAAAAATGTCTGCTGTTTTTAAGTCTACCTTGTAAGATAAAATTTTTGTAAATATCTGTTATTGTGGTTTTTTAGCCTTCAGCGGTCATTTCAAAATCGCCACGCGTGCCGCAGGTTGTCGACCCATTCAGTACACCATTCGGTGCCAGATGACAACTGACAAGTCCTGACCAACCTCACACGAAGCCGTCTAAACCATTTTCAGTGTTAGAACCCCCCAATGGAAGCCATTTCAAGAACATAAATCTAGCGGTCATCGCACAAACTAACTCAGTTATTTATCTGTAGTGCTCCATTTCCGCTGCTTTGCCTACCCCTCCCAATGACACCCCCGCCCCCCGACCGATTTCAACTTGTTTCTTTTACACCTTGTGCGTTTTCTAATAATTTATTTTTGCTAGAAGAATAAGTTTCTCTGAAGAGACAAAACATTTTTGTTGTGATCCCCCACCCCCTTGCCTTGCAAATATCCTAGAACAGTGGTTCTCGACCTTTCTAAAGCCGCGACCCTTTAATACAGTTCCCCATGTTGTGGCGACCCCCAGCCACAAAATTATTTTCGTTGCTACTTCATAACTGTAGAGTATATGTGTTTTCCGATGATCTTAGGCGACCCCTGGGAAAGGGTCGTTCGACCCCCAAAGGGGTCGCGACCCACAAGTTGAGAACCGCTGTCCTAAAAGCTTGTAGGAGCTCGTCCAGTTCTTAACCATCTGTGTCGCCGTTTCACGATCCTTCGGGTCGGTGTTGGATTGTCTTTGATAATGCCCTCCAGCCCCGAGCCCAATATCCGTAGTTCACAGCCTGAGGAAATTGACCCAGCGGTGGGGAGAAAACATGGGATTTCTTAATGTTAGTCGGCCATTCCGTGACTGGTGGAAAATAAGAAGCAATGACATCTGGAACAAGCAGATGGGGGAAAATCAATTATCGGTTGAGCCGAGCCCACGTTGAAAGAGCTCTGATGATTCCTTTTCATCTCAGTTAATTTGGGGGCTTGTCAACTGAAACAACAAATTGAATTTATGATTGAAGATTTCTTTATATTAATTTCCCACTAAGTTTCAGGTTTTATTATTTTTCCAAGCAATTGGGGCCTGGGGGGGGGGGGGGGGAGAAGGAGGGGGGAAAGAGGAGACGACAATTGACTGATTTTATCCACATGCCAACGGAAAAGTAAGATCTTCCATCAATGTCCTCAAAATTAGATTTAAAACATTTTAAAACCCAGGGACAATCTTTTGAAGCAAAAAATTTAGATTCGTTTCATCGTACGTATGAGGTGAGAATGTTTTGGTTGTAAGAGTAATGGATAAGCCTAAATATGTATAATTGGGAGCGTCAGAACCTCCCGGCCCAAGCCTCAGCAAGCCGCACGTCTCTCGAAGGCCTGGACCGCATACAAAACCTTTCTCTTTGTTTTGTGTGTGGGGGGCGCTCCGTACCACACCCACAGCGGAATCAGAAATATTGGCAGGCGCAGAGCCACTCGGTCTGAGTAGATATGAAGCAATACTAACCTCTGTAGAACGATACCACAGGGTAGACAGAATGGCGACCACGTTTTCAAATACAAGATCGGTGGGTGAAGAGAACGAGGTCAAAAAGGCCCTCCTTCATCCGTCAGATCAGCTCCATCCGCCACTACCTCACAGTTAGCGCAACAAAAACACTAGTCTGTGCTCTTGTTCTCTCGCGTCTTGACTATTGCAACTCTCTTCTGTCAGGTTCACCAAAACACTTCATAGAAAAACTACAAAAGATTCAACTGCTAGGCTAGTTCTAAAGGCAAAAAAACGTGATCATGTCACTCCACTACTCCACTCACTTCATTGGCTTCCTATACAGGCACGCATTGATTACAAGCTGTCTGTTCTCTGTCATAACTTTTTCTCAGATTCCTGCCCTTCCTATCTAACCGAACTTCTTTCTGTCTATTCACCCCTTCGACAGCTTCGCTCCTCCGCAGACACGCGTACTCTGTCCATTGCTAAGACACGTACTAAAACATATGGTGAACGATCTTTCTCTTTCTGCGCCCCCAAACAATGGAATTCTCTGCCACTTAACATCCGCAATATACCAACCACACATGCCTTCAAAACTGCACTCAAAACACATCTCTTTAAACTCTATTACCCTGACTGATTCCCCACATCTGACCGATAAACGATGCTGCTAGCTGCCGTCCATGGTATGTCATGTAAAAGTTCTGGGGTGGGTGGGGTGAATATGAATTTGTTTTGTATCTATACAACTGTTTTTTGTATCACATAAATGCACTTTATTTTATTGTCACGATTATGTTTCCTTTGCTAATATTTTTATGTACAGCGCGGTGAGCCTAGCCCTAGGCTGGGGTACCGCGCTATATAAGACAACATATAATAATAATAATAATAATGCAGTCAACGATTTCGAGGAAAGCCCACCCAAACCCTAAGAGAGGGGGAAATGTGGCTGATCCCGATACGGGGCCCCCCACGCGTGAAAGCGTTAACTTTCCAAACATACGTCTGTGACTGCGGTGACAAAGGCCGACCCTCCGGAAGCGCAGAAGGAGGAAGCTATAAAAAAAATTAGAAGAAAATACGGACCAAGTGTTAAAAGTCTTTACTGAAGGCTCATGTTTTGCGAGTGAAAACCGAAGTGGATACGGCGCACTCATGGAGTTCCAATGGATTGGCACTCATAGAGTATCCAGGGGCCGGTGCCTTCACCAGAGGTGATTTCATTGCCCAGTGGCAAAAATAGAAGAAACTTGGATGCAGACCTCGAAGCAATAGTCGCCGCCCTGAAACAAGTGAGCCGTCGTCTAGCGAGGAGGTAAAGCTTCCCGACCATTGTATTCTTCACCAGCTCACAGTTTGGTCTCGAAACCATAGGTAGGAGCACGATGGAATTTATACTGACCAACGCCATTTTGGAGACGATATACATCCACGGACATGACGGCACGGTCAGCCTCCAATGTATTCCTTGTCACGTTGATGTAACGCAGAACAAGAGGGTGGATACCCTTGCTCGAGAAGGTCTAGAAGGACTGGCCCATGACTCAGTTGGGCGTCAAAGCCTGGTGCTAATACCAACGCATGGGTGCTACTGCAACATGCCGCGAACGAGTTAAGAGCGACCCCTTGTGAAAACAACCACGAAGCGTACAAAGCCTCATGGCACAGATGGAAACGGAGCACTGGAAACAAAGACTTGGCTCTCAAACGGAGGACTGTCCGACAGGTAGCTAGCTAACTACAAAGAATCGACTCACAAACGGAGCACTGTCCGACAGGTAGCCAGCTACCTACATAGACTCGACTCACGCAGGGATCCTAACTGCCGACTCAGTAACCTGGCCGCTGAAACGTCAGAACACCTAATCGCTGAGTGCCACGATACGGAAAAAAGGTTCCATGACAAAACGACAAGTGACAAAACGACAAGTGACAAAACGACAAGTGGCAAAACGACAAGTGACAAAACGACAAGGTGACAAAACGACAAGGTGACAAAACGACAAGGTGACAAAACGACAAGGTGACAAAACGACAAGTGACAAAACGACAAGTCTTCAAAAGCCAACGCCTCCACCGTCTTTAATGCCTTACATACAATAAAGTAAGGTCAACTTTTAAAGATATTTTACATGCCTTATAGTTGGAGAAAAACAGTATTCGGTTATCAGACTTGCGCATAATTACATTAATTACATTTTTTACCTACAACATTTTTATATTGTGAATTTTTGTTAATTTAATTTGTTTCATTAACTTAAAACATCAACATTGTTTTACTAAGACATATTTCCTTTTACAGTGCAGTAACATGCACATTACTTGGAACCAGCTTTTGGATTTTATTGTTATACACGAAAGTCAGAGAAATTCTTTAAATGATTTTAATGTATATCTAAATACACAATCATATTTTGTAGCAGACCCTTACAAATTTCAGTGATTGTGTGTGCGTATGAGCAATCAGGACATAATGTACATTATAATTTTAAGCTTGCTCATTACTTGGAGACAAAATGTATGTCATATTGGGTCAAAGTACTCTATGAGTATGTTGTATACCATGACACTATATTCATAATCACGTGATCTGCTATTGAGTATTTTCACTTTTACTCTGAAAATAAACATTTACTGAGCAATAAAAAAGGTCAATTACATGGAGAGTAATTAATTACAATTACTAAATATAGTAATTATAAATAAAAATTAAAGTTTTTATTAATTATCTCAAAGTATGTCTGTTATGTTGCATATAAGATTATGATCTCAAAAGGTGTATTAATATCTAATTATACTGTACAGAAAACTACAATTACACAGCACTATACTGTTGATCACAAACTCCAGCTTCTAGAGCACATGTGTCAACTCATGGTATTTTACCTCACAAATAACATAGAATTAGGCCAGTGGTTCTCAACCTTCCCAATGCCGCGACCCTTTATAACAGTTCCCAATGTTGTGGTGACCCCCAACAACACAATTATTTTCGTTGCTACTACATAACTATAGAGTATATGTGTTTTCCGATGGTCTTAGGCAACCCCTGTGAAATGGTCGTTCGACCCCCAAAAGGGTCGCGACCCACAGGCTGAGAACCACCGAATTAGGCCGACAACTCCCCTAAGAAAGTAACAATATTTCCGCCATCGCTGCGAACATCAAAGCTCTTGTCACTTGTCGTTTTGTCCCTTGTCGTTTTGTCACTTGTCGTTTTGTCTGGTTACCGGAAACAAAGGTGGGGGGGGGGGGGTGACAGATCAAGCCCCGAAACCTGTGATAATCGTTTAATATAAGGTGTTGCCCGCTTGATGACCCCCCATTGATGACGCCCGCTTGATAACGCCCCATTGGTGAAGCCAGCTTGATGACGCCCCATTGATGACGCCCGCTTGATGACGCCCCATTGGTGACGCCCGCTTGATGACGCCCCATTGGTGACGCCCGCTTGATGACGCCCGCTTGATGACGCCCCATTGGTAACGCCCGCTTGATAACGCCCCATTGGTTAGTCCCGCTTGATGACGCCCCATTGGTGACGCCCGCTTGATGACGCCCGCTTGATGACGCCCCATTGATGACGCCCCATTGATGACGCCCGCTTGATGACGCCCGCTTGATGACGCTCGCTTGATGACGCCCGCTTGACGAGGCCCGCACGTGATGTGCTGTAGCTAGGTTATAAGAGTCTAGGCTCAAACTTACAAGAAAATGAATCAACTCTGTAATATAATATTTGCATCTATGATGAGGATACATATCACAGGACATCCCTGGTCAATCCAGGGAATACGAGGGGATTATTTCAATCACATCCAGGAATTCAGATTCCCTCCCAACTTGGTTAGCCTCCACTGACACGCAAAACGTTTCTAACTTACGCTTTAGAATTTTGGGAACTCGTATTTTACATTTCTTAATGAAGAACTCGATTGCATGGCAATGTCCCCTTGTACAAAGTTTGACATAAAGAACACTATTTGGTGTAGTATGCGCTGCGTCTAATTTTGTAGTGTTATTGTCTTATACGAGTTAGCGTGCACTTGATGTAGTTATTTTAAACTAAGCTCAACAACGCGTCGCAGCTCAAACTAAAATTTGCGTATCATTTTTATTTTACACCACTACCATGTTACGTCTGAGGATTGTATAAGTTTACGGTGCGTTGAAAAAGAAATTTGACAAAAATTTGATCGTGTGAACTGAACATAAGTCAAGTAAGAAATGCCTTTGCCCCTCCTCCCCCCCCCTGCCTTACATTTAACATCCGTTTCAAAACCCCAATTCCCATTAAACTGTTTTAACATAACAACATTTCACTGTGTCAACGTTTCTTTTTTCAGCTTCCTTAATAATTGTGCAATTTCAAGAAAAATAAAATAAATAAAGACATTAAAAAAAATATAATACGCATATGATACACTTAGGAATTCTCACCTTAATTTAAGCTTTCTCAACATTGTATTCAATATCTCGATATAAATGATTTTTAAATTTTGCGATATTTTACCAAAAATGCGATATGTCACAACGGTATCTGATACCGGTATCCATCTAACACAATGAGTTTGGTTGGGTGCGAAGATTTTATTAAAAGGTTTAGCCTTAATTTATAGAGGGCTCCCATGAGTCGCGGATTCGGACTAGACAACCCTTAAATTAATGATACTTTCCTGTACAATTAGCGTTTGTATATACAGTGGTACCTCGACATACGAGTGCCATGACATACGAGATTTTTGAGATATGAGCCGTCGAGCGAGCGATGTTTTGCTTTGAGATACGAAAAATATTTGAGATACGAGGAACTGGATCAGCGGGTCGGCCGGCTGCAGTGACGAGAATTAAGTGAAAGTAACAAAAAAATTTTACAGGGGCATTTAAGTTTATTGATAAAGTGTAGCATAAAGAGTGTAACGAGTAAGTGAATTAAAGTGACCGAAAGAGTTTAGCATTGACAGTGTTATAAATGAACGAAGTGAAGCTCCTCCGCCTATCTCCTCCACCCTACACCTCCGCCAGCATCTTCCGTAAGTTCAAGTCGGCGGATTTCCAAGGTAAATACACTCTATACAATCAGTTTATTTCTTTACATTCTCTTTTATTATGTTTTTAAACAATACTTGTCATCTATAAACACATTTTTCTTATTCAAAAACACGTAACAAAAACAACTGAGGTGGCATTTTGGAGACTGGAAAATTGCTTTGAGATACGAGCAAGGTTACGGAACGAATTAAATTCGTATCTCGAGGTACCACTGTATATCAAATAATGTCTTTGTGTCCTCAAATAGGTGAATACTCCATTACAAATTAAAAAAAAAAAAACTTAATTTGTATTATAGCAAGTAGCAGATGACAAAAGAGTATCAACATTATTATTTAGGTGAATACCAAGGCTGTTAAAAGATAACCGGAAATTTGGTTCTCGGTTTTGAAACGGCTCTTTATTGATTAATATAATAGTCGCCTCCCCCTAAAGATTTTTTTCCCCCTGAGTTAACACGTCACGCGTGACATCATTTTCTTCACTCAGTATTACAGACCGGTTTACTCTTACGATTTTGGCGTACAATGTACGATTTTGAGTTGTGTATATTATATATACTGTATGTTTATTTTTTTTTACTATTCAGGTAATGTATTGAATGATTTTGTGATGATATTTTACGATTTTAAGAGTTTGAGGGTAAACAGATCTGGTATTATAAATATAAAACATGTGGAGGTCTGGGGGCGGTGACGTTTAGAAAAGGAAGCAGGACACACCAGAAACAAAATGTTTATAAATCATACAAGAGATGTTTTAATATGCACCACATTTCCAGACTGGGGACTCAAATCTTAAACGTTTCGCCGACCGGGGCCCAGAATGGCCGTGTAAGCTGCCTGGTTTTTTGGTAAGGGGTTAGTGACATGTCATACTCTGTAATCAGATTAGCAGTGTAAGGTGGGCGGTTGAAGCTTGGGAGGGCGTTACAAATTCCTGATTTAATATCTTGGGTGCGGGTGGCCTTGTCATGTTGTCTTCTAGTAGAGAGAGATGGGTGGCCTCGTCATGTTGTCTTCTAGTAGAGAGAGATGGGTGGCCTCGTCATGTTGTCTTCTAGTAGAGAGAGATGGGTGGCCTCGTCATGTTGTCTTCTAGTAGAGAGACGGGTGGCCTCGTCATGTTGTCTTCTAGTTGAGAGAGACGGGTGGCCTCGTCATGTTGTCTTCTAGTAGAGAGAGATGGGTGGCCTCGACATGTTGTCTTCTAGTAGAGAGAGATGGGTGGCCTCGTCATGTTGTCTTCTAGTAGAGAGAGACGGGTGGCCTCGTCATGTTGTCTTCTAGTAGAGAGAGACGGGTGGCCTCGTCATGTTGTCTTCTAGTAGAGAGAGACGGGTGGCCTCGTCATGTTGTCTTCTAGTAGAGAGAGATGGGTGGCCTCGTCATGTTGTCTTCTAGTAGAGAGAGACTGGTGGCCACGTCATGTTGTCTTCTAGTAGAGAGAGATGGGTGGCCTCGTCATGTTGTCTTCTAGTAGAGAGAGATGGGTGGCCTCGTCATGTTGTCTTCTAGTAGAGAGAGACGGGTGGCCTCGTCATGTTGTCTTCTAGTAGAGAGAGACGGGTGGCCTCGTCATGTTGCCTTCTAGTAGAGAGAGATGGGTGGCCTCGTCATGTTGTCTTCTAGTAGAGAGAGATGGGTGGCCACGTCATGTTGTCTTCTAGTAGAGAGAGATGGGTGGCCTCGTCATTTTGTCTTCTAGTAGAGAGGGACGTGTGGCCTCGTCATGTTGTCTTCTAGTAGAGAGAGATGGGTGGCCACGTCATGTTGTCTTCTAGTAGAGAGAGATGGGTGGCAAAGTCATGTTGTCTTCTAGTAGAGAGAGATGGGTGGCCTCGTCATGTTGTCTTCTTGTAGAGAGAGATGGGTGGCCACGTCATGTTGTCTTCTAGTAGAGAGAGATGGGTGGCCTTGTCATGTTGTCTTCTAGTAGAGAGAGACGGGTGGCCACGTCATGTTGTCTTCTAGTTGAGAGAGATGGGTGGCCACGTCATGTTGTCTTCTAGTTGAGAGAGACGGGTGGCCTCGTCATGTTGTCTTCTAGTAGAGAGAGATGGGTGGCCTCGACATGTTGTCTTCTAGTAGAGAGAGATGGGTGGCCTCGTCATGTTGTCTTCTAGTAGAGAGAGACGGGTGGCCTCGTCATGTTGTCTTCTAGTAGAGAGAGACGGGTGGCCTCGTCATGTTGTCTTCTAGTAGAGAGAGACGGGTTGCCTCGTCATGTTGTCTTCTAGTAGAGAGAGATGGGTGGCCTCGTCATGTTGTCTTCTAGTAGAGAGAGACTGGTGGCCACGTCATGTTGTCTTCTAGTAGAGAGAGATGGGTGGCCTCGTCATGTTGTCTTCTATTAGAGAGAGATGGGTGGCCTCGTCATGTTGTCTTCTAGTAGAGAGAGACGGGTGGCCTCGTCATGTTGTCTTCTAGTAGAGAGAGACGGGTGGCCTCGTCATGTTGCCTTCTAGTAGAGAGAGATGGGTGGCCTCGTCATGTTGTCTTCTAGTAGAGAGAGATGGGTGGCCACGTCATGTTGTCTTCTAGTAGAGAGAGATGGGTGGCCTCGTCATTTTGTCTTCTAGTAGAGAGGGACGTGTGGCCTCGTCATGTTGTCTTCTAGTAGAGAGAGATGGGTGGCCACGTCATGTTGTCTTCTAGTAGAGAGAGATGGGTGGCCACGTCATGTTGTCTTCTAGTAGAGAGAGATGGGTGGCCTCGTCATGTTGTCTTCTTGTAGAGAGAGATGGGTGGCCACGTCATGTTGTCTTCTAGTAGAGAGAGATGGGTGGCCTTGTCATGTTGTCTTCTAGTAGAGAGAGACGGGTGGCCACGTCATGTTGTCTTCTAGTAGAGAGAGATGGGTGGCCTCGTCATGTTGTCTTCTAGTAGAGAGAGACGGGTGGCCTCGTCATGTTGTCTTCTAGTAGAGAGAGACGGGTGGCCTCGTCATGTTGTCTTCTAGTAGAGAGAGACGGGTTGCCTCGTCATGTTGTCTTCTAGTAGAGAGAGATGGGTGGCCTCGTCATGTTGTCTTCTAGTAGAGAGGGACGTGTGGCCTCGTCATGTTGTCTTCTAGTAGAGAGAGATGGGTGGCCACGTCATGTTGTCTTCTAGTAGAGAGAGATGGGTGGCCTCGTCATGTTGTCTTCTAGTAGAGAGAGACGGGTGGCCTCGTCATGTTGTCTTCTAGTAGAGAGAGACGGGTGGCCTCGTCATGTTGCCTTCTAGTAGAGAGAGATGGGTGGCCTCGTCATGTTGTCTTCTAGTAGAGAGAGATGGGTGGCCACGTCATGTTGTCTTCTAGTAGAGAGAGATGGGTGGCCTCGTCATTTTGTCTTCTAGTAGAGAGGGACGTGTGGCCTCGTCATGTTGTCTTCTAGTAGAGAGAGATGGGTGGCCACGTCATGTTGTCTTCTAGTAGAGAGAGATGGGTGGCCACGTCATGTTGTCTTCTAGTAGAGAGAGATGGGTGGCCTCGTCATGTTGTCTTCTTGTAGAGAGAGATGGGTGGCCACGTCATGTTGTCTTCTAGTAGAGAGAGATGGGTGGCCTTGTCATGTTGTCTTCTAGTAGAGAGAGACGGGTGGCCACGTCATGTTGTCTTCTAGTTGAGAGAGATGGGTGGCCTCGTCATGTTGTCTCCTAGCAGAGAGAGATGGGTGGCCACGTCATGTTGTCTTCTAGTAGAGAGTGATGGGTGGCCTCGTCATGTTGTCTTCTAGTCGAGAGAGATGGGTGGCCAAGTCATGTTGTTTTCTAGTAGAGAGAGATGGGTGGCCACGTCATGTTGTCTTCTAGTAGAGAGAGACGTGTGGCCTCGTCATGTTTTCTTCTAGTAGAGAGAGACGGGTGGCCTCGTCATGTTGTCTTCTAGTAGAGAGAGATGGGTGGCCACGTCATGTTGTCGTCTAGTAGAGAGAGATGGGTGGCCTCGTCATTTTGTCTTCTAGTAGAGAGGGACGTGTGGCCTCGTCATGTTGTCTTCTAGTAGAGAGAGATGGGTGGCCACGTCATGTTGTCTTCTAGTAGAGAGAGATGGGTGGCCACGTCATGTTGTCTTCTAGTAGAGAGAGATGGGTGGCCTCGTCATGTTGTCTTCTTGTAGAGAGAGATGGGTGGCCACGTCATGTTGTCTTCTAGTAGAGAGAGATGGGTGGCCTTGTCATGTTGTCTTCTAGTAGAGAGAGACGGGTGGCCACGTCATGTTGTCTTCTAGTTGAGAGAGATGGGTGGCCACGTCATGTTGTCTTCTAGCAGAGAGAGATGGGTGGCCACGTCATGTTGTCTTCTAGTAGAGAGTGATGGGTGGCCTCGTCATGTTGTCTTCTAGTCGAGAGTGATGGGTGGCCAAGTCATGTTGTCTTCTAGTAGAGAGAGATGGGTGGCCACGTCATGTTGTCTTCTGGTAGAGAGAGACGTGTGGCCTCGTCATGTTGTCTTCTAGTAGAGAGAGACGGGTGGCCTCGTCATGTTGTCTTCTAGTAGAGAGAGATGGGTGGTCTCGTCATGTTGTCGTCTAGTAGAGAGAGATGGGTAGCCACGTCATGTTGTCTTCTAGTAGAGAGAGATGGGTGGCCTCGTCATGTTGTCTTCTAGTAGAGAGAGACGGGTGGCCTCGTCATGTTGTCTTCTAGTAGAGAGACGGGTGGCCTCGTCATGTTGTCTTCTAGTTGAGAGAGACGGGTGGCCTCGTCATGTTGTCTTCTAGTAGAGAGAGATGGGTGGCCTCGACATGTTGTCTTCTAGTAGAGAGAGATGGGTGGCCTCGTCATGTTGTCTTCTAGTAGAGAGAGACGGGTGGCCTCGTCATGTTGTCTTCTAGTAGAGAGAGACGGGTGGCCTCGTCATGTTGTCTTCTAGTAGAGAGAGACGGGTGGCCTCGTCATGTTGTCTTCTAGTAGAGAGAGATGGGTGGCCTCGTCATGTTGTCTTCTAGTAGAGAGAGACTGGTGGCCACGTCATGTTGTCTTCTAGTAGAGAGAGATGGGTGGCCTCGTCATGTTGTCTTCTAGTAGAGAGAGATGGGTGGCCTCGTCATGTTGTCTTCTAGTAGAGAGAGACGGGTGGCCTCGTCATGTTGTCTTCTAGTAGAGAGAGACGGGTGGCCTCGTCATGTTGCCTTCTAGTAGAGAGAGATGGGTGGCCTCGTCATGTTGTCTTCTAGTAGAGAGAGATGGGTGGCCACGTCATGTTGTCTTCTAGTAGAGAGAGATGGGTGGCCTCGTCATTTTGTCTTCTAGTAGAGAGGGACGTGTGGCCTCGTCATGTTGTCTTCTAGTAGAGAGAGATGGGTGGCCACGTCATGTTGTCTTCTAGTAGAGAGAGATGGGTGGCAAAGTCATGTTGTCTTCTAGTAGAGAGAGATGGGTGGCCTCGTCATGTTGTCTTCTTGTAGAGAGAGATGGGTGGCCACGTCATGTTGTCTTCTAGTAGAGAGAGATGGGTGGCCTTGTCATGTTGTCTTCTAGTAGAGAGAGACGGGTGGCCACGTCATGTTGTCTTCTAGTTGAGAGAGATGGGTGGCCACGTCATGTTGTCTTCTAGTTGAGAGAGACGGGTGGCCTCGTCATGTTGTCTTCTAGTAGAGAGAGATGGGTGGCCTCGACATGTTGTCTTCTAGTAGAGAGAGATGGGTGGCCTCGTCATGTTGTCTTCTAGTAGAGAGAGACGGGTGGCCTCGTCATGTTGTCTTCTAGTAGAGAGAGACGGGTGGCCTCGTCATGTTGTCTTCTAGTAGAGAGAGACGGGTTGCCTCGTCATGTTGTCTTCTAGTAGAGAGAGATGGGTGGCCTCGTCATGTTGTCTTCTAGTAGAGAGAGACTGGTGGCCACGTCATGTTGTCTTCTAGTAGAGAGAGATGGGTGGCCTCGTCATGTTGTCTTCTATTAGAGAGAGATGGGTGGCCTCGTCATGTTGTCTTCTAGTAGAGAGAGACGGGTGGCCTCGTCATGTTGTCTTCTAGTAGAGAGAGACGGGTGGCCTCGTCATGTTGCCTTCTAGTAGAGAGAGATGGGTGGCCTCGTCATGTTGTCTTCTAGTAGAGAGAGATGGGTGGCCACGTCATGTTGTCTTCTAGTAGAGAGAGATGGGTGGCCTCGTCATTTTGTCTTCTAGTAGAGAGGGACGTGTGGCCTCGTCATGTTGTCTTCTAGTAGAGAGAGATGGGTGGCCACGTCATGTTGTCTTCTAGTAGAGAGAGATGGGTGGCCACGTCATGTTGTCTTCTAGTAGAGAGAGATGGGTGGCCTCGTCATGTTGTCTTCTTGTAGAGAGAGATGGGTGGCCACGTCATGTTGTCTTCTAGTAGAGAGAGATGGGTGGCCTTGTCATGTTGTCTTCTAGTAGAGAGAGACGGGTGGCCACGTCATGTTGTCTTCTAGTAGAGAGAGATGGGTGGCCTCGTCATGTTGTCTTCTAGTAGAGAGAGACGGGTGGCCTCGTCATGTTGTCTTCTAGTAGAGAGAGACGGGTGGCCTCGTCATGTTGTCTTCTAGTAGAGAGAGACGGGTTGCCTCGTCATGTTGTCTTCTAGTAGAGAGAGATGGGTGGCCTCGTCATGTTGTCTTCTAGTAGAGAGGGACGTGTGGCCTCGTCATGTTGTCTTCTAGTAGAGAGAGATGGGTGGCCACGTCATGTTGTCTTCTAGTAGAGAGAGATGGGTGGCCTCGTCATGTTGTCTTCTAGTAGAGAGAGACGGGTGGCCTCGTCATGTTGTCTTCTAGTAGAGAGAGACGGGTGGCCTCGTCATGTTGCCTTCTAGTAGAGAGAGATGGGTGGCCTCGTCATGTTGTCTTCTAGTAGAGAGAGATGGGTGGCCACGTCATGTTGTCTTCTAGTAGAGAGAGATGGGTGGCCTCGTCATTTTGTCTTCTAGTAGAGAGGGACGTGTGGCCTCGTCATGTTGTCTTCTAGTAGAGAGAGATGGGTGGCCACGTCATGTTGTCTTCTAGTAGAGAGAGATGGGTGGCCACGTCATGTTGTCTTCTAGTTGAGAGAGATGGGTGGCCTCGTCATGTTGTCTTCTTGTAGAGAGAGATGGGTGGCCACGTCATGTTGTCTTCTAGTAGAGAGAGATGGGTGGCCTTGTCATGTTGTCTTCTAGTAGAGAGAGACGGGTGGCCACGTCATGTTGTCTTCTAGTTGAGAGAGATGGGTGGCCTCGTCATGTTGTCTCCTAGCAGAGAGAGAGATGGGTGGCCACGTCATGTTGTCTTCTAGTAGAGAGTGATGGGTGGCCTCGTCATGTTGTCTTCTAGTCGAGAGAGATGGGTGGCCAAGTCATGTTGTCTTCTAGTAGAGAGAGATGGGTGGCCACGTCATGTTGTCTTCTAGTAGAGAGAGACGTGTGGCCTCGTCATGTTTTCTTCTAGTAGAGAGAGACGGGTGGCCTCGTCATGTTGTCTTCTAGTAGAGAGAGATGGGTGGCCACGTCATGTTGTCGTCTAGTAGAGAGAGATGGGTGGCCTCGTCATTTTGTCTTCTAGTAGAGAGGGACGTGTGGCCTCGTCATGTTGTCTTCTAGTAGAGAGAGATGGGTGGCCACGTCATGTTGTCTTCTAGTAGAGAGAGATGGGTGGCCACGTCATGTTGTCTTCTAGTAGAGAGAGATGGGTGGCCTCGTCATGTTGTCTTCTTGTAGAGAGAGATGGGTGGCCACGTCATGTTGTCTTCTAGTAGAGAGAGATGGGTGGCCTTGTCATGTTGTCTTCTAGTAGAGAGAGACGGGTGGCCACGTCATGTTGTCTTCTAGTTGAGAGAGATGGGTGGCCACGTCATGTTGTCTTCTAGCAGAGAGAGATGGGTGGCCACGTCATGTTGTCTTCTAGTAGAGAGTGATGGGTGGCCTCGTCATGTTGTCTTCTAGTCGAGAGTGATGGGTGGCCAAGTCATGTTGTCTTCTAGTAGAGAGAGATGGGTGGCCACGTCATGTTGTCTTCTGGTAGAGAGAGACGTGTGGCCTCGTCATGTTGTCTTCTAGTAGAGAGAGACGGGTGGCCTCGTCATGTTGTCTTCTAGTAGAGAGAGATGGGTGGTCTCGTCATGTTGTCGTCTAGTAGAGAGAGATGGGTAGCCACGTCATGTTGTCTTCTAGTAGAGAGAGATGGGTGGCCTCGTCATGTTGTCTTATAGTAGAGAGATATGGGTGGCCACGTCATGTTGTCTTCTAGTCGAGAGAGCTGTTATGTGCCGTGTATTTGTGATCGTTTGAAGGCATGCAGGGCAGCAGCATAAAGATACGTCCTTTTTGATGGACACCTTTAGGTGCATTTACGTTACACATCTATTGCATTTTGCCATTTCTAGCATAAGTGTATCCCGTATCACACCGTTGATCCTTCCTGTAGATTCCGCGCACAATTTAACTACCAGATAACGCAAGTTAACTAGAAACAGCCGGTTATATAACTAGAAACAGCCGGTTATATAATTAGAAACAGCCGGGTATATAATTAGAAACAGCCGGCTATACATTAAAAAAATTCTTGAGTCGGAACTCTCGTATCATTCCTGATAACCAGTACTTTACCAGCAACAGAGCGTTGCATCTTCCGGTTACGCAGTCTGTGTCAACCACGTCTTTGGCCATTATTTGTATCTAACGCTGACTTAGAACACCACGCAACTGGCTGCCTGTCGCCCATCTTCACTGAGCTGTCCTCGTTTGAGTGCAAAGAACAAAAGATCGCCGTCCTAGCCGCTCACACAAGCCAGCCAGGATAACAAAAAAATAAACAAAGTAACCGAAAACAAAGTCTGATCGGAGTTATCTTTTCTATCGCCATGCCCCCCAAAAAAAAGAAGTTTGTTTTGAGAATTTTCAGTCGGAGAGAATCCTATTGATTTCTTAAACGTGGACATTAACGAAAGGGTTTTAATCGCCGAAATTTAAGTTCGCAAAACTGGCTTTGGACCTGCGCGTTTCGTTGCTAGGGATGTAATGCATAGGTCCACCATATCCATAACCACGAAGACGGGTTGCTGTCGATTCGTTAGACTGGCGTGACCTCATAAGCCACAATGGGAATATATTAGACTTTTAATTTCCAGAAAGAACTTAAATTTCAGTTTTTTTATTTTCATTTAATGTGAACTGTATACGGTTATGTTAAGGAGTCCGCTTGATATACAACAAAATACAATTGGAAAAAGAAAAGGGTTTGGTCCATATAGTGAAAAATGCATAGAAATTTTTTTTTTGTAAAAAAAATCCATTTCGATAATCCTACCGTCGTTAAAGTTGGATTTAATAACACCAACATTAATGCAAGTAATACATATTTGGTCAATTTAAAAATATCTACAATTTCTTTTTGACTTCTAGTCCTCTCTTCACTAATGACAGATAGTCTACCTTAAATAACCGTGCCCCTGTAGCCATCGGTTAATCTCCTCTTCAAGTCATGAGTGGCATTTAATCCCCCCTCAAGACGTTGAGTGGGAGTCGATCCCCTTATCAAGTTAGGGGTGTGAGTTAATCCCTTCCATAAGGCATGAATGAGTTTATCCCGTTTCCAAGCCATTAATATGGGTTCACCCCGTCCTGGTGTCATGCTTGTGACTTAATCCCTTCCTTAAGTCATGGGTGTGACTTAATCCCTTCCTTAAGTCATGGGTGTGACTTAATCCCTTCCTTAAGTCATGGGTGTGACTTAATCCCTACCTTAAGTCATCGGTGTGGTGTGACTTAATCCCTTCCTTAAGCCATGGATGTGACTTAATCCCTTCCTTAAGTCATGGGTGTGACTTAATCCCTTTCTTAAGTCATGGGTGTGACTTAATCCCTTCCTTAAGTCATGGGTGTGACTTAATCCCTTCCTTAAGTCATGGGTGTGACTTAATCCCTTCCTTAAGTCATGCTTGTGATTTAATCCCTTCCTTAAGTCATGGGTGTGACTTAATCCCTTCCTTAAGTCAAGGGTGTGACTAAAATCCTTCCTTAAGTCATGGGTGTGACTTAATCCCTTCCTTAAGTCATGCTTGTGACTTAATCCCTTCCTTAAGTCATGGGTGTGACTTAATCCCTTCCTTAAGTCATGCTTGTGACTTAATCCCTTCCTTAAGTCATGGGTGTGACTTAATCCCTTCTTGGAGGCATGACTGAGATTATCCCCTTCCCAAACCATTAAAATGGTTTTTTATCCCGTCCGCAGTCATGAAGATTGAGTTGACCCTATCAAACCATGTTTGTACCTTGCTTCCCCCCCCCCCCCCCAGCGGTTGTTTATACATTCCCTCGACCTTATTGTGATTTGTCGCCTGGCAAGACAAGCACAGGAGCAAGCTTCTAGTGTACTATACCATCCTCATTAAATAAGACGACTTCCTTATAGTCTGGGTGAAAAGGAACACAAATATATTGGTCTGGACAGATCGCCAACTTGGGGCCCATAAAGCCGTTCAGATTCCATTGTTAACACGTAGAAGGCGCCCGCTAGGTGGCTCTGTCATCGTTAGGGCTATGATACAAGATTACAGTCATTCAAATCCGACCCATTATCCATTTTTTTTCTTTCCATTTTTTTTAACGACTGGTATTTGATGTTTATCTTCAGCAATAACCCCAGTGGTGACAAGAGATGATAGGAATTACATCTAATATTCGGAAAGTTCACACTCTATCATAATTATATGTAATAAAGGTATTAAAGTATTTGTTCCTGAGACTCCCTAACAGTACACGTATTTCCTACTGGTGGCATGTGATTTGATTTGAAGGTTGAGGAAAAAGCTTATTTTTTAACGACCTCGGTTTTGGGAGGTAAGAGTGCACACGTTTGGGGAGGTTAGATTTGCGAACTTAGGAAAGTTTAGAGGCGAAATTTGGGGAGCTTAGGATATCTTTGTAAAATTTTGGGGTGCCTACTGTACAAACATAAAAGTGGTACTGTAGTGACAAATAGCGAAACTAGTGCCGAGCGTCAAATATTAAACGAAAATGGCCACAGCAAGTCTGAGCAAGACTTAAGACGAATATATTTGAGTCCCTTAAGAAAATTAGGTGACGAACATCGTTTAAAGATCGAGTTCAGCGTTTAATATACATTAAAAATGAAAAAAAAAATGAACAAAGCTCACCCCTAGATCCCTACTGCGTCATCCCTGCACAAATCAAAATGTAAGGCGGGTCGTAATACTTTATGAAAAACTTGGGCGGGCCGAAATAAAATAGGACAAGGGGGAAAGCTATTACCGCAAAGTAGGTGCTGGTGGGGTGCATGGGGCCCGCGGGTCGTATATGGCCCGCGGGTCGTATATGGCCCGCGGGCCGTATGTTCTGCAAACCTGCTCTGTGTGATTTGTAATGCACATGCTAAGCATATCTTGATTAAATATATGGCCGTTTTTAAAAATTAATTGCATCTACAATATATACGTTGAAATACGGTTACAAATCAGGTATAAGTTAGATACTTACAGATATAGTACTTACACATTGCATTTACATTAAAGAAGCAATATAGGTACACTACACATACAATACATATACTATGCAGAAAGTATATAGATACGTTTTTAAAAATAAAAACTAAAAAAAAACCCCCGTAGAGTGGACACATAAACAATATGGCTACTTACACAACATTTTAGAGTCATGCTATCGTTGTGATGAGAAGTTATTAAGCTGGGTGATCTATTTTCATCAACTCTGGTTTGTATTCGCTATTACACGCACACTTACACACACACACACACACACACACACACACACACACACACACACACACACACACACACACACACACACACACACACACACACACACACACACACACACACACACACACACACACACACACACACACACACACACACAGAGACAGAGCCGAGGAATATGGGTCGAGTCAATGCGGCAATGATCATGGCAAGGAAACAAATTTATACTTTATTTCACAAAATTGATCAAGAAAATCGTTGCATCGAAAATTTGATTTGGGGATTGAACGTTAGCTTAAACCCTCTCTCTCGTCCGCCCACGTTATTTTCTTTAATTATGTGTGTAATTTTCCCCACGTTTATTGATATTACGTTTTTTTGTTTGCTGGTGTTGTTGACCTGTCCAGCTGCCGCGCCTAGACGCGGTCATTACATTCTGCTTGATTTCTCATTTGTCTACGGATTATATTATAAGGGGTTTAATTTTAGCCCCCTAAATTTAATTGCTTTGAATTATGGCATGCAGGAGCTCATCCCAATTTTATGAAAGCATGTTCAGCACCCCCACCCCCTTTCCGCAAATGAAACACTTGCTGCTCGTCTAAGATTGCTTGAGCCCCAACAACTTCTCTATTTTATCGCCGCTCAGACCCAAGCTAAAAATCAAGGAACATTTAAAAAAAAAAAATGTTTTATTGTTGTTTGTACAGAAATTCTTTCCATGATCACGATCTCAGCTATTCTTTGGTAAAACATTTAATACGGTTCATTTGAACCAACTGTAACTGCTAATAAGTCAAACCGCAGGTCAGGTCTCTTCCATTGATTGATTTTATGTGATTAGGGCTGGCCTCTGACCTTTTAGTTTATATTGATCTCGGTCAGATACAGAAGTATTTTTGATGATCTATTCAGCTGCATGTTTCTGTATTCTGAACGCGGTTGCGGTTGTGAATTTTTGAAATACTTTTTTTCCCCTTCTAAGCATTGTAAATTATGCACAACCTCATCCGTGTCTGGTCCAGTCTCAAGGCATTGTCCCTTAAACTCTACACTTCTGCTGGATTCGTCACAGATTCTCAATTATTGTACATTTCTTTTAAGGCGCGCTCCTCTGTCCGTGACCTATTCACACAAACACACAGGGCCCGCTACAATTATTACTTGGGTATCTTTTTGACACGTCGCCGTCCAGAGTTGATGTCATTTCATGACCATAATGACGGGTGTTAATACAGTTCTCGGCTTAGTTGCCAAGATCGTTTAGTCAACTATTCTCACTCACTAGGATACACGTTTATATTTTTAACATTATCGAAAGGCGAAAGTAAATAAAAAAAGGTGACAGCTAGCGTTGTTAATTTGTCCAGGGGTGGATCCGACATCTTTTTTTTCTTTTTCTTTTGGGAAGCTACTTTTCTCCTACAGGAAGCATATTAATTGAATAACTATATCATGTTCCTTGGAGCACGCCCGAGTTACATATTTGTATGTATTATTTATTCCTCAAGCAAGAGTACGAACACGTCTCTCGGGGCTTGTTCCATTGTCTTCCATGCTCCATGTCAGTTACGCCCCTGGCGTCACCCAGTAACGATGCATTAGTCCTTAGACTCAGCACTGAGAAATTCCCATCTGTTGAATCGGAAAGGTAAGAGCCTCAAAACAGGCAACGAGGTTAACCTCAAAACATATGCCTAGAAGAAGAGTCTACGCCCTCGTGGAAAGTTGGGAAAATACACACCAGTGACCAGCAAGGAAAAGTGAACACACACTTTTTTTTTCTGTTGTTGTTGATTTTAAAATTTAATCTTTATTGAAACAATACTTAACAAAGAACAGTAGATCATTTACCAAAACTAAGGCTTCCAAGGCAAGCGAAACTAACATAGAAATGCAAAAAAATCGTTCATAAATAATCATATATGAACTCGTTTGCTTTCATCCGACGGGTGATGAAACTTGGACATATTTTCATTTATAATATAGGAAAGGAAACCACTGTATATAAATTGCTCAGTGCTGTAGATGGCTATGCCGCGTGCGTCTTATGTAATTTATGTTTGCACAAATCGTCTTATATACGGGTGCATCTTATATACGGTAAAGATTTGTCTCATATAATATTATATCGCCGTATTAAAGATAGGTCTCATAATAATCATACATCGCTGTATTTAAGATGGGGCACATAATAATCGTACATCACCGTATTAAAGATGGGTCTGATAATGTTCATACATCGCCGTTTTTAAAGGATTCATCTTCCTTGTATCTATTTAGACACGTCCCAGATGTTTTTAATGTGTTTTAATTGTTTGTTCTCCGCGTCGATGTCCCTGTTTGCCGACCACCAAAAGACGCACGGAGATCCGGGGCCACGTATTATCTGTGTGCCAAATCTGCTCCCTAGTTTTGTGTAGACTGGGCAATCAAAGCTATAGATTTTTCATGTCCGATTTTTGCCCGCCATCAGACGCTGGACGGGTAGAGGGAGCAAAGAGAAGTTGAGCAATGACTACCACGAAATGAGAGATGGATTTCCATCACTAAGTACTAGTAGGAATGAAGTAAAGTGGTCCACATCTCCACCGAGCCGGTAATGCATTTTCCATTGAGGAGACCATGTATTTCATTTTGGCAATGCGTGTTAAACTCTTTAGTCCAGCTTGTAGTTTGGTTCATTTTCGTGTCTTAAAAATATAAAATTTCAGAAACACGCCCTTATATGTCATTCCTAAATACACCCTTATAAATATAATTCCTAAATACTCCCTTATAAATGTAGTTCCTACACCTTTTTAAATGTAATGCCTAAAAAAAAATCGTATAAATTTAATTCCCAAATATACACCCTTATAAATGTAATTCCAGAATATACTCTATAAATGTAAAGTTTTTCAATGGAAATCTTTGATCAAGAATGAAAATAAAGTCAAATTAAAACTCACGATATTTTTAATAATGAAATAAAAGATTGTTTGGTTCTGTTATTGGACCGAATCAAATGATCGCTCATTGAACCGAATCAATTCATTGCCTCCTGTCTACATTGAAAATAGCGGTTCTCATAACTGTATTGGGTTTTGTTTAGATGTCCAAATATTTAAATTTTGCATTTTATTTTAATTGTTACCAATTAAATGTATGAATCCAGCTCTTACGATGTCATCATATAAGTTAAAAGTCTGCTACAGCATCTCAAATTATATACCGTGGAAGTGGTCGTTACAACCGATCATACGTGTCTTTTATTGTAGGCTATAATCAATGGCGACGTAATCGACATTTTCACGATCGGAGGGGGAAAGTTTCACATGGCATGTATCGCCTACCCGGACGACACTTAGCGCTGAGAGAAAGACAGGCGTTCACATTGTCGTAACTCTGTTGTTTGTTACAGAATAAGTTTCAAAGCCGGCTGAAGGTGAAACGTTTAAACCTGTCGCTACGAAACCTTTTTAGATGTAAAAATATGTTTTGTTGGGTTTACGAATGCGTTACAGTTAGTAACATCACCAATACGAGTCACGCTGCACCAATACGAGTGACGCTGCACCAATACGAGTCACACTGCACCAATACGAGTCACACTGCACCAATACGAGTCACACTGCACCAATACGAGTCACACTGCACCAATACGAGTCACACTGCACCAATACGAGTTGAACTGCACCAATACGAGTCACACTGCACCAATACGAGTCACACTGCACCAATACGAGTCACACTGCACCAATACGAGTCGAACTGCACCGATACGAGTCGAACTGCACCAATACAAGTCACACTGCACCAATACGAGTCACACTGCACCAATACGAGTCACACTGCACCAATACGAGTTGAATTGCACCGATACGAGTTGAACTGCACCAATACGAGTCACACTGCACCAATACGAGTTGAACTGCACCGATACGAGTTGAACTGCACCAATACGAGTTACACTGCACCAATACGAGTCACACTGCACCAATACGAGTCACACTGCACCAATACGAGTCACACTGCACCAATACGAGTTGAACTGCACCAATACGAGTCACACTGCACCAATACGAGTTGAATTGCACCGATTGACGGGGGCAAGTGATGCTAGAAACACACTCAGGCCGCATGCCTTAAATACACCAACATTTCCCCGCAACCTGAGATTAGGAACTGCCGACGTCATCTGGTCTATATTTATCCCAATACAGGTATAGGGCGAGGTAGGGCTGGGAGAAGTGTTTTCAGTTCATTCAACAGATCCCCTCCGGGAAACTGTATTATGTACAATGTAAACTGAGCGAGTGAGAGGAGAAAAAAAACAACAGAAAGATAGATTATGGAAGGGTAAGTCCGCCCTTCATTGCAGCCTTGGGGATTTTGTTGGGGCATTCGAACACAATAATTAGCTGCAGTAGGTCCACGAGGCGGGACGGAGGTCTGTGAAACTCATGCGATAATTGCTTGGACGTGTCTATGTTATTAACTATATATGTTCTGGGCTGGAATAGTCAAGTCTAACAGAAGTACATTACACGGATTAATAGATCAATAATCATGTGCAGGCGGAATGGCTAGGAGGAGGTATTGAATACAATCGTTAAAATACCCATTATTGGAAGATTCTCTAAAGTCAAGCTTGCCGTTCACCTTTTTGTTTCTTTTATTTCTGTTTTAGCAAAGTTGATAAGTCGTTATCTTAGGTTTTCTTTTCTTTTTTGTAAATTATTATTATTATTTGTTATTTTCAAAAAAATTGGGTGGAGGTGTGGATGGCAGGAGGCGTTGCTGATTGCTAGGCATATATATATATATATATATATATATATATTGCTTCTGGTGTGTCCTGCTTCCTTTTCACAACCAGCACACACCGTACTGAACATGGCAGTGGGGTACGGAATTTCAGTGAGGTACGGAATATCAGTGGGGTACGGAATGTCAGTGGGGTACGAAATGTCAGTAGGCTACGGAATGTCAGTAGGGTACGGAATGTCAGTGAGGTACGGAATACCAGTAGGGTACGGAATGTCAGCAGGGTACGGAATGTCAGCAGGGTACGGCATGTCAGCAGGGTACGGAATGTCAGTGGGATACGGAATCATTGATTCACTTTCATTCAAACGTGTAACTCTGGATAAACCATTGGAATAATTTATGCGATAAAAAGCCCTATTAAGAATACCAGTTAAATACAAAATTACGAAATAATGTCATCCTGATGAGTCCCAGGCATCACCGGTTAGAGTTAGAGGTACTTGTCTAGATATTTTCCTATAATGTTTTGGCTCCTTTTATTCATGTTGCGATTACCAAGTCTATTTCAAATATCTAACTAGTTTTAAGTGAGGCTCAACAGTCACTAGTGTTTGAGTTTCAAGAATTTCTACAGCTGACTATACAGTCCCAGCACATTTTGTGCTAGTTTTATTCTACGAATAGTTCCCGAAGTCAAATTTGAAATAACCTGACAGCCATATTTTCATATTACGACTTCACAACAATTTTTTAATTATAAATACAAATGTGTTAGTTCATTTGATAACTGTACACATATATATTGAAATAGTTTTGTTTTTGTTTCAGATCTCAGAGCTGACCCTACTTCTTGAATGTCTCAGCTCAGAGCAGGCCCTAGTGGCCGAGTTGGCAGGGCAGGCCATTCGACAGCTGGTTGAGAACGACGTTTTGGATTTAACCTTTGCCCTCAATTCCACCCTCAACTCGGTGCCATCAGCTAAGTAAGTTCACGCCCTTAGTGTTATATCTTCTTTTATTTTTATTCTCCAAATGGATACACAGAATATGTTCAGAGATTTTTTTTTAAAAAAAAAAGGTTTCCTAAAGCAGTGTTCCTTGAACCACAGATACCATTTTTGTATACTTATCAGTGCTTCTGATCTTTATCATTGGCTTAAGGGTGTCTATATTGGGAAAATTTAAAAGTGTTTAACTGTTGTACACTAATTAAATGTATACCGTATTTCCCCCTGACCAAAACATGTTTGAGATCAAATAAGTAGGATGTGTAGTAAAGTAAGCGCGCGGCATCTCTGCGATTTTTAACGTTTGTATGTGTATGAAACACGCTTGTTGTCAGCTGTCCAGTAGCTTAAGGAAGACGGAACGAATAAAATTTAAAAAAAATCAAGCAAATAATGTCTTTGTCTATTGTAATAATAATTTTGAAATGGATCTTTCTTGTCCGCCCGGTCTCATTGCGCTCCGTGCTGTGCACTCATTCGCAGCTTCCCACGTCGTGAAACCTATTTCATGAACCGTGGAACCTATTTCATGAACCGTGGAACCTATTTCATGAACCGTGGAACCTATTTCATGAACCGTGGAACCTATTTCATGAACCGTGGAACCTATTTCATGAACCGTTGAACCTATTACATGAACCGTGGAACCTATTTCATGAACCGTGGAACCTATTTCATGAACCGTTGAACCTATTTCATGAACCGTGGAACCTATTTCATGAACCGTGGAACCTATTTCATGAACCGTTGAATCTATTTCATGAACCGTTGAACCTATTACATGAACTGTGGAACCTATTTCATGAAACGTGGAACCTATTTCATGAACCGTGGAACCTATTTCATGAACCGTGGAACCTATTTCATGAATAGTTCAGATGCGTGTTCTTAGCGTTACTTACATATAATTTTCTGCACTGCAGTCTCAATTAAAATTTATTTAAGAAAAATAAAATCTACTTCTATAAAAATGCGTTTGTGCTATCACTTCTTTATTTACATAATTTACTGATATGAAAATAGTACATTTCAACTTTATAAACCAAGGTCAACGTTTATGATTTACAAATGACCTTAATCTCGGACTAAGTGTAAAAGATTTGTTCAGTGAGTGCGTGTTTTGGTTCGTGTTATATATGTTTGATTTGTTGTGAGCGTATTTGGTGTGAAGATTAATTATGTAGCTGATGCTATGGGGTTTGTGTTGGTGACGTATTTGGGTATGAGAGATGACGTCGTTCGTTGTTATGCTTTTGGTAGTTAGTGAGTTGCAGAAAGACAGTGGAAGGAAGAAGGCAAGCTGTGGAGTTCATTGTTGAATACAGTACCAGATCAAATATTGATCTTGCAGTGGTTACTAAACGAAGCCATTGACCTACTTATGCAATGGACTACGATTAGTCGATTGTTTTGTCACGTGATACGTGTAAAAACAAGTAATACTTCCGGTAGGCTGTCTGCAACACACTAGTCGCTCACAAATTTTTCTTCAAACAACTTTCTTCCTTTAATCATAACTGAATTATAATTATTGTCACATTTATGAATGTCATTTAAAAAAAAACCACGTGTATTCAAGAATATTTTGAAAAGTAAAATTTTAATTAACACTGGGGAAGCGCTGATGGAGACAAACATTGTGCTTTAGAATTAATGATAATGGCAATGGCTGATCAGCTGTTTATCTGTTGTTATGTGTTGTTATGTGTAGCAGAAAGCCTACTAATGGCTGGTACGTATCACGTGACAAAACAAGGAAGTGACTAATCGTAGTCCATTAGCAGTACGCAAAAATCAATCATAATTTGATGAGCCATTCAAAATTCAACAAAAAACACACGGTCAATTCGAAATCTTGGAAATCTATTAGCGGGTTATATTTTGCCCGTGTTTAGTAGGCGGGCTTTTCACGAACCTGCACGCAAAACCAAATGTGTCGTCTCTATCCCAGTGTCCTGGCCTGGCACTTTATTTGCTAAACTTCTAGTAATAATAAAACTACATTTGGTACTCGGAGAATTCACTGTGTGCAACACGTATCTGTTCTTTGCTCTATCTACATCAGAACATCTTAGTGAATAATATTATTTAAAGTGTTATTATATTATTAGAACACGTTCTTAAAATGTACTGACCATGAGTTTCTAACACTACGTGGTGTTTGGTGTCTGAAAATGTATCAAATGTTTCATAAATATGGGGCATTGTCTCAAGACAGATGATCGCTGTAGCGAATGGTATCGCATCCTATTGTAAATAGAGCTTTAATAATGACTTAAACCCGACTGCAGTAATATTTTCTGATATTCCTGCTTATAATTATTAGCCGTGGCTGGTGAATTTTCGGACATATCTTGGGAAATTGTGACTCACCTGTCGACTCAAAGGCCATTACTGTTGAAACAAACGTGAGTTTGAGTTCGCCTTGTCAGTGATATCCATTATGCTGAGTGTCGCCCGGGCTTGTGATTACAACCTGTAATTACAAAGACAAACAACATTGGGTTACATTCCTAAAACCGTAAAGGAAGCTTTATTATGTTCCGATTTAGCGGCAATAACGGAGATAGCTGATTTGTTTTGTACAGAGCTAGTTTGTTGAAACGTTCTCTGGAAATAACTTATGTTTCGAGTCTGAGGGCTAATGGAAGTACACTTGGGTGAAATTTTAAGGGCTTGTTCATCCAGGACCCAAATTTTTGGCATCAGTGGATGCCTTTTTGCCCTTCCTAAATTAGGCGTTTTACTAAACGTTTCATTTGTTTTCTTCTAAAATGACACATTCAATGACAATGACAAAATGGGTTAATGAATGAGGCTGAAGTCGTTGAAGTAGATGGATTGAATTTGAACGATGCTGAAATTACTGAACGATGCTGAAATTACTTAAATATTTATGAGACATTTAAAACACAAGCATATTTGCCAATTTGCTAATCGTAAAGGAACTTCTCCTTTAAAAATGAAATTACCCATATTTTCAAGATCTCGACTGAGCAATAAAACATCGAATAGTGAGTTATGTTCTTTACTCTAATGCAGCGTTCCCCAAATGGCGGTCTGTGGCCGGCACCGGTCCGCTAGCCCTACGCTTCCGGTCCGCTAGCCCTACGCTTCCGGTCCGCTAGCCCTACGTTTCGGGTCCGCACAACATGACTATTCATGGTCAAATAAAAATAAAATATAATGAATGAATCTGCCACCGGTCACTGCTGCAATTTCGAACCTTACCCACCGGTCCGCCAAACTTGTATGTTTGTGGAAACGCTGCCCTCAGACAGCTGCACTGAGTATCGTCGGCGGTTGCGTGCATATCTCGCAAGTGGTTGAGACTATCATAACGACGAACTGACAGATTTATAGTAACAAAAATCGTTAAAAGCAATCTTTCGGCAATCATTCTACGGTTACCTCAAATGCCCAGAGCGTTCGCCTTTAACTCGCCGTAGCAGTCCCAAAGATAGAGCTAGACAAAGATGATAAAACTCACATATTTGGAAAAATAGCAGTGGAAATTCGCTTATATGCTCGCGGGTTTTATTTTGACACCCCTGTGTAATCGAATAGTTTTTGGTATTGCCAATTGGTGAGTTTAACGTTTATCTTCCCCCACCCCCCAAGCACTAGATTTAATTTAGGAGAAACAATATCCTGCTGGGGTGATGTTGTCTACCATCTTTTCCCAGTTAGTTATTATCTCCTAGATGCATATTGGTTTGTGTTGTTTAGGGTTGCAAGGTGATGTAATACTTTGAATGGGTGTGCTCGTATGTAGTTTTGTAGTGTTGCGTTTTGTATTTCAATGTGGTAAATATCAAATTGTTTTCATTTTCTATCTTAATGTGGTGGACTTTGTTCCGCGCTTCGAGCCTTTGGGAATGAAGCGTGATGATCAAATACTCTTTATTATTATTATTAATATCCTAGAAGTATTCTTTCTCTTCTTAGAGCGTCTTTTATTTTTTTTATTAATACAAATTCACAAATAGTTTTTAAAAAAAACCACAAACAAACAACAACTGCTAAAAGTCATCGTGGTAGTCTAAGTGGATGACACGGAGTTGTTCAATTGTAACCGACTCCGTTGATAAATAATTGCGTGATAGTGACATCTGAGAGAGAGACTAGTCACCCCCTATTCCCAGCGTCCTGCAACGTGACCATAGCTATTGTGATACCGTTTGCGCACCATTTCACGGCGGTCTTTTTGTAGCTGCGTGTATACGAAATGGTCACCGAGGGACGAAAAGACGGCAGCGCCAAGCTCAAAGTATTGGTGAATGAATTACAGGGCCGATCAAGGCGGTTCTGCAGTTCTTATGATAAAAAAAACCCCAGACTTCTTATTCAGGATTCTGATTCAAGAATTCATGAACAAAACAGTTTGTTTTTTTTTGGGGGGGGGGGGGGGGGTTTGAAAGATTAGTCTTTTATTTGAATAGGTGACCGCAACATTACATTGCCAGCATGACTACTGTTCAGAAGAGATGGATTCGGTTTTAAATATTTGAGAAAAAAAAAAAGCCCTCATATGGTTTGATTATTGGAATGGGCTCTTTTTGGCTTATTTTTTAAGATTTGAAGAAATAGTTAAATTAAACAACCCTTTATAAACTAGCTTTATACGCATTTTAAAAATTATTTATACTGAAATTCTAATGGCCCGTCCACTTTTACGCCGCAGATTTATTTCACCAACTATTTCACGAAAAAAAACAACCTAAGAAAATATTACGCACCAAATGCAAATTATCTTTAGTGAAATCAGTGTCAATTTTCCTCCATCTTATACTTAAAAGAACAGAAAAAACTTATTTTTTCGGGTGCGAATGCGGGTGGGGTTGAAAATTTGATGGATTGTGTTCAAGTTTCAGCTCGATCGGTCGACGGGAAGTCGGCCAATTAGCCGCCCGAAGAGTTTTGCTCAAAACACACAACAACGAAGTTAATATAAAGGATATAAAAATACAAACGAGCTTACGCCTTTTCCTTAAAATGTTCTATTCTTTTACATTCATTTGAATAAATTACTCCCATCGTTTACTCTGAGCCGCATAATTTGAGAACCACTAAATGCCATTATTCTACTCCAAAATTAATGATAAAATCAAGTTTTTTTGGTTGAATTAATAAAGATAATTTTTCATATAAATATTTGCCGTCTTCATTTCGTTAATTAATTTGAAATGATCAACTTGTGGCCACTTTAATGCATTACAATGCCTCACAACACAAAGTTCTCCGCCAAATGTCCATTCTGGTTTTTTTGTTTTTTAAAAACCCTTTAACCAAATGGCAGTTGGCACCGCCGACATGGTGTGACATTTTCAAATTGATAATTGTAACGATTTTTGTCATCTTCGTCATCGCAAGGGAGCATTATTTCTATTTCCGTCCTCCGCCGAACGTTTGACCTGAGCTCTCTTTTTTTGTTGTCGCTGATTTTGGTTGGTCATTTCCTTGAGCTGATGACCTCTCTAAATATGAGGATGTAAACCTTGGTGTCCAAGTTCCCTTTTGGGCTACACATATGGGATTAAGGGAAGGATTTCAAACTGAGACTAACCAAAAGGGGCCACTGGTGAACATTTTGATGGTTCAAAGACGCAATGCACCAACTGCAACATTTAGTTTTTTTGTGTTTTTATTTACACCATGATCAATGTGAGGATGCAGACAACTCTTACACTTTCCTATGTTACAGACCCCTGATTCGGGAGGAATTAAAAATGAAACTTAAAAAAAAAAAAAAAAAGTAAATAAAGGAAAATTTGCACCCATTGAAAACGCTATAAGAATCTCCTACTTTCATGAGATTCAGCGGTGCCGAGTACTCCAAGCCGTGTTTAATAAACATAATCAGAGGTATGTTTACCTAAATCTCCGGTTATGAGGTTGGTATTTGATTACATGTGACTGTCAGTGTGCGTTTAAAACCGCAAAGCAGCTAGGAGTGCGGGAGCACTTTCATCTCGAAGGCATTTCGTGGCTTCGAAACCCTATCGTGCGACTGAACCGTCCACCTTTTTCAACTAACTAGTGGCCCGAGGGACTGTATTTTTCGTGGTGACATTTGCTGTTCGTAAAAAGATGGCTCCTAACAAGCCTCCCAGGGAGGCTGGGATGCACCCAGAGCTAAGGCTGATGTAAACCATGGGGTCATGGGAGTGTCTTGTAATGGCTTATCTCAGATCCCCTATGTGTCCGAGTGTTAAATCATAGTAATTTTCGGACATTATAGTGAACCCTTTAACAGTGTCGTGGTTAAGGACACGCCTCTACATCTGAGCATATGACATAATGATTACTTCATAAGTAATTACCACTAGCAATTCTATGTCTTCAGTAAAGTGCGGTGCAGTATCTCATAGAAACAGATAGATATCTGAGATATAAAACTTTGCTTTTATGTCGTTGTGAACTAGACGCCAACAAAGATAACGTTAAAAGAGATGAAATAGTTTGGTACTTTTAAAGCCAACTTCCGCTTTCAATTTTTTTGGACGTGACACCAACTCCAATTTACAACGCTTTATTTTGTTTTACTATATAGTATGCTATCCCAATAAATCACATTCAGTAAGCGTGCTATCCCAATAAATCACATTGAATAAGTGTGCTATCCCAATAAATCACATTCAATAAGTGTGCTATCCCAATAAATCACATTCAATAAGTGTGATATCCCAATAAATCTCAGTCATTAATTGTGATATCCCAATAAATCTATGATATATGGTTAGGATAGTAAATAAATAATGGTATTATATGTTTAGGCTTGAAAAAAATCCCCAACAAGAAATAACAAATATTTGAGATCTGATTAAACTTATGTTTGCCCCTTTCAAATAGTGTGTTATTTCATGTTGTTGATAAAAGACGTTAGGCAGAAACGCCCGTTTACTTGTCCTGTCTTTGTTTCAAGCCTGAAAATATCTTGTTTCACTTTTTATTTACTTAATGATTCTTGAGCGCTGTCCCCCATTTATATATATATATATGGAAATTAAGGGGAACTATGGGAGGGTGTGTGTGGAGAGGGGTTGGCGATCAGGTTTTCCCCTAAATTGTGCTACTTATTTCCGACATCTGGTAGAGTACTGAGTCCATTTTGATGGATATATTCATGTATCGATTCACAGCAACGACAAAAACAGTGAACGCCGCGTGACTTACAGAAACAATGATTTGTACCAGCTTGGCATCTTATGAGTTACCTTTAGATACATCAGTGTGAGTTACCTTTAGACACATCAGTGTGAGTTACCTTTAGACACATCAGTGTGAGTTACCTTTAGACACATCAGTGTGAGTTACCTTTAGACACATCAGTGTGAGTTACCTTTAGACACATCAGTGTGCGTTACCTTTAGATACATCAGTGTGGGTTACCTTTAGATACATTAGTGTGAGTTACCTTTAGACACATCAGTGTGAGTTACCTTTAGACACATCAGTGTGAGTTACCTTTAGACACATCAGTGTGAGTTACCTTTAGACACATCAGTGTGAGTTACCTTTAGACACATCAGTGTGAGTTACCTTTAGACACATCAGTGTGAGTTACCTTTAGACACATCAGAGTGAGTTACCTTTAGATACATCAGTGTGAGTTAGCTTTAGACACATCAGAGTGAGTTACCTTTAGATACATCAGTGTGAGTTACCTTTAGTCATATCAGAGTGAGTTACCTTTAGATACATCAGAGTGAGTTACCTTTAGACACATCAGTGTGAGTTACCTTTAGATACATCAGTGTGAGTTACCTTTAGACACATCAGTGTGAGTTACCTTTAGACACATCAGTGTGAGTTACCTTTAGACACATCAGAGTGAGTTACCTTTAGATACATCAGTGTGAGTTACCTTTAGTCATATCAGAGTGAGTTACCTTTAGATACATCAGAGTGAGTTACCTTTAGACACATCAGAGTGAGTTACCTTTAGATACATCAGTGTGAGTTACCTTTAGACACATCAGTGTGAGTTACCTTTAGACACATCAGTGTGAGTTACCTTTAGATACATCAGTGTGGGTTACCTTTAGATACATTAGTGTGAGTTACCTTTAGACACATCAGTGTGAGTTACCTTTAGACACATCAGTGTGAGTTACCTTTAGATACATCAGTGTGAGTTACCTTTAGTTACATCAGTGTGAGTTAATAGATAATCCTATGTCGGCCACTAAATTTCTAGGTAATCCCATGTCCGCCACTACTTTTCTTGATAATCTTATGTCCGCCACTAATTCTTTAGATAATTCTATGTCGGCCACTACTTCTCTAGATAATCCTATGTTCGCCACTAATTCTTTTGATAAATCTATGCGGCCACTACTTTTCTAGATAATCCTATGTCCGCCACTAATTCTTTAGACAATTCTATGTCTGCCACTACTTTTCTAGATAATCCTTTGTCCGCCACGACAGCACGCTATTTTCGTGTGACTCTAATAGGACATGGCCTTGTAGTGTGCTTCGACATTAAAGAACTTCTCAGTAAGCAGCAGAGAAAAAGAAGGCTACTCTCGAAGACTGCACCTAGTTGTTGAACATCCTGTGTTTGACGCAAAGCTGTTTAGCTCTATTCTTATCAATGCAAAGACTTTGTTATAAAGATTCTCATCAATGAACTGCTCTTCGCCGACGATGCAGGCTAAAAATCGCTTATAGAAATTAACTATAACATTTTTTGTATCTTGCTTCCATCACGCCTGCAAGGCGGCTAGACTGACCGTCAGCCGAAAAAGCGTTGTTTTAAAGAATTATTTGATTTCAAATCATTCATGAAATGCTCTGTGCGAAATATTATTTTTTATTATTATTTTCTCAATAGCTTTTCCCAATGTCCTATTTTCTTTCAACCCGCACAAGTTTTTCATAAAGTATTATGGCCCACTTTACATTTTGAGTTGTGCAGGCCTGACCTTGGTGAGCTTTGAGACACCTCAGGGTGCCGCGGCACGCCATTAGAAAACCACTGATTCTAGACACTGGCATAAGCCCTTGTTGACATCAAGGTAAATATATTGTATCATATTCGGTAGCATCCAGATACCGCCACAAACCATAGATAATATCTAATCTCGGAATGACATCGTGAAACATAACCACTGAATTTAACAGACTGCCAACATAGTTCTCGACGGATAACCGGGATATCCGTTGCCTGGTCACTTGGTCTGTAACGGTCTGCCACAGTCCTAACCACGGGAGAAGCTGCAATGAGCAATCCATTATGTTAAAACGAAGCCTTGAATTCTTAAAACAATGTTTCTTTCTATTTACCCAGGTCGTAAAGCCCTTCCTTTATACATTTATAAAAAAACTTCCCTTCTAAATGTGTATCGAATGGAAACAAATTTCTTTTCCGCCCCGAATCTTATCTCTCACTGGGCTGCCCTTCTCAACAAGTCTCCAGTTTCCCCCTACAATTAATTTCTCTTGTCACTGCTAGAATTGAAGCGCCTTATGCGTGGGACAAACGATTACAAAATTGATCATCGCCTCAAAAACTCGTGCAGTTCTTGGTTACCGCGGCCAATTTGTTTCCCCCCAACTGTTGGCATGATGTAGAGCCCCACTTAGGGTGGGTCATGAAAAGCTCGCTAAGGACCAATATCACGAAAACCCACTAGAGGGGCTCTCGTCCCGGGGATGGCAAGGGCGGGAGGGAGGAGCACTCGGCTATTCTCTTCAAATCTTTTGATCTTCTGCCTGGAGTTAAATTTGTTATAATAATGGAAAAAAAATTTGGACATCCTTGACAATTTGACTTTTCTTTGTCGAGACGTTTTTAGAAACAATGTAGGCGCTGATCGTAAATTGAGGGCGGGTTTTTCTATTTATGCATCATCGACTGCAATTTAAATTTTCTCTTTGATCTATTCACAATAATAATAATGTTCTATGTCTGACTCATAAAACTGGACATTTATTAGACTTCATTAAAAAAATAAAATAAACGTATTTACGTCATTAAATTTGTTTCTTAGAAACATTTTCAAATTCAATCACAGCGACGAATGAATTTGTAAACTATACATTTAATTAATGATAATAAATAACTGCCAGTTCAAAGTTATGAATATCAAAATTGCTGTAAACAATTATTTTTACGTTGCCAGTGACAAAATGCTTGACAACATTATTAACAGTTTGAAAAATGAATCGCAATGACTGTTTGAATCCCATTCATTCCTTGCCTGTCAATCCTAATGATTCATCGTAATTAAGGCATTGGTCACGCTAGTGATGAAATGACCTCTCATACACCATCCCTTCTCGGTTAAGGCATGGGCCAAGCTAGTGATGAAATGACCTCTCATACACCATCCCTTGTCGGTTAAGGCATGGGCCAAGCTAGTGATGAAATGACCTCTCATACACCAGCCCTTCTCGGTTAAGGCATGGGCCAAGCTAGTGATGAAATGACCTCTCATACACCACCCCTTCTCGGTTAAGGCATGGGCCAAGCTAGTGATGAAATGACCTTTCATACTCCAGCCCTTCTCGGTTAAGGCGGGCTATTAGTTACTCCTCACCCTATGTCGTGGATTGTGACTTTGATACAGCCCTTGTCTACTTCGACACTCACCCGATGAGAACCAACACGGAACAAAAGTTTCTAGTTCAGAACTACAATTCTAAGTTTGGGTTTATAGCTCGCCCACACTTCTTTTAGTTTCGTCGCTGTCGACTGACCACCAGATGTTACCGCCTCATTGTCCACTCTGGCGTGAGCACTGAATGCCACATTCTCGATGACATAAATCCCTCTTTAAATGGTCTTCAGGGATTTTGTTGTTGTCAATGAAGGACGAGGAAACAATATCTTTCTGAAAACATAATGCTCTCCAAGTAATGGCCAGCTCTTCAGTTGAAAGGGATGTCGTTCAGTTGACCATTACAGCAATTAATCTTCCTTTTTATTATATATGGCCTTGACCTTATTCTTTCACTTATCTAACTTGTTGATCAAGCCTTGAACCGTGTGGCGTATTATGGCTGAAAGTAAGGTCATTGCATTGGATGCTTGTTAGAAATAAAAGGAGTACACGCCCAATTGTTGCCCACGTAAACAGTCAAAGGAGACGTCAGATCTGATCCAGTTTGTGTCTTTGAATGTCCAATAGTGAGGTCTATTGGGAGATTTAATGAACTGTCCAATAGTGAGACATACTGAGGGATTTAATGAACTGTCCAATAGTGAGACATACTGAGGGATTTAATGAACTGTCCAATAGTGAGACATACTGAGGGATTTAATGAACTGTCCAATAGTGAGACATACTGAGGGATTTAATGAACTGTCCAATAGTGAGACATATTGGGGATTTAATGGACTGTCCAATAGTGAGACATACTGGGGGATTTAATGAACTGTCCAATAGTGAGACATACTGAGGGATTTAATGAACTGTCCAATAGTGAGACATACTGAGGGATTTAATGAACTGTCCAATAGTGAGACATACTGAGGGATTTAATGAACTGTCCAATAGTGAGACATATTGGGGATTTAATGGACTGTCCAATAGTGAGACATACTGGGGGATTTAATGAACTGTCCAATAGTGAGACCTATTGGGGAATTTAATGGACTGTCCAATAGTGAGACCTATTTGGGGATTTAATGGACTGTCCAATAGTGAGACATATTGGGGAATTTAATGAACTGCCCAATAGTGAGACATATTGGGGAATTTAATGAACTGTCCAATGGTGAGGTCTATTGGGGGATTTAAAGAACTGTCCAACAGTGAGACATATTGGGGAATTTAATGGACTGTCCAATAGTGAGACATATTGGGGAATTTAATGAACTGTCCAATAGTGAGACATATTGGGGAATTTAATGAACTGTCCAATAGTGAGACACATTGGGGAATTTAATGAACTGTCCAAAAGGAAGGTTATTGGAGGATTTAATGAACTGTCCAATAGTGAGACATATTGGGGAATTTAATGAACTGTCCAATAGTGAGACATATTGGGGAATTTAATGAACTGTCCAATAGTGAGACATATTGGGGAATTTAATGAACTGTCCAATAGTGAGACACATTGGGGAATTTAATGAACTGTCCAAAAGGAAGGTTATTGGAGGATTTAATGAACTGTCCAATAGTGAGACATATTGGGGAATTTAATGAACTGTCCAATAGTGAGACATATTGGGGAATTTAATGAACTGTCCAATAGTGAGACATATTGGGGAATTTAATGAACTGTCCAATAGTGAGACACATTGGGGAATTTAATGAACTGTCCAATAGTGAGGCATACTTGGAAATTTCATCAAATGCCCAACATTTACCGTTACTTTCCTATACATTATCTGTCCTGTTGTGATTAACATTTTATTTAACCATGATCCTTTCTCTGTTCTTATTTCTCTTCCTAACCCCCCCTCCCCCCCCCCCATGAGCCTTGCTCTGCCATCTCACACGAGCGATCATTATTAGCCGATTACAGCATGGGAAACACACGAGAAACATATTTATGTGGTTATAATTTCCCTGGATATTTGTTATTCATTTTATGCTTTTCATGTTTATCAGCAAATGGCAATCACTCGTATCATTATTGAAAAACTGGAACATTTCTCTTAATTACATAACACTGGTCAAACATGATGATCTTCTTATTCCTAGTGACATATTGCATTTGACAGGAATTGTTTCTGTTGTATTGGACAGAGGCTGTTTTCTGTTGTATTTTACGGGAACTGTTTTCCGTTGTTTAAACAAAAAATAGATACGAGATTTTACAAGTGGTTGAGATGTTTTTATTGACAGTGAACTTCCAACTCATGCGACAAGGGATTGACGCATCAACCCTAAAAGTAATCTCAATCCATTTCTATCATGTTTTAGTTGGCCCCCTAAGTTTTCAGACACTCCAGTGGGGTTCTTGTAAGACTTCGTAAAGTGCATTCTAATTTAACGCATTGAGTTTGCTAAAACCGGGCATTTAAATGGACCCGTGTCGTTGTTCTCCCCCATGACTTTGTTTTCCGCTCATTATTCAGTCATTCAAATGGACTTTATACCTATCTAGGATAATTATTCCCGAGTGGATCTTTCTTGTCCACCCCGCTCTCTTTGCGCACCGTTCTACGCTCTCATTCGCAGCTTCCTCCGACGTGCTATGGATCACGCACGCACGCACGCACCTAATGCACACAAAAGAACACATGTCTACGTCATTAAATAAAAAAAAAAAGTGGTCTACCACATTGTCATCTCATCTTAATACTTGACAATGATGATAAACCCAGCACTTTGGAAATGATTGATAAAATAGTTTTTCGCTGAAATGTGAGATAAGGACACAGATTGTATCCTATCCTAGGCAGTGGCGTAGCGAGTTAAGATCGCTACGCCACTGATCCTAGGCTTTACAGGTGTCTACCATTTTCTATACTTTCACAGGTGTCTACCATTTTCTATACTTTCACAGGTGTCCACCATTTTCTCTACTTTCACAGGTGTCTACCATTTTCTCTACACTTTACCCACACCGCTATTTACAACCAACAAATAGAATGTGTCATTGTTTCTAAACATATCAAACCGCCGTGAAAATGCTTTGAATTAAAAGCTATAAAAGAGGAGCAAGATAATTTACCATGGGACATTCACACGGAGTAGACATATAAAAGCATCAGCTGCTAATATGTAGAATTGTGAAGATAAAATACCATATATATATATATATATATATATATAAGTGAGAAGACTTTTTATACATTTAAAAAAATCCAATCTAACCAAATATCTCAACATTGGTTCCCATTAGTACTGCCCAATAGTAAAAACGAAAGATCCAGATTATGGGGAAATATGGCCCGTACCTTTGACTTAAAATGACCATTATTATTGTGCCTTTGTATCGACAGGTCTGTAGGCGGTGCCGTCAAGACGATATGTGGGCTACTGAGTCTTCAGGCCATGGCGGTGCAAGCTGCCGGAACCACCTACAAGAGTCCTTACACTTTAAGGTAGGCTTTTAGTTTCGTGTTCGGTCGCAGTCGACGGACACAAAGTAAGTGCTAAGTATCAATGACAGCCTTGATGTGCAAGATAACATATCGACCTTGGCACATTGACTGGACACTGTCCTCGCACATAGCGAAGTCGTAATTTCATTTTCAGTTTCAAACGGCTATATTTCAGATAATAAATTATAGACAGTAAGCGTCTTTACTCCTCCATAAATCTTGGAGTCAAACTTATGCATTGAAATACTTGTTTAAATGTATATTAACTAAGCATCAAAATGAATACAAACCCTTGTTCTGAACTACAAATCAAATTTGAGACTAAATTTGCAACGACCCCTCAAGGTCCTTTAAAAACTACCATAAGAGTAACGCGTATGTGTGCTTTTATATAATGTCTTTGCACAACAAGACACTAACAAAATTGTTTTTTCGAATCACACATTTTTTCACGATACTGATGTTCGTCTAGACCAGTGTTTCTCAACCTTCCTAATGCCGCGACCCTTTAACACGGTTCCTCATGTTGTGGCGACCCCTAACTACAAAATTATTATCGTTTCTGTTTCACAACTGTAACGTATATGTGTTTTCCGATGGTCTTAAGCGACCCCTATGAAAGGGTCGTTCGACCCCCAAAGGGGTCGCGACCCACAGGTTGAGAACCGCTGGTCTAGACAATAAAAAAATTCAGCATGAATTGCATGGATATGATTCAAATTCTGTTCCCCAACATTTCAATGGCGTTCGTTCTTCTTAGAACGTTTTCATTTTCACAATCCCTTTAACCGTTCTCCGAGCGTCCAGATTTCTGTCATTAGTGGCCCGCATCTGTGGTGGCCGTGGTCACAAGAATGTGTCGATCATGTACATAGTTTTTATCAAGGTCTAGTAAGTTTGATGAAGCTCCAGTCGGTTACAATGATAATGGGTTCTGACATTGTGGCTCGCGCAATGGAAAACATCCTAAGAAGTTGAGCTTTGAGCTTGAGTGTGCGACGCTCCCGTCAGCGTCCTGGGTGCATGTCACGATGTCAATATAAGCGTACAACCCCATTTCATTGTTGCCAACGAGCGAATTAGTACCACACTTCCAAAATAGTTTTAGAGAACCCTTTGTCAAACTCTAGTCCTTATTGTCGTATATCATCAGTTTTAGAACACGCTTTATCAAACTCCAGTCTGTATGTTATTATAGCCGGTCTTCTGGTAGACACTGATGAAAGTAGAGAAACTGGTAGAAACCTGTGAAAGTATAGAGAAACTGGTAGAAACCTGTGAAAGTATAGAGAAACTGGTAGAAACCTGTGAAAGTATAGAGAAACTGGTAGAAACATGTGAAAGTAGAGAAACTGGTAGAAACCTGTGAAAGTATAGAGAAACTGGTAGAAACCTGTGAAAGTATAGAGAAACTGGTAGAAACCTGTGAAAGTATAGAGAAACTGGTAGAAACCTGTGAAAGTATAGAGAAACTGGTAGAAACCTGTGAAAGTATAGAGAAACTGGTAGAAACCTGTGAAAGTATAGAGAAACTGGTAGAAACCTGTGAAAGTATAGAGAAACTGGTAGAAACATGTGAAAGTAGAGAAACTGGTAGAAACCTGTGAAAGTATAGAGAAACTGGTAGAAACCTGTGAAAGTATAGAGAAACTGGTAGAAACCTGTGAAAGTATAGAGAAACTGGTAGAAACATGTGAAAGTAGAGAAACTGGTAGAAACCTGTGAAAGTATAGAGAAACTGGTAGAAACCTGTGAAAGTATAGAGAAACTGGTAGAAACATGTGAAAGTAGAGAAACTGGTAGAAACCTGTGAAAGTATAGAGAAACTGGTAGAAACCTGTGAAAGTATAGAGAAACTGGTAGAAACATGTGAAAGTAGAGAAACTGGTAGAAACCTGTGAAAGTATAGAGAAACTGGTAGAAACCTGTGAAAGTATAGAGAAACTGGTAGAAACCTGTGAAAGTATAGAGAAACTGGTAGACACATGTGAAAGTAGAGAAACTGGTAGAAACCTGTGAAAGTATAGAGAAACTGGTAGACACCTGTGAAAGTATAGAGAAACTGGTAGACACATGTGAAAGTAGAGAAACTGGTAGAAACCTGTGAAAGTATAGAGAAACTGGTAGAAACCTGTGAAAGTATAGAGAAACTGGTAGACACATGTGAAAGTAGAGAAACTGGTAGAAACCTGTGAAAGTATAGAGAAACTGGTAGACACCTGTGAAAGTAGAGAAACTGGTAGACACCTGTGAAAGTATAGAGAAACTGGTAGACACCTGTGAAAGTATAGAGAAACTGGTAGACACATGTGAAAGTAGAGAAACTGGTAGACACCTGTGAAAGTATAGAGAAATTAAAGACACCTGTGAAAGTATCAGCCATCTGCGCACCCACAGCCCAGTTCACAATTACCGTTTGCGATGATTAAGGTGACCATAGTCGATTTCGACTGACGAACTATATATTATTGTGGCACTTTATTGAATTTTTTGTTATTAAAAATTAAAAAAACAAACAAATCCAAACCTTTCCAATCTTCAGAATGGCTTTAGTCCCCAGTGTTCATTAAGACATGATTTAAAGGTGCGTCACCCTCGTACTTCGTATACTATCTAACGCAGCTTAAATAGTGTTGATGCTGTCTTATAATGTTGATGATGTCTTATAGTGTTGATGCTGTCTTCTAGACTTTTCTCTATGCATTCAACCTCCCATAGATACGTTTGGGTAGCACTCTTTTTTTTTCATAAATAAAAAAAAAATTCACGTTAGTAGCCAAGCGTGACTTAATGCCAGATTTCTTGTCAAATAATTCTTTGCCACGAAAACATGTGTAGTTCGCTTAATACGACACATCTATACTTTCAGACTCTGTATGAGTTGAAATTTGCATTCAGTTATAAAGAGGTGTCCATGTAACGGGGAAAAAATTAATATAATATATTTTGTTAAAAATGGCCACGCTACTCTACATATACGCATTATAACATTGGTTATTGTTTTATAATTACACAAAAGTTGTAGCTATAAAAACACGGATCCATACAACAATGTTTCAATCACTCGTTAAAAATATAACGAATAATTTCTTAATGAGTTAATTAAGCGTTGGTTTAGAAAATATATATTTTCAAATTTAAAATAAGTTTGTTTTCAACTATTTTTAAAAAGCTTACACGATGTTAAAAGAGCTTACGACAATGACCATAGAGGTTACGACAGTGATCTCAGAGGTTTCGACAGTGACCATAGAGGTTACGACAGTCACCACAGTGGTTACGACAGTGACCACAGATGTTACGACAATGACCATAGAGGTTACGACAGTGACCACAAAGGTTTCGACAGTGTCCACAGTACCGGCCTTGTATATTTCGATCAATACATTCATACATATCGGTGCACTTTTTTAAAAATATCACTTCAAGGGCAAATCTTCGGTGTTAGATAGCGACTTTACATGCTTTTCTACACCAGAGCCATGTCAGACCCAACGAGCTCGCACTCGGTGTGCTAGGTCTGCATGTACCGCTAGCCGCCAGCTAATCAATTCCACACCCGGCTCATGCCTTCCATTGTCCTCTTCAAGTGTTTGCCTGTGACCGTCTCAACAGCCGCGCGAGTTTGAGTAAAGTTTCAACACGGCGAGCAAAGGGACGTCACCAGAAGACCTGTCATATGAATAGGGTCGACGCAAATAGCGCTCAACTATTTTTAAAAAAATGAAGTAAAAATAAAGATTAATACCACGGTCGAGAGGTGGTCTTCTGTGTCAGAGTAAATAGTTTAGCGTTTCGCATCAGAGGAAAAAAAAATAGATGGGTCTGATGACGTCATTTACAGAGCTGGTGATGTCATTAATGGATTATTAACACCAAACCTCTTCCGTTTTATGCCTCAGATAAGTGGTTGCCTAATGTTTCATTTTTGTTTCCATTTTTAAACCAGCGTGATAATACGTATATGAGAGAAATGTGTAATGTGTTAATCAACATATGCCATCAAGTCCACTAATTACAGCTATCCGAATCTGCCCACATTTTTGTGTGATCTGAAAGACGTGTCTTATTTAATTTTATCTAATCCTTTAGTAAACTCAAATATTTTTTTGCGCAGTGTACTTTGCTAGAATTTATATAGGGTGCCTTGACAATTTTAGTTAGGGTGCCTTGACAATTTTAGTTGGGGTGCCTTGACAATTTGACATAGGGTGCTTTGAGAATTTGACCTAAGGTGCCTTGAGAATTTGACATAAGGCGCCTTGAGAAAACCTTGATTCAGGAAAGGGCGTCGAGAAGAATTGTAAAACTTTAGGTACCACTGCCACAGATCGATTTTAGATTTGAATATCTGGACAAAAATTGTATATTACTTCTAAATCAATTCCGACATTCCTACATTGTGTGTGTTTCTTAAAATAATTTATTGTTGTTGACGGAAGCCCTTAACACAAATTGTATTACAATAGAAACCTTCTAGTTATTTATTTAGGACTGTGTCATCTTCTCGTGAGAGATGCATAATATAAACATCATCCTGCCTGCGTCATGAGTCGACGGGCCCATCCATTGGATAGATGGCCATGAACCCTGCTCTAAAATAGTGCCACTTCATGATCTCCACTTATCACACACGTCATATTAATGCCTAACGCATCACGAATCAATGTTAATACGACATGCAGGGAAGCAAGCTCGTGAACTTAAAGGTGCTCTCGGTTCAATGAATGCCATGTAGTTAGCTCCAGAATGGATTCTTCAAATTACCGCAGCCATGTCACTGAGTTGCTGATAACATAAAAAAAAAAAGAGGTTCCGAAATATTTTTTTAAGCAGTCACGATTTTTTCAGCTACATTATCATTTCATTTCTTTCTTGTAAATATTTTATGTTCAGCTTTAACATAACCCCTCCCACTTAATTTTTGGGCCACATGCGGTCATCGGGAGTATATTTTTAAAATAGTTTTATCCATTACAGGTTATGCAGTAAGAATAGTGTACGGTACGGAGCTTTTTCTTTCTAAAATGAACGGTGTCTGAGTGCAACAGTCAAATCATCTTAGCTAGTCGGACACTGCAGTCCGTATTTTAGAGCTGTATTTCCCGACCCGATGCGCATTTCAGGGAATGCGATGAAAAGTTATTCAATTTATAAAAGGGAAAAAAATTATGTTAGGTTTAAGTGCCAACTCGCATTGATTTGAAAATATGAGGGTCGGTAACCTAGCTTGGGGTGTTTTCCTCTACCGATTCTTCTTCAAGTGCTGTCTTTAACTAAAAAGTCTTACTTCAAAGAATATTTTTATCAATATCATTTACTTTCAAACTGATACCTAATTGGGCTCACTCTACCGTAAGTATCTCACAATGAAACAATCCCTACTTATTGACATGTTTCATTGCCCAGAAATCCTCCCGTTTCATTCCAGCACTACCATTATAGAAAACGGACCATTTTACCAGCTGCGAGTCGTACGACATTGCATCGCATCCAGCCAATTCCATTTTTTAAGCATCCATTAGAAACCTAAATTTGTTTCATGACATTTCTCTAACTGCCATCGTTTCTCTAATAATCCTCCCATTACACGATGGAATTCTTCTTTCGCTGGGAGCATTCTTAATAGTAAAGCACTCGATCTGCTGTCGGTAATTACACCATTGTCATAATACAAGACAAACAATTATGTAATTCCATTTCTTACGCCATGCATTATAGATAAAGACAAAAGTACAGTTCTAAAAAATAAAAGAAATATTTTTTTTAAAATGTGGCCAACTTATTTGTTTGTAGAATTATTCTTTTTAAAGGCTGACAGCGATAGTTTTGGCATATTCTGCATCCCTTCCCCACCCCAAGCAAGTACGAACTAGTCAATATACATTTTTCGTGCTTGTACATAACTCTTCTTCCTTTCCTTTTCTTCCCAAGCAAAGGAAAAGCTAATTTCGCCAACAAAGAAACTTAGACATATGAATTTGATCTGAATCGTCGGTACCAGAAAACTAGATAGGTTTGTTTGTGTGTTAAAGTGGGAAAGTTTTAACGATACACTCGTGCAGCTTAACTCAAGCCACAGAACATAACTTGACATGACTGATAGCTGTGGATGACACGGATAAACGGACGCATCGAAATTTCCTTGAATGGAACGTTATAAAACACATGGCACCCAATCCTTAGACTCTTGGTTGCAGTGTTTAAACAAAACGACCGACGTCCAACTATCACTTTCTCATAATCTAAGTACTCACAACGTACATGTCTGGGCGGCTAATCTGAGTCACCTGCGCCATAGTGAGAAAATAACCAGAAAAGTAATTTAGTGATTATCTTACTCAGTATACGGATTATCTTACTCAATGTAGTAATTATCTCATCAATGTAGGGATTATCGTACTCAATGTAGTGATTATCTTACTCAATGTAGTGATTATCTTACTCAATGTAGTAATTATCTCATCAATGTAGGGATTATCGTACTCAATGTAGTGATTATCTTACTCAATGTAGTGATTATCTTACTCAATGTAGTAATTATCTCATCAATGTAGGGATTATCGTACTCAAATTAGTGATTATCTTACTCAATGTAGTGATTATCTTACTCAATGTAGTAATTATCTCATCAATGTAGGGATTATCGTACTCAATTTAGTGATTATCTTACTCAATGTAGTCACAGTAATGGTACACAAATTAGGGATATTATTTTGATGTGGACTCATGGGGCCTTGGCGTTTCTAGGCAACTGTTACGTACTGTTATCAGTATGGAGAATTAATCTCTTATTTATAACTCGTTCTAAAACAGAACACAACAAAAGACGATACTATATGTTAAATACAATAACAAAGAATACGATGCTCAAGCCTGGGCTAATTACAATTAATTAATTTTATTAGGTTAATTATAAATTACAAAATCAAAAGAAATATAATTAAAGCTAAGAATAATGATTGGCTTGTACCGGTATAATGTTGAAGGAGATACAATGTTGTAAAAAGGTACAACGATGAAAAGGAATCTACACACACACAGAAAAAGTTAGTAACCAAATCCCTGTCTCTCGTGTGATAAATGATAGCCACAAATTTCTCGTGTGTCTCCTTTTATAGTCTGTTTTACGGATATTTCTAGAAAGGAATTACACAATGTTTTCCTTTCCAGGGTTCTCCAGATTTTTCTACAGAATTCCAAGGATACAGATTATTAATTTTATTTAGTTGTAAACAAGGTCAAGAGAGACTATTTTTAGCTAGCCACACCCTAAATGCGCTGCCGAACTTAGGGTCAGCTTAAGTTCATTCACCAGAAAAGATGAATGAAAGTAAACGAGACGTCTGTAGCAGTAACCTAACAGTTGTTTTTGAGAATGTAGCATTTATAAATAGGCACTACCAGTTAAAAAGATATTTGCGAATGTTTTATGACTAAATTTTCAAATATTGCAAAGTTATTTCGATAACAAAACCTGCCATACTTGGACCGGCTCATGCAGCACGGCGTAGTAACTAGTAACCTCGATGGTGGATTTCCTGGAGATCTGAACGTCATCTGATCGTTTAGTCTCTTAACCATATACAAATAAACGTGTTTTTGCGTATCGAAACTGGAGCGATGGCTTGCCGCCCCCTGTCCATCGTGATCCATTGCATCCATCTCGTGCAATACGAGTCACAAGCCCCAGCCACCGGACTACGACCCAGCCACTGGACTACGACTCAACCACAGGTCTACGTCCCAACCACCGGACTACGACCCAACCATCGGACTACGACCCAGCCAACGAACTACGACCCAGCTACCGGACTACGACCCAACCATCGGACTACGACCCAACCACCCGGCCATCATCCAGTGTCGTAAAATCTACTTAATCGCCCACTAGAAACACGACACAGCTTGGAACAAAAAGCGGTCTTAATGCCGAGTTATTTGGGACTGAATGCCTGAAGTCCGTGGAAAGAGATGGCATACTCTATCAAAACACAAGCACCCACTGAATATTCACAATGCTCTGTCAGAAAATCTAATTTCTCTGAGGGTTTTGTGTCAAATCTCCCGTAATCCGCCCCATCTCTACATGTGATGGTTGGAATAGAGAGTAGGCATACGATATTTGTATCTCCTTATTTGTGATATAGTTAGGGTTAAAAAAAAATATTCATAAGGGAGACGATTTTATTTTTAATCCATTGACCTGTTTTACTTATGGTATCCATTGGGTCCAAATATAGTAGCGAAACTAGTGTAAGTTTGGTAACTTTTTAATTGATTAAAAAAAACCAACTTACTATTGAATATCGGCGACAAGTCATTCGTCTCGATGGTGGGGTACAGAGACCATTTTCATAAGATCCTTGGTGGTGGATGGTGATTGATGGGTGGTTATGGGTTTATTTCATGCAGACGGAGTTATGCTTTGTGTCACAAACACAATTTTATAAAATAGGTATGCAATCTATTTAAAAAATAAAAATAATAATTTACCTCCTTCTCAAAGTCAATCAAAGAGATTTGAACCCAATAAATTATATTATAAATGAAATAGTAATAATGCCCAAATGAATTTAAAGTTGTTAAAAAATAGCCGTGGTAACAGATAGACTAGACCCGAAAGTCTGCGCTAGAACTGGTTTTGACTTCTTTGTTTTTAAAGCTCCTCGTTGTATTCCTTATCTGCACACCTCAACACGGCACGTGGGGGTATCTTGTTTCATCCCGGCCGTGATGAGTTTATCCCGGCACTGCATACCTTCCTCGTGTTCGTGTTGGACGGCTTGTCAACGCCCGCCGACAGGGAAGAAAGGCTTTATCAGATTGAAGCATGCTCGGCTAGACGGTGACGAGTCTTTCATATGACGAAGCCTGGGTCCCTGACATTTGGAAACGAGTTCAATGAACTAGCCAGTCGGAGACAATGATCGTATTAGGTCAGCCAGGGAGGGAGGCATAACGTTTAAGAAAGTAAGAGACAACGCAGCCCGGCGGTTTGTAAAAATACCGAGCACGTCAATTGTAAGTATATTTGACGTTAAGACAAGATGTCACGCTGACGTAAGATGACACGCTGGCGTGACGATGAAAAGTAACACATTCGACAAGTTACGCACGTCATCAGAGACAAAGTACAAGGTATAGTAAAAGCTGCTGTTTAAACCGAGTCGTGTTATTCCACGTCCCACACGGGCTGGATATTATCGCCGGTGAACCTCACCCCCCCCCCCCCAACAAATGATGCGCATTGTGAGTGACCAGTGGCGGCCGACATCCGTTCTTAAGTTACTTTACAAAATAAGCCATTTAAGTAACGAACTTTACCATATTTGCAATGAGTGCTACCCCCCACCCCCACACCGGTGCTCCACCCCCCTGAACTATATTAATATTCGAATGTCCCACCCCCTTTTACAACTCAGATTTATTTCACCATTTCCTTTTACAACTCAGATTTATTTCACCATTCCTTTTACAACTCAGATTTATTTCACCATTTCCTTTTACAACTCAGATTTATTTCACCATTTCCTTCAAACAAAAGAAAATTGTACTCACCAAACTCGCTTGTTGGTACCTTAAGAATGTCTTAGCGCAGTTATTCAGTTATCGGGAATTTGATTGAAATTAGCGGCTTTTTGATAGAGTCAGTGAGTTGCATAGAGAATTATGTATTCTGATTATCAAACTACGGCATAATCTAAGTCAGGTGTCGGCGAATTGGGTAAATTACCTGAAACGAGGTAAAAATTCAAATCCGTGGTGTCATGAGAGCTCATCAAACATAAATAAAATTATCTGAAAAGCGTGTCTCTGTCCTTGTTAAGACAGATTTTTTTGCTCTGGCAACATATCATATGGTCAGTGTGACAGTAGGCCTACTACTAGAGGAGGGCACCTTGAATATATTGTGGTTCGTAGTGGCTCGGCTGCACATCATATGGTCAGTGTGACAGTAGGCCTACTACTAGAGGAGGGCACCTTGAATATATTGTGGTTCGTAGTGGCTCGGCTGCACATCATATGGTCAGTGTGACAGTAGGCCTACTACTAGAGGAGGGCACCTTGAATATATTGTGGTGCGTAGTGGCTCGGCTGCACATCATATGGTCAGTGTGACAGTAGGCCTACTACTAGAGGAGGGCACCTTGAATATATTGTGGTTCGTAGTGGCTCGGCTGCACATCATATGGTCAGTGTGACAGTAGGCCTACTACTAGAGGAGGGCACCTTGAATATATTGTGGTTCGTAGTGGCTCGGCTGCACATCATATGGTCAGTGTGACAGTAGGCCTACTACTAGAGGAGGGCACCTTGAATATGTTGTGGTGCGTAGTGGCTCGGCTGCTAACATAAACAAACGTCTTCTCATGTAATTTATTTATTACTTACCAAGTATTTTTGTTTTCTTTAACAAAACAAAGAAAAAAATGAATCCAAAAACAATTGCGAGATTTTTTAAATTGAAATCTGGCTTATCGCTTTTATTTTAAACTTTAAAAAAATATTCGCCATGTAATTAGACTCGATCAAACATTTTGAATTTAATTAGTCTATATTTTTTATCCTTCCGAATAGTGGATGTAACGTAGGCGTAAACATCTATGGTTTAGGTAATTGCTGAAACAGTTCCCCGACCAATGATCTAAGTATTAAAGCCGTCCTTTTAGGAGTTCACTTTACCCGTCAGGACAGCGCCCGGATATTCCAGAGAAGGTGCCTGTCCATTAGGGGCCTGTCGATTAGGGGCCTGTCGATTAGGGGCCTCTCCATTAGGGGCCTGTCCATTAGGGGCCTTCCATTAGGGGCCTCTCCATTAGGGGCCTGTCCATTTGGGGCCTCTCCATTAGGGGCCTCTCCATTAGGGGCCTCTCCATTAGGGGCCTCTCCAATGTGCAACAAACAAAAATCCCAGAGTTTCTGTCTGCCGTTTCCTTTATTAATTCTGAGTAAATGAAAAAACATCGATCTTGTTACAAACATAACAACACTTACACGAGTCAATGTTTAGTGCAAGTTAAAAAATAAACCTGAACCATAACTCATCAATAGCTTTAACTTGAATGGCTTCATAGATTGTTCCAGAGAAAGCTGAAATGTTCCATCCATTAGTTTCAAGTGTTGAATTAATGCAGGCCATTTACGTGATTGAGTTATTGATACTTTGAGACAGTTTATATTTGTATGTCATTACTTGTTGCAACTTAAAAACTAGTACCCCACCCTCTCCCCCTTCCAGTTACGACAATGAGCAAAGAAAACAGTCTGTCTTTATATTTTGTTGTATACTATATTACAAGTAAATTTTATGAGTGAAATTGTCGGAATAATTCAGGTGTTATTTACTCAACTCCTAAGCCATATCTAGCCGCGAGCCCAATGGAGCAAACGTCATATCGCCATATGTTAACGAATAATCAAATGATTTATATTTCATATAAAGAAAGGAACAAATTCAATCATTATAATTTCTTGCCTTAAAAATTATTTAAATATTATTTTAGTTCTTCCCACAAGTAACACTTTTGTCTAAATTTATGTAAAAAGTAATTGTAACAAGATACCATATTTCTGATGCCATTTAAATGACAAGCGGGTGAATCAGCTTGTACAAAAAAAAAATCTTTAACAAAATATAGTAAAGTTTAGTGGATCCATAAGAATTTACTTTTACAATCATTCATGTACCGGGTACCGGTGTAACAAGAAATTGTATTTCAAAACGTGGAGAGACGGAGTGACGTTTGGTCTGAAAAAAAAATTGGGTGGGGATAGTCCTTGTCCATACCCTGAATCTGGCATAGAGAATATACATACTAACTACATTGTGTTTGTGCTAGTTATTCAACTGCAACATTTGGGGAGATTATGTGCCATTCCGTAATACTCTCTCGTCATCACACAAGTATTTTTCTAGGTTAAATTTAGACTCGCTACAAAACAAATGCAGTGCTGCAACAGTAGCGAGTTTCCTGACAGAAAATCATTACGATGAGCAGGAGGAGCAATATTATGTCATCACAGCTAATCATCCTCTAGGAATATATCTCTGTAAAGCTCTGTTCAATAGACGCGAAAAAATACAATTCCACAAAAGTGCACCAAACGGGGTGCAGGTTTATGTTCAGAACCATGCATTGCCTATTTATTAATCGGATGTTGAAAACATTGACAGTGCTTGTATTTAATCTTTATTTATTGGGATAATTGTTTTGTCAAGTAACTTTAGTCGATAGGAAGTTCACGCATTGCCGCCGCCTTTGTTATGTCGGGCTATTTCTAGTTTAATACAACCGGTTTTTTAACTGTGCAAGCACGACATTTACGATATTTGGATACCGTACATTGTCAGGATTTCCATGTTGCAGCAACTGAATAGGACTGGATGGATGTCAAAGACACATCCCACTGAATGGATCTCAAAGACACATCCCACTGGATGGATGTCAAAGACACATCCCGCTGGATGGATGTCAAAGTCACATCCCACTGGATGGATGTCAAAGACACATCCCAATGGATGGATGTCGAAGACACATCCCACTTGATGGATGTCAAAGACACATTTCACTCACAAAAAGTGGAAACATCTAGGTCAAATTTAGGTAGTATCCGTGAGTGTCATTGCTCTCAAGTTTTTTAAAATTGGTGTTCCTTGCATCGAATTGCAATCACAGTTTGTTCCTTGCACCGAATTGCAATCAGAGTTTAGAACATATTCACTGCTTGCATTGTGTGACGTCATTTCACGTTTTGGAACTTCCTGCGATATTCATAGCTTCCAAGGCGGATGCTGAGTCGGTGCTTTATTTCTGCATCATATGATTACATTCAGCACGCAAAATAAAAAGTGAGACTTTTTATCAGTGTTAAAAACGAAAGCTAGACCATGATTTCTCCTGGTAAACCTACTCCAATGAGTGAATATCCAAAGCAATGCCCAAACTAAGTTCAACGAACTACTGTCTGCTACCGTCTGCTAGATCCGGACGATTCGATTTATTTCCAATCACAGGTTCCAATCCCCCCCCCCCCCCCGATAAAGCTACGAACGTAAACAATTCTTTTATCCGCGAATGTGTTGCCGTCATTGTCTCCCCACAAACGGTTATCGCCTAATCTAATTTTTTGCACCTTAGGGAGAGTTAACCGCGGCTACTGTTGGCCCGTTCCCTTTACCCCCAATGTCTTGGGTTACAATTCGGTCACATTCTTGTCAAGGATATGGTTATAGCTTGTTAACTTGTTTGGGTTTTTTTTGACATTGTAAAGTTTTTCTCTAATATAGGCATTACGGGTTATTTATGACCGACTTTTAGGGTTACCGGAAATTTGTTTGAAAGAAATTTCGTCAACGGAAATGTGATCGACGGAAGTTTGGTCGAACGGAAATTTGATCGAATTTTATTTTTCAGTTCACACGATCAAATTTTTAGTCAGATTTATTTTTGAACGCACTATACTCTATAGTAAAACAAAATATCAATTTTCCGTCGTCGAAATTTCTTTCAAACGAATTTCCGGATACGGAATTTTATATCAATGAAATTTTTTTAGATGTTAGGTTATGAGTTATATTAGTTATTGAATGAAATGGTTTAAAACTATGGTTTCGCGTCTCCCAACTTCTCCTAAATAAGGCATATCATGGTGTTATATCCAGTCATTTATTAAACCAACATGCGCCACATCAAGTATCGCTGGTCATTAAACGACTTAATACATCAAATATCGCTGGTCATTAAACGACTTAATACATCAAGTATCGCTGGTCATTAAACGACTTAATACATCAAGTATCGCTGGTCATTAAACGACTTAATACATCAAGTATCGCTGGTCATTAAACGACTTAATACATCAAATATCGCTGGTCATTAAACGACTTAATACATCAAGTATCGCTGGTCATTAAACGACTTAATACATCAAGTATCGCTGGTCATTAAACGACTTAATACATCAAATACGCTGGTTATTAAAACGACTTAATACATCAAATACGCCGGTTATCAAAACGACTCAATACATCAAATACGCGGGTTATCAAAACGACTTAATACATCAAATACGCTGGTTATTAAAACGACTTAATACATCAAATACGCTGGTTATCAAAACGACTTAATACATCAAATATCGCTGGTCATTAAACGACTTACTACATCAAGTATCGCTGGTCATTAAACGACTTAATACATCAAATATCGCTGGTCATTAAACGACTTAATACATCAAGTATCGCTGGTCATTAAACGACTTAATACATCAAATACGCTGGTTAATAAAACGACTTAATACATCAAATACGCTGGTTATTAAAACGACTTAATACATCAAATATCGCTGGTCATTAAAACGAATTAATACATCAAATATCGCTGGTCATTAAACGACTTAATACATCAAGTATCGCTGGTCATTAAACGACTTAATACATCAAATACGCTGGTTATTAAAACAACTTAATACATCAAATACGCCGGTTATCAAAACGACTCAATACATCAAATACGCCGGTTATCAAAACGACTTAATACATCAAATACGCTGGTTATTAAAACGACTTAATACATCAAATACGCTGGTTATCAAAACGACTTAATACATCAAATATCGCTGGTCATTAAACGACTTAATACATCAAGTATCGCTGGTCATTAAACGACTTAATACATCAAATATCGCTGGTCATTAAACGACTTAATACATCAAGTATCGCTGGTCATTAAACGACTTAATACATCAAATACGCTGGTTATTAAAACGACTTAATACATCAAATACGCTGGTTATTAAAACGACTTAATACATCAAATATCGCTGGTCATTAAAACGAATTAATACATCAAATATCGCTGGTCATTAAACGACTTAATACACCAAGTATCGCTGGTCATTAAACGACTTAATACATCAAATACGCTGGTTATTAAAACGACTTAATACATCAAATACGCTGGTTATTAAAACGACTTAATACATCAAATACGCGGGTTATCAAAACGACTTAATACATCAAATACGCTGGTTATTAAAACGACATAATAAATCAAATACGCCGGTTATCCAAACGACTTAATACATCAAATACGCCGGTTATCAAAACGATTCTATGGCAGTAACATGCAGCTGTCATGGCTTGTTTGTTATTTTACACACACACAAATAATTAAAACATGAAAAGGTTAAGGCAAAATTAGTAGTTGCTCGTGATAAAAGGCTCTCTATTTCAGGACTATGGCAGGGTTGCAAATAAACGCTGTCGACTATAAAGTGTCAGGACTATGGCAGGGTTGCAAAATAAACGCTGTCGACTATAAAGCGTCAGGACTGTGGCAGGGTTGCAAATAAACGCTGTCGACTATAAAGCGTCAGGACTGTGGCAGGGTTGCAAATAAACGCTGTCGACTATAAAGCGTCAGGACTATGGCAGGGTTGGAAATAAACGCTGTCGACTATAAAGCGTCAGGACTATGGCATGGTTGGAAATAAACGATGTCGACTATAAAGCGTCATGACTGTGGCAGGGTTGGAAATAAACGATGTCGAGTATAAAGCGTCAGGACTGTGGCAGGGTTGCAAATAAACGATGTCGACTATAAAGCGTCGGACAGTGGCAGGGTTGGAAATAAACGCTGTCGACTATAAAGCGTCAGGAATAAACGGTATCGACTATAAAGCGTCAGGACTATGGCAGGGTTGGAAATAAACGCTGTCGACTATAAAGCGTCAGGACTGTGGCAGGGTTGCAAATAAACGCTGTCTACTATAAAGCGTCAGGACTGTGGCAGGGTTGCAAATAAACGCGGTCGACTATAAAGTGTCAGGACTATGGCAGGGTTGCAAAATAAACGCTGTCGACTAAAAAGCGTCAGGACTGTGGCAGGGTTGCAAATAAACGCTGTCGACTATAAAGCGTCAGGACTGTGGCAGGGTTGCAAATAAACGCTGTCGACTATAAAGCGTCATGACTGTGGCAGGGTTGGAAATAAACGCTGTCGACTATAAAGCGTCAGGACTGTGGCAGGGTTGCAAATAAACGCTGTCGACTATAAAGCGTCAGGACTATGGCAGGGTTGGAAATAAACGCTGTCGACTATAAAGCGTCAGGACTATGGCAGGGTTGGAAATAAACGATGTTGACTATAAAGCGTCAGGACTGTGGCAGGGTTGCAAATAAACGCTGTCGACTATAAAGCGTCAGGACAGTGGCAGGGTTGGAAATAAACGCTGTCGACTATAAAGTGTCAGGAATAAACGGTATCGACTATAAAGCGTCAGGACTATGGCAGGGTTGGAAATAAACGCTGTCGACTATAAAGCGTCAGGACTGTGGCAGGGTTGCAAATAAACGCTGTCTACTATAAAGCGTCAGGACTGTGGCAGGGTTGCAAATAAACGCGGTCGACTATAAAGTGTCAGGACTATGGCAGGGTTGCAAAATAAACGCTGTCGACTAAAAAGCGTCAGGACTGTGGCAGGGTTGCAAATAAACGCTGTCGACTATAAAGCGTCAGGACTGTGGCAGGGTTGCAAATAAACGCTGTCGACTATAAAGCGTCATGACTGTGGCAGGGTTGCAAAATAAACGCTGTCGACTATAAAGCGACAGGACTATGGCAGGGTTGGAAATAAACGCTGTCGACTATAAAGCGTCAGGACTGTGGCAGGGTTGCAAATAAACGCTGTCGACTATAAAGCGTCAGGACTATGGCAGGGTTGGAAATAAACGCTGTCGACTATAAAGCGTCAGGACTATGGCATGGTTGGAAATAAACGCTGTCGACTATAAAGCGTCATGACTGTGGCAGGGTTGGAAATAAAGATGTCGACTATAAAGCTTCAGGACTGTGGCAGGGTTGCATATAAACGCTGTCGACTATAAAGCGTCAGGACAGTGGCAGGGTTGGAAATAAACGCTGTCGACTATAAAGCGTCAGGAATAAACGCTATCGACTATAAAGCGTCAGGACTGTGGCAGGGTTGCAAATAAACGCTGTCTACTATAAAGCGTCAGGACTGTGGCAGGTTTGCAAATAAACACTGTCGACTATAAAGAGTCAGGACTGTGACAGGGTTGCAAATAAACGCTGTCGATTATAAAGTTTCAGGACTGTGGCAGGCTTGGAAATAAACGCTGTCAACTATAAAGCGTCAAGACTGTGGCAGGGTTGCAAATAAACGCGGTCGACTATAAAGCGTCAGGACTGTGGCATGGTTGGAAATAAACGCTGTCGACTATAAAGCGTCATGACTGGCAGGGTTGCAAATAAACGCTGTCGACTATAAAGCGTCAGGACTGTGGTAGGGTTGGAAAATAAACGCTGTCGACTATAAAGCGTCAGGACTGTGGCAGGGTTGGAAATAAACGCTGTCGGCTATAAAGCGTCAGGACTGTGGCAGGGTTGGAAATAAACGCTGTCGACTATAAAGCGTCAGGACTGTGGCAGGGTTGGAAATAAACGCTGTCGACTATAAAGCGTCAGGACTGTGGCAGGGTTGCAAAAATACGCTGTCGACTATAAAGCGTCAGGACTGTGGCAGGGTTGGAAATAAATGCTGTCGACTATAAAGGGTCAGGATTGTGGCAGTGTTGCAAATAAACGCTGTCGACTATAAAGCGTCATGACTGTGGCAGGGTTGCAAATAAACGCTGACGACTATAAAGCGTCAGGACTGTGGCAGTGTTGGAAATAAACGATGTCGACTATAAAGCGTCATGACTGTGGCAGGGTTGCAAATAAACGCTGTCGACTATAAAGCGTCAGGACTGTGGCAGGGTTGCAAATAAACGCTGTCGACTATAAAGTTGCAGGACTTTGGCAGGCTTGGAAATAAACGCTGTCGACTATAAAGCGTCAAGTCTGTTGCAGGGTAGCAAATAAACGCTGTCTACTATAAAGCGTCAGGACTGTGGCAGGGTTGGAAATAAACGCTGTCGACTATAAAGCGTCAGGACTGTGGCAGGGTTGGAAATAAACGCTGTCGACTATAAAGCGTCAGGACTGTGGCAGGGTTGCAAATAAACGCTGTCGACTATAAAGCGTCAGGACTGTGGCAGGGTTGCAAATAATCGCTGTCGACTATAAAGCGTCATGACTGTGACATGGTTGCAAATAAACGCTGTCGACTATAAAGCGTCAGGACTATGGCAGGGTTGGATATAAACGCTGTCGACTATAAAGCGTCAGGATTGTGGCAGGGTTGCAAATAAACGCTGTCGACTATAAAGCGTCATGACTGTGGCAGGGTTGCAAATAAACGCTGTCGACTATAAAGCGTCAGGACTGTGGCAGGGTTGCAAAAAAACGCTTTCGACTATAAAGCGTCAGGACTGTGGCAGGGTTGGAAATAAACGCTGTCGACTATAAAGCGTCATGACTGTGGCAGGGTTGGAAATAAACGCTGTCGACTATAAAGCGTCAGGACTGTGGCAGGGTTGCAAATAAACGCTGTCGACTATAAAGCGTCAGGACTGTGGCAGGGTTGCAAATAATCGCTGTCGACTATAAAGCGTCATGACTGTGACATGGTTGCAAATAAACGCTGTCGACTATAAAGCGTCAGGACTATGGCAGGGTTGGATATAAACGCTGTCGACTATAAAGCGTCAGGATTGTGGCAGGGTTGCAAATAAACGCTGTCGACTATAAAGCGTCATGACTGTGGCAGGGTTGCAAATAAACGCTGTCGACTATAAAGCGTCAGGACTGTGGCAGGGTTGCAAAAAAACGCTTTCGACTATAAAGCGTCAGGACTGTGGCAGGGTTGGAAATAAACGCTGTCGACTATAAAGCGTCATGACTGTGGCAGGGTTGCAAATAAACGCTGTCGACTATAAAGCGTCAGAACTGTGGCAGGGTTGCAAATAAACGCTGTCAACTATAAAGCGTGTGGAGATGAAGATGTGACGGGATTGAGGTGAAGTTTTAAAAAAACGTGCTAACTATTTGTATGAAAATTATGTCAATATCAATGGAGGCTGAATAAGTCCCTCGTGGATGCTGGGCAATATTACGGTTATATTGATTTTAAAAAAAAAAATAATTAACCTTTATTTGTCAGCTTTTTTTTTCCTAAACAACGAATGGGACCGCTGTCTCTTAGATATTTTGCATGATTTCAAGGAAATATTATCGCTGGAAAATCAATGAAGAGCTGAGAAATCCTCTATAAGCCGGTGTATGACAACGCTGACCTAGTGTGACGTGACTTCAAAAACACCATAGTTATTATCACGTAGTGTGACGTGACTTCAAAAACACCATAGTTATTATCACGTAGTGTGGCGTGACTTCAAAAACACCAAAGTTATTATCACGTAGTGTGACGTGACTTCAAAAACACCATAGTTATTATCACGTAGTGTGACGTGACTTCAAAAACACCATAGTTATTATCACGTAGTGTGGCGTGACTTCAAAAACACCATAGTTATTATCACGTAGTGTGACGTGACTTCAAAAACACCATAGTTATTATCACGTAGTGTGACGTGACTTCAAAAACACCATAGTTATTATCACGTAGTGTGACGTGACTTCAAAAACACCATAGTTATTATCAATGAACAAAGACGAGAACTTTTACAAGTTGGGCATGACATTTCTTCCCCCCCCCCCCCCCCCCCCCCACACACACATATTGGTGAATAATACACGCTGTTTAAGCGAATAGCAAATGATATTTGTAAGCATCGATACTGGTATTTGTCAACACGTTGGCCTAATGTGTGTACTCTTCCTAAGAGCAAGTATCGATACTGGTATTTGTCAACACGTTGGCCTATTGTGTGTACTGTTCCTAAAGTCAGTTGCACTTTTTGTAAAAAATTTAAATTTCTTTTCCTGCACAGCTCTTTCGATGTAGTCACGTGGCGCTCTAGTCTATCAATGTTAAATACTCGATACAAACTTTTATCTAAGTCAGATTTAATAAATATTCAAGCAATAAATGATTTATTAGAAAAATATATTAATTAAACTATGAACTATTTAGTGTACCGCACAGCAATTCATTAATAAGTCATAGTAATAACCAATATATGAACGGTCAGATGGTTATAATTGCAGAGAAACTAAGACAGTATGTTAGATTGGACTAATGAATAACCATTTGGGCCAGTCTCGCCATTGGGCTTACACGGATATGTCATACTGAAATGAAGTTAGTACACCCGAGACCTACCGCGGCATTCTCCAGGTGCAGAGCACAGGATGGATAGTATGAACTGTCTAAGATTTACAGCGGGAATGTTTTACAAGATTTCCCAGGCTACAAACCCGTTTCATCCAAGATTGGAAGTCATCGTTGGTATTAATCTTCACGTTTCACTGCGAGGAATGTGTAGAATTATTTCCATTTCCTTCAGACCCATACCCCATTAAAAACAACACCAAGAAACAAAATGTAACTTTTTAAATTTTTCTCTTCTTTAACAGAAACCCATTTTTTAAAATATTCTAAAGACACTCGCGCAGACCTGTTTACTAAAACGATTTTGGCGTACAATTACAATGTTCGATTTTGAGGTGTATACATTATATATATTATTTGTTTATTTTTTACTATTAATATAATGTATTGAACGATTTTGCGATGATATTGTACGATTTTAAGACTTTTAGGGTAAACAGGTCTGCTCGTGCATGTGGTCAACGACGCTGACACTGTTTTGTCAATTACGAACTGTTGTTAAAATGATTAGCTTATCGAACATAAGAGAGAAATCAAGTATCAAGTCTTACCATTTTGTCCCTAAGCACTTAAGTATAGGCACAGCTCATCCAATTGTTTATGTGAACATACCGGTATTCCTTTTACACGCATAGTTGTAGTTGTATGTATTAGTGAGCGGCCAGATATATAGTGGTAGCACCATTCACTAAATCAGTGTTTGGAATATCTGCTTCACCGAATATTAGTCTAAGTCTGAATCCACGGCATTACCGTGCACATTTTTTTTTTAAATGTGGATGCTGTCATACGTCTTCACCGAGCAGCGATTTTGACGGTGCCGCGTCCCACTGCTTACAGCTTTTTCTCCCAGGCCAAGACGGCCGTGGCGCCATCAATGAACGCGAGCGGACGGGGACTTCACTCCAATCATGCTTTGAAGTAGTACGCGCGAGTTCCCTCTACTCTTCGTCAGCACTCTCTGGGTAGGCTTTTGTCTTCCGAATCATAACGGCCTACAAGAAGTGAGATCTCACAGATGGGAACCACAGTACTTCATAATTATTTTAAGGTTGTTGGTATATTTTTCAAGGAAGTATGATTTTGGAGAGTATGGAATTATTTTATCAAAATATTATTTATAAAATGAATTTTATTCATTGCAATTTGTTCACAATAAAAAAATGGAGATAAACTTACTTTTTTAAAAACTTAAATATCTCAAAAGCAAAATAATTAATTCACAATTAAAAATTTTTTTTGGGTTGAAATGCCAAAAGACAAAGAGAATGTTCGACAGCATTTCCTCCACAACAGCCCTAGTAACGTTGAATAAACCTTCAAAATCGTTCAGACCTTATACAATACTAACAATAAATGAACACCACAAATTTCAACATCGGAATTTTTTAGTTGTTTTTTTTTCTTCACAGGCCTGGAGATTTTTTTTTTCTTTTTCGTTAAAATACTTATTAACTGAATTTCAAAATGTAAATATCATCATGGTACATTGACACGTTGCTTACAAGGTAAGAAACCCTCCTTCAATCTAGAAAGTGGTTTTGCATCCATGAAAAGGAAAAACGTGTTTTCTTTGTATATTATCAATATAATATTCCAATGAGATAAGGGTTTATGAATTAAAAATTGCTTTTTAAAAAATAAATTCATTGCCTTATGAATTATATATTTATAATAAGTAAAGTTTCCAGACTGCTAAATAATGTGACTTAAAGGGGATTTTTAAGTTATTGCGGGAAAGGAAATTATCTAATTTGGTGTGTACAAATGTTTTGAAAATATTCACTCACTCCATCAGGTAAGCGGCGACTATGAACAGCATCGGTCTTCTGGTACTGATAACCATGATATTGGGTAGCATCTAGTTCAGTGGCTAGAGAACTTCAATACCATAATCTAAGTGATGTTGACGGAAATTTCGGCACTTAATCAGGATTAGATGTCAGGCTTCTTTTAAAGGTGCCCATGTTTCATCTTTCCCGTGTTAGGCATCTCTTTGAAGAAGTTTTTTTTTCCCTCCCCACTGGTCAGAATGGCTTTTAGTGAATTTCTGGTTTGCGGCAAAGCCAGGAAGATACAGTATCTGCTTTTATGTCCCACACGAAAGCCTCTCCAACCGACATATGGGCCCCTGACACTGATCAATTTATTTAAGATTTCAAAGACTGAAAAAACCCATGCTGGACTTTATTAATAATAAAACCATATTACCGTCTTGTAAGAGCTGAATCTACAGATTTTTAAACGCATTTTCTGAAATAAAAGTGGAGTTAAGTTGATGGTTACATCACATCTCAATTACTTTCTTTTGTTCAATATAAATTCGTGAACATCAAACCCTGGGGGACGTAAGAGAAACGATAAAGGCCATGTATTATGGCACCACAAAGTTTAGTGGCAAAAAAGCTCAACATTTTCCATGTCCCTCCCCCTCATTTTATGATATATAGTAACTTTGTTTCATGGAGGTATATTCATATTTACTGGTTGCTGAATGGGCTGACATGTATTTCATGTGTACATTTATTGCGATAAAATGTTATTTAATTAAGATTGAGTGTTGCTTTCATGTATGACCATATATCATTATGTCATTGTTCAGTACATTACGAAGCACCAGGAGAGATGACAAGCGTCAGTTGTAATTTGGCCAAGAAGAATGGTGGTCTATGATTGGTTGGAGGAACTCTTGCAACAATCACTGGACGCTAACTTCCTTCAAATCAACAAATTGTTCAACCTTTCTTCCATCTTTAAATGGATAAAGCTACCTGAAGACATAGACTTCCTTCAGGCGCACACAAACACGCACAGAGAAAAAGAGAAAGAGAGAGAGAGAGAGGGGGGAGAGAGGCGGGGAGGGTAGAGAGAGGGGGGATAGGTGATAGCATGTGCCCGATTGAAATGGTGTTGGCTCAGAAAGAAGAATGGTATCGAAAATGTCTGTTGGTGAAGGAAACACGCTAGGAGACTGGGCGGATGCAACAAGCAGGAGTGTAAGTGAAATTGAAACCATTAGCGATCCCGGGGAGGACTCTGATCGGCAACAAACTCCTAGTCAACCGAAGCCGAGCAGACCAATCTATATTGGTCGTCCAGGTTTAGCAGCGTAATTAGACTGAACCAAAGTCAGCGACAGGATTACATCATTGCAGTTGCAGTAGAATGAGTTGGACATAGTCCAACAGCCCCAGCATTAATTTAACAAAGAATAAACATGAAGAGCCAGACACAAGAACCGTGAAAGAGTAGCTGGTGATATTCCGGAATCATTTGGTCCAAAAAGTAAATTAGGGTGGATGCAAAAATGTTGATCGCCTTGCGGTTCTGGTGTCTCGAGATGGAACAATGCAGTAGTTGGTTGTGCTGAAATCGTCAAATGGAACCGGGCAGGCAGAGGCGACTAACTAACACACATATTCTGGTGAAGGTCTGAGATTACTCTCTTATGACCCCCGGCTAGTAAATTGGCTACCAGCTCCATCTGCTGAGCTGAGCCATACAACATTTTCCTCACGTAGTGTCACCCAACCGTCCTGGCTTCCCCCGGGGCATCTAGTGAGGGACATTCGGTCAACAGGTGCGCTAGTGTCTCTGGGGTCAGGCTGTAATGCCGGCAGGTAGGATCCCTGTTGTTATCTAGCCGCCATAAGTAAATGCCTATGGGGCGATGTTCGTTGCGCATTTGCGTCACTAGTCAGAGGTGACTGCCACCGCATTGTTAAATCTTATTCAGGAATGGAACCTCGCCGATCGCATTCACTTCGCGTGCTTAGACACTACTGATAGCTAGCATCACTGGATTTCATGTTGGCTGGCGCCTGCATACTTTTGGAAGAAAAGCTCGGCAGGAATCTGTTTAGCTTACCATATAGACATCACATCATTGAACTAATAGTGGCTAATGTGTTTGATACACTGAGAACTGATGGGACCATGTTGTGGACCAAACATAAAGTTCTTCCAGAGATTTGGTGAGTAGTGGTACTCAATGGACAGGCCTAGTTACAAAAGTGGACTAGATGAAGATTTCTTCGCGTCCACTATCGGTCCAGTTCGGGATGCCATCATTCACTTTATTCAGCAATAACTAACAGAGCTTCACCTCAGATCTAATTATTATCAGCTTCTTCAACTGTCGCTTTTATTTGTGGGAGAATAGTCCCTAGGCGACGTATACATTCAGGCTCTCTTAGTTTACCACCGAGCTCGATGGATGGTCAATAGGATTTGAAGTCTTAAAATGTCTCAATTTCGCTCCCAGTTCCGACTGACTGCACGTGAAATGTCACCACTGGGCCAATTGAACACCTTCGTAAAGAAGGTCTATATGAAAGCCTGGTTTACACGCGTACATACCTTTTCTACTCCACAGAATGACCTGGATCTACTCTATGAGTTGGAGAGCTAGAAGAAAACATTTCAAGCTTTTGCCTAAGCTGCCATAATGCTATTCTCGGGCTCGCATGGTTCTTACGTGAAATCCAGGTCGGTTTCGAATTCTTTATTCTTCAGTGTCAGCTGGGCTGGTGTCAGTCATGGTTACAGTTGAAACATCCGATTATCCTCGGCACAATACCTTCCAGCCCACACTACCCCAGAAGCAGGTGTCTGACTTTGTATAGCAGCAATCCAGGACACTTTTTACAGCATTGGATGTACAGCAAACTTTATTCGCATACAGTCCAGATACACATAGAGCAGTGAAATAACAACATTATTGGCTAATAGAAGGTGAGGAGTTTGAAAGTCGTCAACGCTACATGCAAGCGAGTGGCAGCCTAGATTCAGGCATTCAGCAGACAAATCAAGAGGAAGAGGAACAGTAAATTGCTTCAAGTCGTAGAGAAACTCCGCCATGGCTTTCAAAAAACCCAACAAGTCAGCGCTGGAATGCAGTTCGTGCAGAAAACATCCAGATCGGCAGACAGACAGTTCACATTGTTGTTATTACATTTTGAAATATACCGATTTTGTGCAAACATGTTTTACAATTAACGTCTCTATCAACTGTTAACAGCTGCAGTGCAGAACTTCTATATTAGGATTTTTAAAGGCATTATTTTACAGTATATCGTGACAGTCAGTGTTGAGCAACCTGTGAACATTATCAGAGGACATCAACATTTTCTTGGAATTTTTCTTTTCACTTTATGAACACTTTGAGTGGCGGAAGGGTGAAAAGTGGACATTTCGTTTTTGGAGGTGCATCCTGCTAGGTATATATTCAAGTTTTTGTGACGTGTTTTCATTCCTCTGATTTATGTTTACATTGCCCATCCCCAAAAATAGTTAAAAATTTGCACTTTTTGTGTCTGGATTAAATGACAATCAATGAGTACATCTAATTAAATCTATCTAATATAAGCAGAGGCGTAGCTAGAGTGTTTGGCGCCCGGGGACAAGATTCATTTCAAAGAACCTTTCTTTTTTCAACTCTCAAACCCATTATTTTCATTAATAAAATAATATAAAAGAACATTTTGGCGCCCTTAACTAGCCTGGCGCCCAGGTAATCTGTTCCTCCTGACCCCCCCCCCTCTTTACGCCTCTGAATATAAGACAGGCTTCATCGTCTGTAATGATGTGACGCGATGGATTATATTTACCGTGTACCACGTGGTGTCGCGATCAATAAATTCAGACAGGGTCACAGAGTGAGGGTTTCTGTTATACACGCAATTCCTCTTACTTTAAATGTCTTGAAGTTACATTATTTTAAATACAATTTTCGTATTCTTTTGATCTTTGTTGTCTGTTACGTTGGTAAATGTGCGTTAGGCGTCTACTTATGAAGTATAATGATAATATATTTGAACTGTCTCTTTTGGCGGAACTGATATTTTGAGTCTTCTGACTAGGTAAGAGCTAGACTTTTGAAAAAAGAAATTTGCAGCAGATTAAATCGTATTGAGAAGTATATTAAAAGGAAAAATACATACAACCATTGCATTGTGGAGAGATACAAATGTGTAAATGTGTTGAGTTTGATTTGAACATATTTTTTTTACTGTTTAATAAAATTTTTACCTCAGTTTTTTTCTCCTTCATTTTTGTGGGTGCCCACTGTCATTAGTAATTAGAACGGTATGTCATGCCATTGGGAGGGGGGTGGTAAATATAACAACCGAAAAAAAAGTGGGGGGGGGAGGAAGAGATAAAGGGCAACCGGTTGTTGGATAAAGTGGGACTCTTTAGTGGGTTATAGGTTAGAGGGTGTTAAAAGAGGAGCGAAGCTGGATAAGGGCGACAGAGTAGAGGGTTGAAGTTGAAGACATAACCGATTGTCTGAAAGATAAAGTAATCATGAAGCACCTTACAGCGATATGTCCACTGGATTAAATCATGTTTCAATATGTGAACATATCTCTCATTGAAATATTCGAAACTAATGTGGGATTTCCGTTAAGCAACAGCCTCTTGAATAATTTGTTGATGACACAACATCCTGTGTGTTCGATTCTGTCATGCAAAAGTTGTTGCGTTATACACGCCGTATTAATCACGATTTTCCATTTGCGAATTGGTCTGAACTAGGGGCCCCTTTGTCCTTAGCCCATTTGTCGGGAATTTGGTCTGAACTAGGGGCCCCTTTTTCGTAAAATCTGTAGACGGAGCCCTAATTGACCGGGGTGGGGGGAATTTGTCGGGGGCCCACTTGTCCGGTGCCTTAATGGCGGGGACCTTATTGACCGGGCTCCCCTTGTCGGGGAAGGTTCCCTTATTGATGGGGCCCTTAAAGACGGGGGCCAATTTGTCAGGAGCCCAAGTAGTCGGGGGCTTTCTTGACAGGGGCTGATTTGTCGGTTCCGATTTGTCGGGGCTATTATGTCCTGGGCCGAATTGACAGTGCACCGGGAGGCGCTAATCTTTAGTTTACACTACCGGTACCGTGTTATTAACACAAAGACGCTAATATTTAGTTTACACTACCGGCACCGTGTTATTAACACAAAGACGCTAATATTTAGTTTACACTACCGGCACCGTGTTATTAACACAAAGACGCTAATATTTAGTTTACACTACCGGCACCGTGTTATTAACACAAAGACGCTAATATTTAGTTTACACTACCGGCACCGTGTTATTAACACAAAGACGCTAATATTTAGTTTACACTACCGGCACCGTGTTATTAACACAAAGACGCTAATATTTAGTTTACACTACCGGCACCGTGTTATTAACACAAAGACGCTAATATTTAGTTTACACTACCGGCACCGTGTTATTAACACAAAGACGCTAATATTTAGTTTACACTACCGGCACCGTGTTATTAACACAAAGACGCTAATATTTAGTTTACACTACCGGCACCGTGTTATTAACACAAAGACGTTTCGCCAAAAGAATAACTTTGCTTCTACCCTCAGCTGAGTTTTTAAAATAAAGTGCACTCTTAACCCTGATTTCTCGTTATATGGATACGCATCAGAAAGTTAATGAGCTCTCCGTGTTCCAGTTTGACTAATTCTTGTAGAGAAAACCCAGTTCTTTGCAGTTTATCACCCGACTCAAGTCACCATTTCTCCCCCCCCCCGGTCCTGTTATCCTCTTGCTAAAGGCCCTGAATGGACATTTTTTGTGTGTGGTTATATCGTCCGTTGATTGTGTTCACCTCCCCGCTGTGCTGTGGACGTTTCTGTCTAATTAATAAACCCGGTTGTCACAGCCACACAACATTCCTGGACATAAGCAAACCTGTTGCCACATTTATCTCTCTCTCTCTCTTTCTCCCCCTTCTCCTTCAACATCTGGTTAAGATCTGCTTGCTGAACTTTACAACCTTGACTACTGTGAACGATAGTTGGTTTAAGAATCCATCTCGAATTCTTGACGTCACACGTGTTATTTTCTACAGCAAAAAATATTTTCAGGAACAAATGATGCGGATATTGTGAAAAGGAAAAAAAAAAGACATAGTAGATTCGTAACCACTAGGCAGCGTGCTACTATTTCTATTTTCTATTTTTAAAGCAGTTTAAAAAAAATATAGTTAAATCAGTGCCGCCTCCCACCTCTCCTGAAATTCAACGTGTATAGCAGTATCTTAACTCATAACTAGCGCCTTTTAAAGAAAATCTATTACCATACTGATTCAGCCAAAAATGTACTGGAAGATTCCCACAAATGCTGACGTCACTGCGTTCGCTGTTTGAAATGGCTGTCTCTTGTAATAAGAAGGCCTAAGGCAAGGGAATACAACTTTTTATTTTAAAGGGTTTAAATTAAATGCATATACCAAACCCATAGTGTTACAACACAGTGCCAGCTTAATATCACGTTATGACACAGTGCCAGCTTAATATCACGTTATGACACAGTGCCAGCTTAATATCACGTTATGACACAGTGCCAGCTTAATATCACGTAATGACACAGTGCCAGCTTAATATCACGTTATGACACAGTGCCAGCTTAATATCACGTTATGACACTGTGCCAGCTTAATATCACGTTATGACACAGTGCCAGCTTAATATCACGTTATGACACAGTGCCAGCTTAATATCACGTTATGACACTGTGCCAGCTTAATATCACGTTATGACACAGTGCCAGCTTAATATAACGTTATGACACAGTGCCAGCTTAATATCACGTTATGACACTGTGCCAGCTTAATATCACGTTATGACACAGTGCCAGCTTAATATCACGTTACGACACAGTGCCAGCTTAATATCACGTTACGACACAGTGCCAGCTTAATATCACGTTAAGACACAGTGTCAGCTTAATATCACGTTATGATTATACCTAACAGCTGTGTTAAAGATTTGAACAAACTGTGAAGCGCGTATTCCAGGTGAACCTAAATCCTTCAACAACAACAAACTAGAATTATGAATCATATCATAAAATCTCTAAAATTCCCTGAATCAACATGATTTGGTTATATAACAACATTCATACCATTTGCAACTACAGTGAAACTCGATTATTTGGTCATATTTATCCCTGATTTTTCTGTTATCTGGACCCGTGTTCTGTGATCAGCGAGATGCAATATACTTCCCAAACAATGTAAGGAAACAGCAAAGACCGCCACTGTGATGAGCTCAAAGGAAAACACATTGCAATAAAATCAAGACCTAACATTTAGATGTTCAAGAACTAAGACTTAAAAAAAACAACCTACAGTTATTAATATACAAATTTCTGTTTAGAGCTATTCGTCTGTGTTCGGCTTTCAGGATCTTTTACTTTCCTTTACCGGTTATATTAAATTAGTGCGGCAAATTGGAGTTTATATCGTTATCATATAACCTTACTACATTGTGCTCCTTCCCGCACCCTCCCGTCTATATGTATCTGCACTAATCAATACAGTACAATGGCCCCCCTATAGCTACGTCACACGTCCACCCACTGAACGCACACACGACACTCCATATAATTCACTCGTCTCATTCAATAAATCCACGCCAGTGGATCTGATGCTCTACGGCACCATATGGGACGACAGCTTTGACCCACCCAAAAATTAGGTCAAGTAGTTTTTTTTTTTTACATTTGAGGACATATACTTTATTCTAAGCAAAATTTGTTGACAAAAATTAAAGAAAACCGACAAAAACTATTTGGTATTGATGAATAAAATAAAATAGAAACGATGCATGCATTTAAATTTAAAGGCAATAAATTATTTAGGAATGTTTGTAATTACTCAACTCATATTCAAAGGCTGTTTCTGGTATTCTCTTAAGGTGACAGCCAAATACAAAATAAATAACAAAATAAAAAAAAAAAATTAGACACGTAAATTCAAATAACTGCAAAATTCGAACACTGCACCAGCGCCACAACCTATCTTGTCGACATTTATGTAATATACAAATTTTGGGACCTTTTGTTATGCCTACTCTACACCCTGCTTAATTGGTTTTTTTTTTGCCCTACAACTTAAAGGCTAGTAATTCTTGATTCAACCGATGACTAGACTGGACATGTTAAGGGTTTGAGAATCAACCATCGGATGACTAGACGCGGACTGCGGGTGATGGAGGAGAAGCAGTTGAGCCCTGTCTTGTCCGTCCCAATGTCCAATATCTCCTCCAATGTAGTTGTAACAGCGGGGATGGTTTCTGTGCCATGCTTTAGCCGAGGCTCGAGTTCTTGGCCGTTGAGACTAACCGTAATCGAATCATTCTATCTCCGCATAGGCCCAGTAAAAAAAATCCAATCCATCAATCCAAAGGAGACAATCCGAAATATTTTCTGGAGTTGTGTAATTATAGATATAAGAATAAGATATCTGTGTAGAGAGACTGCATCTCCAAATTATTTTTTTAGAAGAAACATTTGGATTTTCGACTCAGGTTTTTATATAGTGTGTAAAATGTGTTCACCCCTTATGATGGGGCGGGGGGGGGGGTCATTGAAGCCTCAAAGTTGTTTTCGTATCGTACACTTTCTTATATATTTTTTTATAGCGTCAAGTTAAAACACACGTGATTACTAATTAAAGGTTTTATGCCGTGTTGTAAGTAAGTGGTCGTTCGTGATTTACGTCACGCTCATGGGGGAGGGGGGTGTTTCGAGAATTTGTTACACTTTGTGACAGGGAGGGGGGGGGCAAAAAAATTTTAAAAACATTAATTTGAGGTCGAAATCGCCCCAGGTATTATAATTACTGTGAAACTCAGTCGCTCACACCTTCTGGACATATGGGAAAAATGACGCAAAAACTGTTTCGGCCATTTTACATTCGGCTTGGGGAGGACTTCGTTGTTTTGCGTTTTACTTAATTCTTCATTTTAACTACAATAAACTACTACAAATGACATCCGAATAGCATTAGTCAAAATGGACCCGGACACGCAGCGCCGTCATTCGCACCCGGGTGCCATTAGGCTCAGTGCTATTCGGATGTCATTTGTGGTAGTTTAATTTGTAAAACTGAAGAATTAAGATTACAAACGTATAGTACATTCGATTATCTTTTATTTGATACCTCACTTGGTCTTACAAAACAAACAATAATATTTTAAATCGTTTTTTAATCCCAACCTCTCAATTCTGGTACCCGGGTACCAATAGCCACTTCGAATAAAAAAAAGGGTGCGGGATTGGCCTTTCTGACCACTGTCATTGTTGTCATTAAACTCCATGTACGACCCGATTATTGGGTACCCTGTTTAAGAGACAACCAGAATAAAAGCGTCATCACTTAGCTTTCCTTCACTAGATGCTGCACAAGCTCTGGACGTTGTAATGCCCCCCCCCTCTCTAACTGTAATAAGACCGCCACCCCACCCCGGTACTCTATTGACAAATCGTTTTCTACTTGTCGCTCTTCATTGGTTTATCTTGGTTGGAAAAGCGATGTGGACATTTTCTTCCCTGGACATTTTCTTCCCTGGACATCCATGTCCTCGAGGGATGAGTGTTCGAATTATTCTCACAGTTCAATCGGGCAGGAGGTAATCGATCAGTTGTTCTAATTATGTTATAGATTATTTGTTCTTATTATGTAATACATAATCTTTTCTTCTTATGTAAGATATCATTTGTTCTTGTTGTGTAAAAGATCAGTTCTTCTGTTCCCCCAACTGACTCCCCAACTCCCGACTCCCCAACACCCGACTCCCCAACTCCTGACTCCCCAACTCCTGACTCCTCAACTCCTGACTCCCCAACTCCTGTCTCCCCACTGACTCCCCAACTCCTGTCTCCTCAAATCATGACCCCTCAAATCCTGACTCCCCAACTCCTGACTCATCAACTCCTGACCCCTCACCTCCTGACTCCTCAAATCCTGATCCCTTACTCCTCAACTCTTGACCCCCAACTTCTGACCCCTGACTCCCAACGCCATGACGCACTGCTTTACACACAACTTGCTATTGTTATGATCTCATCAATCTCTTGGCATGGCCCCACTTTAACAAGGCCATCCACTCTAACAAGGCCATCCACTCTAACAAGGCCATCCACTCTAAGGCCATCCACTCTAACAAGGCTATCCACTCTAACAAGGCCATCCACCCTAACAAGGCCATCCACTCTATTACGGGCCGTTATAAATGGAGAATTTAATCTCTTAATTTTAGTCTATGGCTCGTTCTAAAACAGTCCATAATAAAGAACGATACCTAAGTGTAAAAATAATAACAAATAAAACGGCACTCAAAGCCAGATTTCAATTAACTTACAACAGCAAGAGAAATATGATTAAAATTATAAACTTACAGATTTGCTGGTACCGGTACTGTATATAAAGATAAAATGAGCACACAATTGTACGAGGAAATAAAACTCTCTACACACAACAAAGTATTGAGTAATGACACAGCACATCTCGTAGTAAAGGAAAGGAAATATCTCTCTCCCTCTCTACCGGTCAGCCCTTTTTATAGGCATTTCCTACTAATGTCTCTCGAACCACCTAACACATTGTTTTGCCTTCCCGTTTTATCCCGAATCTTCTATTATTTTCGTCAGTTTTCCTTACTGGAATAAATGTTGTAAACGTTCAAATATGAACGTCTTTCATGTGCACGGCACGTAAGCGAACACTGTGTCGACTGTTAATTTATGTTGCCAAAATGCCGCCCGTGAACAGTAAATACCACCGAAAGACGTCGCCTCTGCTGGTTTACTTATAAGAAAACCCTTTTCATAACACAATTAATCCATTGCGTTGTGGCGGGTAACTAAAATTTGTTTAATCTCATTTAGTTGTCTGGATATCGTTAGCAAAACCTATCGCCAAAGTCTGCCAGTGAGTTTAGTTTTTAACCAAAGCTGGACTCTCCTCTATTTATCCAAATCTATTTATCCTCTCCAAATCTGACATCATAATATGTGCATGAGACCGGAAATCAAAGCCATGGCCCTAGTAAGTAAGATGAATGAGAGTCAGAGAACATAGATACGGGACTAGAGTTAAACATCAGAGCCAGGGAATATAGATACAGGACTAGAGGTTAAACATCAGAGACAGAGAACATAGATACGGACCTCGCACATACAGGGTACTTAAGGGTTGCTTTAAACAACTTTGACGCTAAGGCAACGTATACAGTGGTAAATGTAATGCCTGCGCTACAGATCATGTCGCTCGCTATCTTCAGGATTCAGAATTAAATTCTTTGATTCTCCCCTACATGTATGTTTAAGAGTAGTGTTGGATCGTCAGTGATAAGAGTGACCCCTACCGACCACCACCCCCCCAACCTTTTTTTTCAACACCCCGTAAAGTTCATCACCTGGTGAATGATGACAAAATTATAACAAATGAAAACATGATAAATGTTTGCGGCACTCGAAAACGCTCTAAGACACCAAGCTACCAGCTGGTATCGAGGACCTGTGTGAACTGACTCTTTGGACCTGTGTGGACTGAGTCTTTGAACCTGTGATGATTGACTCTTTGGACCTGTGTGAACTGACTCTTTGGACCTGTGTGGGCTGACTCTTTGGACCTGTGTGGACTGACTCTTTGAACCTGTGTGAACTGACTTTATAGGACCTGTGTGGATTGACTCTGTATGACCTGTGTGGACTGACTCTGTAGGATCTGTGAGGACTGACTCTGTAGGACCTGTGAGGACTGACTCTGTAGGACCTGTGAGGACTGACTCTGTAGGACCTGTGAGGACTGACTCTGTAGGACAATTGTTGACTGAGTCTGGGGACTGATTCTATAGCACCCGTGTGGACTGACTATATATGACCTCTGTGGATTGACTCTATACGACCTATGTGGACTGATTTCCATATGATCTGTTTGGTCTGACTCTATAGGACCTGTGTGGACTGACTCTGTAGGACCCGTGTGGACTGACGCTATATGACCTTGTTATGAGGGATGACGTGTTTTCATACACGCTTGGCACGCCTTCCCCGTGCCTGACCTCTTTTCAGTCAATGCCGTGTTGGGGGCGGCTAGGAAAATATCCCTTAGTTGACATTTTAGCTACTATCGTCCGTTTCTATCGAACATAATAGAATGATCGAGAGAATGCGGGAAGCAGTAAGACTGCGTATTCCATTTCCAGAATGATCATCTGAAATTGGGTATAAAAGGGATAAGAATAAATGACGAGGGAGAGATTATTTTTCCTTTCCTTTACCACGAGATGTGCTGTGTCATTATTTAATACCTTGTTGTGCTCATTGTATTTTTATACACAGTACCGGTACCAGCAATTCTGTACATTTATAATTTAATCATATTTCTCTTGCTGTTATTATTTAATTGAAGTTCACAAATTAAAAAGTTATTAATTGTAATTAGCTCTGGCCTTGATTGTCGTTTTATTTGTTATTATTTTTAAACTTTGGTATCGTTCTTTATTATGGACTATTTTTAGAACGAGCCATAGACTAAAATTAAGGATATTAAATTCTCCATTGATTAGCAATCCGTAAAAACCTGTGTGGACTGACTCTGTAGGACCCGTGTGGACTGAATCTATAGGACCTGTGATAACTCTATATGACATGTTTGGACTGACTCTATAGGATTCGTGTGGACTGACTATAGGATTCGTGTGGACTGACACTATACGATCTGTGTGGACTGACTCTATAAGATGCATGTAAAAACTAAGACTATAGATAATCTTACCATCTCATCACTATCGCTGAACTCACCACCCTCACGTGTTTAGAATAAATGTACCTCCTTCCCCCACCCCAAAAAAAAAAATAAAACTGCTTCACTTCTGATCAAAGTTGTCATACTTCCATTAGTCTCATGACCTAAGGTTATTTTGTGGTTTCATTTTGTTTTCTGTAGAGCACATTTGCACCGCTTTGTCCTCTTTCAATTCCATAAAAAAATATTTGGAGACAACGAAGCAAAAGAAGAAACCCAATTGTTCATCTTATAGCTGTGCTCACTCCGGGATTCCCTGGGTCTACGAAACTTAATTCAAATAAACTGGCGCCCAAAGCAATTGGTGGGAAAATCCCAAAAACGTTACACAATGATTCTCAGAACAAAAAATACATATCTGGGGCTTTGGGGGGGGGGGGGGGGGAGTGGAATACAACTGACGATATCAGGCATATGGTTACAATTCTTCGCAGCTAATAATTTGCAATTTACGAACATAAAATGAAATAGTGAACGAGTTTAGTTTACCAAAAAATATTTTTATGTGACATTGAGATAACAAATTATCATAATTTTATGATTTTGGGCTAGAACAGCGGTTCTCAACCCAGGGGTCGCCTAAGACCATATGAAAACATATATACTCTACATTAATGAGGTAGCTACGAAAATAATTTTGTGGCTGGGGGTCGCAACAACGTGAGAAATTGTATTAAAGGGTCGCGGCAGTAGGCAGGTTGAGAACCACTGGGCTAGAATAATAGTTTTCTAAACCCTGTTGTTGATGAGACATCATCAGTGTTATTTTTTATTTATCGGCCATGAATTTTTGGTGCTGTGACGTCGGCAGACGTACTCCCAAAATGTATTCTCTTGACCTCCATTTAAAACATCTTAGCCCAACAGTTTAGCCAAGAAAAACACACCCTTTAAAAGATGCTCATATGCCGTTTCCATGACAACGTCAGCAATACTTGGACCCGACAGACCTAATTTCCCATGTGTAATGAACCACCCCCTTCAACCACCCCCCTGGTCCAATGATGGATGGTGTGTAGCAATATAGTGCTGTAAAAGGGTAGGTGTTTGGGTCAAGGTCACTAATAATACAATGACCAGGCAGGAGCGTGTCTCGTAGATCTATTGTCATGTTTTTGTTTTTCGTGCTGGAAAAAAAATGGCCTTAAACCCAGGTGGAATTTAAGAACAAGCTTGAGTTACGCACCTTTTCGATTCCGATTCTTTGTGATATTTAGAAGCCTTGAAGTCTCTCTACTCTCTACTTCGGGTCTCTCTACTCTCTACTTCGGGTCTCTCTACTCTCTACTTCGGGTCTCTCTGTCTACCGGCTAAATCTTTTATTACTTTAAGTTTATTCGGCTGAAAGGGACACAATAAATACATCTGCTGGAGTGTGTGTCAGATAAAACACTTTACGCGTCTTAAACAAATCAATATGATTATTTGTAATAGTTTATAATTATGTATTGTTATTCGACACACATTTTACTCTGCGGAACACCGCCCTCCTCTTTTTTTTCCACCGAGTGAAATGTGATATATTCGGACCAATTTACAATTAGCTACATATTTCAACAATAAGAAAACATGGTCTCATGGTAAGCTGTAAAAGTGGATACATTTGAACTGGTTATTAAAGGAGCCATACAGTTCTCCCCAAAGATGAATTTACAGTGACTGCTCGTTTGGCGACGTAAACATCTACCGATTTCACACGTCATTTAAAACTGATCCCCTGTAGACGCGGCGAGGCGAAACGAGGCCATATCTAAACCAATGCGACGCCTCGCATTCATTTTCAAGTCTCAATTTTAAAAAAAAAAAAATTTTTTGGGTCAGAACTGGCTCATCGACTTTCGTCACAAGGTCGTTGAGCGTTATTTTTCTATCGGTGGCAAGACAGCCGTCCAACCAGGAATGAAAGCACTCAGTCAGGCATAAAATAATCACCGCGGACACGGCCAAATTAGCATGAAGCTCCCCAGTCGTAGAAGCATGAAATGCCCTGACATAAACTAAGTGGCCGTCTCGTTGTAACCTAAAGCACACACACGCACACAGATTCGAGGAAGTGGAGGATTTGATAAAAAAAACAACAACAAAAAAAAACGACCAGCGGAAGCACAAATTGTGTCGTCAAATGGGGGATTTGAGACCAACCGTTACGTTTCAACAATTATAAAATCTCATAGGACATTCAACAGTTACCTGTAACGTACTAATAATAATATTAAGAAAATTTAGAATTCTTATGAAATGTGTGTTCATATATTTTAGGATTTCAAGCACATCAAAATAATTGAACACCCCCCCCCCCCACCAAAAAAAAAAAAGGTTTTCGTATAAATCCTTTATATGCATTTTTAAAATTATTTTTTTAATTAAATCCTTTATACTAACTTCGCTTTTGTTCATCATTGGCCGTCAAAAATCTTCGTATGGCAAATTGACACCCCCCCCCCCCCACCTTCCCGTCAACCTATCAAGCTGAGGGATTTGAGATGTCGGTCACACGAGTCCGGTATTAAGATGGTTGACCTAACGTGAAAAATTTCTACTCTGGACGGCTTATCAAAGGGTGACAGTGTTATTTGACCAATATTGGTTGAGAGCTACATCAACGAGCATATCAAGTTATTGATTATTCCCCAAGTGAAGAGTCAACTTCATCTCAGCCAGGTTAAAAGCTTTTAATTTTTATTACACTAATCAATAATCGCTACACGTAGAACCGCAATACAACAATTAAAATTCTCCGAAAGGCCAACTACACTGGACTACATCATATAAATAGTGTAATGTTAATTCCAAAACATCTTCGTGTCTTGAGCTAAAACCTGAACTTAACTTAAATAGTAAACACGAAACTCAATGAGGTTCACCATCCTAGGCTGTAGCGTGTCATTTCAAAACAACTCCTGCACATTTTCACACAATTCTCATTGGCTGCAGCACAAGTGCACACCATCTCGTGAATGCGGTACACATCATAACAGAAATAGTCCTTCCTTACAACCGATTAGGAACCCCTGGTATGGATTGATCGTCTCTGAACCATGAATTAAATATTTTGAAAGGAGCCTTGATGTTCGTGTTCGTATTTTAATCAGGTTCCGTTTAATCTTGTTCCCTTGGCGTTATAAATGTCCCCACCTTTGGACAAGCAGTTTATGGCACCGTGGAACTTTTAAAAAACAACAACAATAAAAACGGTTGTTGACAAGGAATGGATAATTAAGCCATATTATCGGTCCAGGGCTTTATTTTGTCATTATATTATCCTAATTGATCCAGGCATGCACTTTAGATCCGTGGTGTCAAGTTAAGGTGTAGAAGTGCATATAGACTATAACTGGTTATCATTGGAATCAAAACGGGCCAAGTCCAGTAAATAATTATACATGTTCCCAGTTTTTAATGTTACCACTTAAAGCTAACTAGCGTGTAGTTATGTATGAAAATAAAAATGGATTCATTTTCCTTAAAATCTATTTCCTATCGTATTACATATTTCGGAAACTACAGTAAAGTCATTACATATTTCGGAAACTACCGTAAAGTCATTACATATTTCGGAAACTACCGTAAAGTCATTACATATTTCGGAAACTACCGTAAAGTCATTACATATTTCGGAAACTACCGTAAAGTCATTACATACAGCCGAAATATTACACTCAGCCATGAAAACAATCGAAGCTCTGACAACATCCCAACCTTGACACTGAACAGACTAGGAATCCTCACACACACATAGTACCATACACACACCAATGTCTGGACGACCCAAACGGCCTTAAATACCATACACACACCAATGTCTGGACGACCCAAACGGTCATAGTACCATACACACACCAATGTCTGGACGACCCAAACGGTCATAGTACCATACACACACCAATGTCTGGACGACCCAAACGGTCATAGTACCATGCACACACCAATGTCTAGACCACCCAAACGGTTATAGTACCATACACACACCAATGTCTGGACGACCCAAACGGTCATAGTACCATACACACACCAATGTCTGGACGACTCAAACGGTCATAGTACCATACACACACCAATGTCTGGACGACCCAAACGGTCATAGTACCATACACACACCAATGTCTGGACGACCCAAACGGTCATAGTACCATGCACACACCAATGTCTAGACCACCCAAACGGTTATAGTACCATACACACACCAATGTCTGGACGACCCAAACGGTCATAGTACCATACACACACCAATGTCTGGACGACTCAAACGGTCATAGTACCGTACACACACCAATGTCTGAACGACTCAAACGGCCGTCACATCCCATATTCCATAAATCCTTTATCTCTTTCCCCCCAATCTTCCCCGCCCTTTCGCGTTCAGCCGATCATTAAAATACCCCGAACATGAAATGGAGTCTTCCACTGCTAAGTGTGGTTGATAAAAAATCCGTTTGGCGTGACTGTGTCTACGCCTATAGCACTATGTGTTAGCGTGAGTGTGTCTATGCCTGTAGCACTATGTACTGAAGATTGCGGTTATCTTATCGAACCCACTAACTCCTGGCACGAATCTCAAACTCACCTGAGGAGTACACGGAAATATCTAAAACTTCCATGATCGACAAGTTAAATATTCACAGCCTCGTCACCCACAAATTAATTACCAACAATTGTAATTTCCCCAGCAAACATCCACAATTGTAATTTTCCCAGCAAACAACCACAATTGTAATTTTTGCAGCAAACACCCACAATTTTAATTTTCCCAGCAAACACCCACAATTGTAATTTTCCAAGCAAACACCCACAGTTGTAATTTCCCCAGCAAACACCCACAATTGTAATTTTCCCAGCAAAAATCCACAATTGTAATTTTCCCAGCAAACACACACAATTGTAATTTTCCCAGCAAACACCCACAATTGTAATTTTCCCAGCAAAAACCCACAATTGTAATTTTCACAGCAAACACCCACAATTGTAATTTTCCCAGCAAACACTTACAGTTGTAATTTTCACAGCAAACACCCACAATTGTAATTTTCCCAGCAAACACCCACAATTGTAATGTTCCCAGCAAACACCCACAATTTTAATGTTCCCAACAAACACCCACAATTGTAATGTTCCCAGCAAACACCCACAATTGTAATGTTCCCAGCAAACACCCACAATTGTAATGCTCCCAGCAAACACCCACAATTGTAATGTTCCCAGCAAACACCCACAATTGTAATGTTCCCAGCAAACACCCACAATTAAAAAAAACAACGAACATGTCGGAGTCAATGCCACTAGAAACTCTTGTGTCCAGGTGTCACGTGTTATTAATAAAAGAGAATGTATTTTGTTATGCTAATACTTTTGTTATTGATATGACTGCGTTATTTCAATGGCCTCAATGGGGAAGTTTTAGTTCTAGTCTGATAGATCGCAAGCGCTTAAATAAACCACAATTTATGACATGTCTGATTTTTCCGCTGAGGTCTTCGTATGTGATGTCAGGCTAATTATGTGTATTCTCCACTTAGAGCTCCGTACGCACTGTTAAAGAGTGTTCGTACCATAGTTATCATGACCCATCTTATCTATTACCATCACTTTGTCTGATCTGGTCTCACAAAATTGTCACGGGCCTGCCAGTGGCATCCTAATCGCGCGAGAAGTCACTGGCTTGAGAAATTATGTCTTTTGATGAGATCCATGACACTGGTAGGAAATTTATTGAAGCCGTACAAACTCATTTTTTGTGTTTCCTAGAAAATTAAATTGAATTTGAGATGAACTTTTCATCACGCGATGTATGTGTTACATTAATGATTACATCCATGGCCTAAAGTGCTTGACATGGACCAATGTACTTGACGCGGCACAATGTACTTGACACGGCCTAAAGTACTTGACACGGCCCAAAGTACTCGAGAAGGACCAAAGTAATGACACGGCCCAAACTTCTCGACACGGCCCAAAGTACTCGACTTGGCCCAAATTACTTGACACGGCCCAAAGTATTCGACATGACCCTAAGCACTCGACACGGCCAAAAGTACTTTACATGGCCCAAATTACTCGACACGGCCTAAAGTACTCGTCACGGCCCAAAGTACTCGAAAAGGACCAAAGTAATGACACGGCCCAAAGTACTCGACTTGGCCCAAATTACTTGACACGGCCCAAAGTATTCGACATGACCCAAATCACTCGACACGGCCAAAAGTACTTGACATGGCCCAAATTACTCGACACGGCCTAAAGTACTCGTCACGGCCCAAAATACTCGACACAGCCCAAAGTACTCACACGGCCCAAAGCAATGTACACGGCCTAAAGTACTGTACACGACTCAAAGTACTCGACATGGTCAAAGTACTCGACATGGCCCAAAGTACTCGACCTGGCCCAAAGAACTCGTCATGGCACTATGCGACTGAAAAAAAACCACCACGAAGATTGTAGTTAACCAAAAAAAGCGAATAGGACAGGCAAAGAAAATTACAGGTGTAAAATTTATTCTACCTTCCTAGTGAATGTTTTAACAAATTAATAATTTCCACATAGAGAAGGTATTACCCCGAACTGTCACTGTATAAGAGGGTATTAGCCCGAACTGTCACTGTATAAGAGGGTATTAACCCGAACTGTCACTGTACATCGCCATCTACGTTAACAATAATGTCATCATCTCGTCTGTTGTTAGCTTTGCCCCAATAACATCTGCGAAATATTACTTTATATATTTTAAGAAATGTCTTTTACAATGAGACGTCTCTGTTGCCTCTAATTTTGACCCCATGGGAGAACATCTCTATGTCATTCTGGAAGTACGCAGCACGCGGTGTGTGCACCTCTTTTCATTTGTTTATTCTCGGAGTTAATGAGTCTTACCTGAACGTGGTAAGAAGAATTTATGAGTTTTACCTGAAGGTGGTAAGAAGAAATTTTAGTAGACGAAACGAAATCACTTCTACCCCCCCCCCCCCTCCTCCCCCAAACTAAATGTTTAAAAAAACACAGCCCTCCCCTTTCCCCAACAACGCCCACATTAAAAAAAAACTGTTACGTGATAAAGATTTAAAACATCACTGTTAGGAACCGAAGGAAATAGTGGAAATCTAAATCTAGAATTAACTCCTCTTTGATACCCGCTGCTTTGAAGAATGCATGCAATAATTTTTCTTGAACAACGTTACCTATTAGGGACCACAGCCTCAGATAAGGCAACAAAAAGGATGTCATCTTTATTCATAACACGATCGGTGGCTGGACCATTGTGTTTGTGACGTTCTTTGATGTATGTGATAAGGCATACAGAATGCTACCATTGTATGTTGCCGGTTTTTACACTATTGTAACTAACATTATTAATACTTGTAACAATGGCATCCTAGTCCTATTCGATTCAGCAATAGACCAATAGCCAGTTCCACGGCGTTAAAGGATGTTACCCACTTTATCTAGTTCAAATGAGCGCGAAGTAACAGTATCAGCTTAAGGCTGTTCAACGTCAGCTTACGTCCCTTTGAACCCTTTGACGCACCGCAGTTACAGTTGTTTGAGACTAAAGCAAAAAAAAAAAATGCAATACATGATCTCGGGATGTAGTTGATATCATCAATTGGACTAAAACAAAGGCTTTTGACTATTACTACACGGTTTTGCTTAGTTTGCAATGGATGAACCTATTACCGCAGCTCCAAGATCTCTCTCTACATCTTTCACCTACCAACTTCATATTAGGATATACTACGATTTATTGATTTCTTGTTTTATGTGTGTGTCTTGTTGACGCAAAAAACTAAATTAACTTCATCTACCCGCTTTATACAACTGACCAGTGACCCATTGCTAAGCTGTTCCACATGCTTGCCGTATATTCAAAGCACATTGCGGTTTTTTTCCTCCTTCTAAGAGTAAGATCGACGTATTTAGACACAATAAACATAGGCTTTTAAAAAAAAATCCACAGTCGTAGGTTTGAAAATGAATGCGATTGTATTTCCTGTTTGTCTTCAAATTTAAAATGCAAAGTTTACTAAAAAGACTTTCTCTCTACTCACATTTCCGCCTTGTGCGGCGTAATCTTGTGTATGGAGCGTAATTTAGTTTTTGATACGCAAGGCATTTTAAGACGTTCTCGTGCAGCGTTCACCTGGTGAACGGCTGGAAAAAAAAGAAAGAAAAGAATACTGGGTCGTGGAGGCGGGCTGAAAATGTCGCTAAAATGATCGTGGTCGACCGTGTCTGCTTCATTGAGTGATTGGTTTAGTGGGTGAGCAAAGATCTACCGTTTAGTTTTATGCCTAGTTAAAGAGTTGAGGCATTTTTCACCGTGTTTTTGTAAGGATTCGATGTATAAAAGTAAAATAGTAAATAATTCTACTTTAGTAGATAATTTAAAGATTACAAATTTAATGCTGAAACGAAGAATATAATTCTACGTTAATGGATAATTTAAAGATTACAAATTTAATACTAAAAAGAAGAATACAATTCAATTTCGTGGATGGTTTAAAGATTACAAAATTAATAATAAAAAGAAGAATATAATTCTACTTTAGTGGATAATTTAAAGATTACAAATTTAATACTAAAAAGAAGAATAAGCTAAAGAAACATATTAAAAATATTTTCAATAAAAGACGAGTCAAAAACGGAAAACAAAATACAAACAATATTTTAACATTTCTTTATTCATAATTTTATAAAGTCTTAAAAGAAATTACCGCAAAGTTTCGTACTTATGGTTAAAACTTTGGTTTTTGTTACGTTCGCTATATTTCACAAAAGTAATAGTTATATTCGTTTGTGATTCTGTGCAATGTGGCGAATTATTTCATTGGGCTGAACCAAACAATTGCCCTGACTAAATGACGAACATATTGCGTAAAAGCATTGAGGGGTTGGGGGGGGGGGTGTCTAAGAAAAAGACTTTGCAACACATACGGCAGTGATTCCCAAGCTTGTTTTTTTTTACCCCCACGCCCCAAGGGGATCCCTAGAAGATTTTATTGCCCCCCCCCAATTAATGGGAAGAATAAAAATGCTAACTTAAAGAAGATTTAAATTATTTTTTTTTCCATTTGAGGCCTCAGAACTACACATATAGCCCCCTCCAAATGAAGACAACAAGCGCTACACAGGGCCGACCGCTTCTCCACCCCCGCCCTTTTCCCTACGCCACTGTCCCAGAGACTATTTATGTCCTCCGATCATCTAGAAATTGTCTCCCTGTGGGAGGCGTGCCACAAGTTGGGAAACACAAAAGTACGTTGAATTCACTTCATTTATAAATTGGTTTTTTGTAGGTGGGGAGCTCATTTACTTTTTGGTGTGGGGTGTCCAAAATGAACGGATGCACCGAGGGGAAGAGGGTGTACTATTTACTTTTTTGCGTAGGTAATGTATGGATGTCCCCTTGATGTCATCCAGGGGAAAACTCGCATTGTTCATAAATAGCAAACACATTTTTGCTAAATTATTGTTATGGATAACCCCTGTGACATCACTAGCCAATGGCCGCACATATTGTGTATTTAGGAGAGCTGGGTTGGTGGTCCCATTGTTGACCACACTGTGAGGTAGAAGCAGTTAACGATAGTTGGGCTTGGAACTTTGTGCAAAACAAGTCGTAAACAGTATTATTGTTCGTTTTTTACTTGATCTGTATCTTGTTTAAAGTGAGGGAGGGCTACTCAATTCGCCAGCCTCCCTCTCTCGTTATTGCGTATTTGTCCCAATGACAAGACTATAAAAAAAAAAGTCACGACGACTAGAAATAGGCCAGGATATATTAAATGACCAACATTGTTTTGTTGTGTGTTTCTCTATCTCCTAATGCGTTCCACATCGCAGGAGTCTTCGAAATTTTACCAATGTCATACCGCCTACGGGACTCCGTGTCCGGGTTCGAATACATAGTTTTTCTTCTCATAGAAAGGTTGCCATGCGAGATTAACGAGTTCCATCCACTCAGCAACATTAGAGATGTCCGGATGAACCTGATTGTTGAATCTAAACTACTCTAACAATGTATACAACTGGCTCATGAAGCAGTGGCGTATCTAGGGTCAGTGTCGCCAGGGGCGAGTCAAGATTTTGACGCCATAATTACTAGGAAAAAAACACTCTATATTTGGGCGAATGTGCCGCCTCTCAATATAGAGAAAGAAAGTGCCGCCTGGGGCGGATTGCTTCATCCGTCCCACCTTTCCTACGCCACTGTGATGAAGATAGCCAAACCTGTTCATCGTATGTGATTGTATGCCTTAACTGATCTGGGTTTTTGGTACGTCTGGTTCATCTATGATTAACCCTCCGACGTTTCCCGTCAGGATTTAGAGACAATCGCCATGGTGGGCGTGGGTTTGTACCTTTTAATTTTTGAATGCACCCCATTTTGTAGTCTCTAGACTCTAAGAAAGATGGTCGTAAATTTTGTGATACTCCCAGGCCAGACCGGAATCTCACCGAGATTCAGAATTTTATGTCTTAAGTTTATCCAATATGTCACTGCACAAGGACACATTATTTATGAACTTCACGGTCACCTTACTTGCCTTTCTTTCGTAGTGGAGCTATTTGGATTACAGTGAGAAGTTATATCAGTTTCTTTCGTAGGCCATATTGTCATGTAATGGGGTCACGCCAAGTTAGCTACGGGATCTATGCCCACCAAACAAAGCTGTACGGATTATGTGTTATGGGAGGGGCGAGAAGGCGAGCGCAGCACTAATAATTTAATATCGCGATTTCAACACGAGAATAGTCCTGAAGGTGACATTAGGTGGTTAGTGTAGAACTGGGAATAGTACAATCTGTTTAAAGTCAAAGTATGTCCTACATTCCGGTACAACTTAAGTACAGATGGTACTGGCGTAACGCTCAATTTATTTTCTCCACTAAAGATCACCAGGATCTGATTTCAATTAAGATGCTTTTTAAAATGATGTTAAGCCATTTATAATTACCGCTTTTTGTTGTTGTTGTTTTTTTTATCAAGACCATTACATTTGTTTTTCAACGAACGCTTTGGAAACTGATGAGTTGAAAATAAATCCTAGTTGTAGCCACGTACGTTTCTGAACATTTGTTTGAACATAAGGTCTAGAATAAATTTGTTTTCGAAAGCATTGAGTGAATATATGTTTATCTATATCGTACATTTTGAACCCTGAATAACAAAACAAGACTATATACAATGGACCTGTCCCGATGAACGCTTTCTTTCGCAACAATACAAAACACGACAAAATAACAGAAAGACACTCTGAAAGACACTTTGAAAGCGCATGTGAGTACTCCAATACACACGTGTCCGTCGTACTTTTGAATTCATCAAGAAATGTACCATCACGATGGTCTTTATTTCCTGGCGTCCCCAACCCCATCCCCCCGTGTGCCACCTGTCATGATTGTGGCCAGTGTTACTACATTAAAACGCTTGCAGCAAGTCCAATGTGTTGTACGTGAGTTGTGTTCAATCGGACTCAACCACCCCATTTAATACACGCTTAGGTTTCGTGGTAGCGAAAGCGTTCTGCTACTGACTACCATTACCCCGTGCAATCTGTCAACCCACATAGCTTCCGCCATCGCCTTGGCAAACTGAACTTTATCGACTCAACCAACCACAAAATTGTTCATTACTGTCCTCTAACGGACTTTGTGTCCTTGTGTTTATTTTTAGATCAGTCGGAATATCCGCCCAATTTTTATATGTATATATTTTTAGGGGGTGGGGGTAAATCATAAAATTGTGATGACGTCAATTATGGGGTTAAAAAATATGTTTGACGTAGTTGCAAGTGGATCAGATATTCCCAGGGTTGATTAAGCACCAATTAGAACTCAACTTCTGCATGAGCCAGCGGGTCAGAAGTAAACATTCTGTTATATCCGTCTGCTCAATGGTGCATCCTTTTGTCCCGCACTTTCTCTATTCAATGGAAAAACTCCATTATCTTAGAACTTTGATATAATTAATCGGTGTTTAAAAAAAAATCAAAACATGTTTTTAATTTATGAATTGTTTGTAGAAATTACTTCATTTGCTTGTAGTTTTTACATTTGCTCAAATTTAGTTTTTTTAAACTAGCTTTTTGATATCCTAAATAATAACTTACAAACACATTTTTCAATTTAAGAAATTTAAAAAAAAGTTATATGTTGAAAACTCACAAACTATATCATCACTACAGTGAAATTATACAAAACTCGAAATATTACGGAAACTTTTCAAGACTATTAAAAAATATATATATTTTATGACATCCAAAGTAAATATGATGAATATTGTATGTTTAACTGCGATTAAAATATAAATAGGGGAAATTATTTTAGTGAAAGTCAAGATTTTTTCAATGTCAATAATAATATTAAAAACTATTTATTATGATAAGTAATAAAGTATATGATAATTCAGTTTATATAAATTATAATTAAATAGAAGTATTTGGTTAAAGCGGATCAACTATTAACTGCGAAAGAAATTCGTAGATCACCTAAAACACTTATAGTCTCAGGATTGAAGAACGCTTCGTGGATTGCCAGACATAAACGATAAGTAACTCTTGTTTAACGGAGACGAAATATTGCTGAAAAAAGCACTTTGCCCCTTAACGGAAATCTCTATGGGCACTTGCAAGCCTTTGATAGCAATCTGAACGGCCCAGACCGTCCCTATGTGCCCCCCTCCCCCTCACGTGCATGCACTTTACCTTGTTTGCCAACAAGGTCCCCAACCATCATTGACAACACCACCACCCTCCTCTCCCCCTCCCCCCCCCCAAGTCTTGGGTTAACATGTAGATGAAATCATTAAACCCACCCATTGCCTATGCCCCACCGTTCCACAGGAAATCTAGCTATGATGGGAGGCAGAAAATGATCCGAGCCGCTTAGTTTCTTGGTGACCCGAAGTCGATCGAAGTTTTTTACCCGCCGGGCGAGACATTTTTTTTTTTTAACTTCAAGAATAGGGGTTTAAATCAATTTTCTTTTGATTTACATTGTGCTCACTCCTTCTTTTATTTCTTCCCATTTACACAATGGCGGTGTTTCTGAAAGTTAATTTTTTTTTTCCATGGAGTTTAAACTTAAAGATCAACAAAATAAGCCGGCCGCGCATGCACGTGTTTTATGTCGGCAAACAGCTCGCGGTTGATAAAACTGTCAGGAAATGTGGTAGGGAAAAAATGGAGAGAAGTCGTGAATGGAAAACTGCTGTTTATGTTGTAGGTGACGTCCGGCGGCTTACGATGTTGGAGCTTAACCGAGCCACGGAGGACTGAGAACAACGACAGACATGTGAAATGAAACCATCGCAGTACCAGAAAGACATGTGAAATGAAACCATCGCAGTACCAGGACCATCGCAGTACCAGAAAGACATGTGAAATGAAACCATCGCAGTACCAGGACCATCGCAGTACCAGAAAGACATGTGAAATGAAACCATCGCAGTACCAGGACCATCGCAGTACCAGAAAGACATGTGAAATGAAACCATCGCAGTACCAGGAAGACATGTGAAATGAAACCATCGCCGTACCAGAAAAGTCCTGGAGTCTATGGCCAGACACCTGATCTCACCACAATACAGCGGGGCCGAATCGTCGGTTCAGACATTGCTCCGGGGAGAAGACAAGTGGATTATCTGTTTGAATTCTTCATTTAGCTTGAAATAGTTCTGCCTTTGATTTAGTTTTCAAGGAGGCACTAAGATGCCCTCTTCAAGACCTTGGGGAAGTGACATGACATTCTTTTGAAGTAAAAGTATGATGTCTATTTTTAATTTTTTTATGCCTGGATTTCCCGTTACATAAAAATTATTCAGTTTGGTGGTTAGGATTTTAACAGTGAGTGCAGGGTGAGGGCAACGTTTCTTAATAGATCAGCGTTTAACTTTGAAGTTTTCTTATAGAACTTCCTGTCCTCAGAAGTTATTTTAGAGTTGAAATAAACAATTTGAATGACTTAAACACAGTCAATGAATGTTACCGGTACCAAAGAAAAAGACGACATTAAAATTACTGACATGACAAAAGTGAGTTTAAAATTTACATGAAATTTTATATAGATGTACTGAGCTTTAAAATCAGAACGAAATTTGATTGGTTAAATCAGTAGTTCCGAGCCGCATGCGGCTCTTTAGCGACCTGAGTGCGGCTCGGCAAGTCGGCCACAAATCGGTTTTGACTCCGAAAAACATGGTTCTTGACAGGTTCTTGAAAAGAACTTTGGCTCTCAAATTTTCTCAAATTCCATCAGTACATTTTGTAAAACATTCACTAGTATGCACGACGTTAAGTGAAACATGGTTGCAAACAACTTTCGGTAAAATCAACTGCCATTTAAGAATTTCGACAAAGCATTTACCGCACGTTAAGATTAATTAGCCCCTGTCACCTTAGAAGGAAATTTAACAGTTTTTGCTACAAATCATCACTTAGCTCTATCAGGCAGTGGTACAGCGCAGACGATTACATCACGTTTTTTTAAGGAGCTGCCACAGAATTTGATTTGAAATCAATTAATCCTTCTCCTACAGATAGGACCACTCCTTGTTCTCGGATAAAACGATACCATTGACACAATGGCTGCTAAACATTATATAATTAAACAAAATAACACCAGCAGGCGACACCACAACAGCATACGTCAATTTTACATTGTTAAGCTACTTACCCCTTCTTATTAGACCAGCCAATAACCTGGCTTCCAGACAGAACAAATAAACTGCTTCTCATCAACACGCGCGCAATAAATCCACGGGGATTGAATGCAATAAAATGTACGACATCTCGAGCTGCATAATGACAGCAAACTGTGACGACCTACGCCACTAGCAGAATGGCAACTGTTTTATTGACGTTCATTTTAATCCAAAATAAATCCTGACGTCATTTCTTAAATTAAAATCGGGATATTTAAAAACTCTGAAGACTGTCATAGCAGAGAATGCACAAACGTATTGAAATAAATATTTATTTTGTAGTAGCGTATACAACCGTTTGATGATGCTACTGTTGATAAACTGTGGGCAGATATTACTATTGGTAGAGCAGACTATTGGTACATACAACTATTGGTAGATCCAACTATGGGTACTCACAACTATTGGTAGATCCAACTCTTGGTACATACAGCTATTGGTAGATCCAAGTATTGGTACATACAACTACTGGTATATCCAACTATCGGTACGTACAACTATTGGTAGATCCAACCAAGAATATCACACGAATTCCCAGGATTTTAAGAGTGCTATACCAATGTAATATTGTTGACTACATTAACACATTATTGTATTCCATTCCGAATGACACCTATGTCCACCCATGTTCAATGCTAGTCGACTTTAGAGAGCGTCTGTGGAAGAAAGGGGAAAAAAAGGAAAACCATTGCCAGCGTTGGACAGAGAATATATTGGAATGCAAATGAAGCGAACTGAGAAAACGATTATGCGGTCTGAGTGGGCCTTGTTGGCGTCCTTGCGAGAAGGTTAAAACTGGGGAGATAGACTGTCGCCCATGCGTGAAAGCGAGGGAAACGACGCTACGACACACTTCACGTATCGATATTATTAGTAAATGTTGGTCGCTCAAGTGTATGGAAGGCTGATTGACAGCGTGTCGTTGCGATATTCGGTCATGTAAAACAGCACCGAGAAAGCAGTTTGTAAAAAGGGGGCTGGAGTAATGTTCGATTATATTTTTTTATTCATGTTAATTATCTGTGTTTTACGTACATTTTTGTATAATTGCGTGTGCTAATATTACGTAAAGCTCATAAAGAATATAAATTTTACTTGCCTGTGTTACTCAATGTGACGCGGAGTAATTAAGCCATCTAGTAATCCAAGTGCACTGAGTGAAAGTTGTATTTCGTCCTACTGTTGTTATCGTCGAACAAAGTGGTATTGAGCAGGTGAGTCGCGACAAACGAGTGTGCTGCCAAGGCCCTTGAGGTGTAGGGAGATTTAAAAAATAAAATAAAATAGACGTTGAAAGGTCCCAGTTAACAGAAATAAGGTAACACTGTCTTTCGGTGTCACCTTGATAGATGTGTATAAACCCCAGGCTATAACACATGGGTTACAAAACTTTGTTCACATAGGGCCGGATAACTGAGAAAACTGCATGATAATTCTGTGCAATTCTTGCAAGCCAGAACGAAAGTGCATGGAAAATAACAACGAAAAACGAAGTTTAGTATTCCATGTAATTCATACGTTTTAACCACGGTAAAGTCGGAGCGTAGACGGAGCTACCACGAACCGGGGAAGGAATAGGGATAGCACGAAATAAGTAAACTTTGCAATAATTTAAATAAACAAGAAAATATAGATACATTACTTGAAAATGGTAAATTTAAGACGCGAAGCAGCCAGGAGGTCTCCACACGTGTGAAAATCTTCTAGTATTCTAAACATAATATTTAAATTGTATCACAAAGTCAAATGTTCCATACGTTTTATCAAGCTAATTCAAGTACCGTCGGTGGGCCCGATGAACTGATGTCGCGGGCCGGATCCGTCCCGTGGGTCGTAGTTTGGAGACCCCTGCTGTAATAGAACACGTACACACCCACCAAAGTTAAAAGTAGCATAACGCCGTGTGCCGGGCCATAAACTTAATAATAACAACAATAAAGTTTATTTGAAAATGACACTCATCCCCAAAGCCCTGAAGCGCGGTACAAAGTCAACCACATTAAAAGAGAAATGAAAACAATCTATATATTACCACAGTACGCAACAATACAAAACTACATACGAGCATACCCATTCAAAGTATTACATCACCTTGTGACATGCATGGCTAGTAACCATTCCGCGACCAACACGTGACGCTGATGTCATTATTCCAATGTAAGTCCGATTCCAGGCAGCTCCGATGCGACCCGTTCACTTAGAATTAATAAGGCAACATTAATTCTCAGTTGTTTCACCGGACCATCGGACTCGTCATAAGTAAAACGCATGCTATATCCTTATTATGTAGATGACTTAATATTATGTATTTTTGATGGACGATTCCTGTTCATTACTGATCGTGTTCAGCAAAGTTTTAGTGTAACAACCTGTAAAGCTAATTGAATGTATCTCTTAACAGTGATATCGACATAGTTAGACATACGCCGCGTGCATGTCTTTGATAGACCCGCGTGGTCGTGCGTTTATAACTAAGATCTGTAATACATATCGCTCTAGTTACACATCCTGAAATGCGCTCAATTTCCAATAAACTTAGCGTACACCTGTATACAACTAACGATTATACTTTGCAGTGCTCGAGTTACGCCTACGGCTATGCGTTAAAGTCTCACACAGACCCCGTGACTGCGTTTGTGTACACCTGACAGCTATATCATTTTGGTACATAAACTGACATGTGGTCAAGTCTTGCATGAACCGAAGACCTTGTCACTGAAATGGCCAAGTGTCCAGAATAGCAATCCTCGAGTACCCCAGGGACTCCGTGCTTAAAATAGGTACGTTAAAACTGCGAACATAAATATATTGAAATTGTAATTGACCTCCTCACATCTCACATAGATTCGGAGCGCAAAGCTGTGTACTTCTCATATAAGCTAAACCCCACAGCGTAACTACTGTAATAATTGAATCTTATTAAAGGTTTATTTTACTTTCCCTTTGGATACTCATTTTGGGGCTACTATTATAATTAATCATATTTGTGTTCAGTTGTTTTATCCAACATGATTATTGCTTGTTATGAAAAATATGGTAATTCCGGATGAACGATTATCACACTGTAAATAACCTGTTTAAGGCAGAGGTGTCCCCCATTGTTATAGGCGTCTCGTTTACTTTCATTCATCGTTTCTGGTGAATGAACATAAGCTGACCTCAAGTTCGGCAGCGCTATTAGGGTGTAGCTAAATTAAAAATAGTCTCTCTTGTCCTCGATTACAACCAAATACAATATTTGGTCTGCATTATTATTAGAATTCTGTATAATTATGTAGAAATATTGAGAAAGGAATACAATGTTTAAGTCCGTTCGAGAAGTATCTATGAAACAGGCTATATATATTTATACGTCTAGAGAGATTGAGCGACGGGAAGATCAGACGAGAGATATTTTGAGCGTGTGTGATTTTTGTGAAAGAGCTTTGCTACGAGACAGAAATGTGTTTACTGTGTGTGTGTGTGTGTGTGTGTAGATTCCTTTTTATCATTGTACATTTTTACAGCATTGTACCTTCTTCAACATTGTACCGGTACAACCAAATCATTATATTGTAAGTCAATAGCTTTAATTATATTTCTTTTGATGTTGTACTTTATAATTAACATAATAAAATGTATTAATTTTAATTAGCCCTGGTTTGAGTATCGTATTCTTTGATATTGTATTGAACATAATGGTATCGTCTTTTGTTGTGTACTGTTTTAGAACGAGCCATACAGTTAAATAGGGGATTAATTTCTCCATACTGATAACAGTACGCAACAACCATGTTAATTGTATAATTGTCCTACCTTCCGAAAACCCGTAACAAATTTGTTATCCAGAGTTATCCACCGCGTTTATGGCTAGTTATATATACTTAATTGTTTGTCACTTGAAATATCAAGTACTATAATATAGTATGTGTATATATTCATATAATGCCCATTTTCTTCGTCTTTTTCTTTTCTTCATGTTTTTTTTTTTGGTTACCATACTTTCAGAAAAAATAAAAGCGTTATTTCTCAAGACCTCGTTTCCTCCATTCTAAATAAATTAAAAACCACCAATCACTAGGCACATAAATAAAACTGCCAAAAAGTCATATGTTGCATTCAACATGGACGTCTTATGTAAAAGCCTCTGTATCAAAAATAAAATTTTTAAAATAAATTACAACAACTTAACATGGCGCGTGTGGCGGAATGTAAGACTAGCTCCAGTGAGTCCGAAGATGAACACAGATTATTTTTAAAAAATAAAATAAAACCGATGTTGAACCCCCCAAAAAAAAACAACATCCGTGCTTGACTACGGTAGCAAACTGACGCTGGGGACGTAATTGTTGCAAGCAGAACTGTTGAGCACTGTAGTTCACTATTCATTAAACAAACCCTGTATGAATCCTAAATAAAATGTAATATAAGCAATGTGCAAGGGTTGGGGCGGGCTGAACATTTGACAAAACATTCAAGTAACGCACTTTAAAAGAATCTCAATGAGTGCCTCCCTCCTCCAAGGTACGCAACCGCACGTTTTTTCACGCCCCTTGACTATATACATATACAAAGGACACATCTGGCGTTCACCAACTGTTTCATTAAAAAAAAAAGAAAAACTGATTTTCGGGGGTTGGGGCTGATCATTTCGAAGAATGCGTTATCCTCCGCAACGAGTCTTTGTGCTGAGTTTCAGCTCGATAGGTTGACGGGAAGTGGGTCAGTTAGCCGTGCGAAGATTTTGCCGGCCGGCCACGGACAAAAGCGAAGTTAATATAAATTTATTTTAAAAATAAACTTACTCGACTTTTACCCCGCCTTAGATTATTAGATTTTCCGTTCAACCAAAAATATGATTGACCTTGACCCAGTGGCAGCTCCCCTGTCCATCAAATGTTTCACTATAGGACCGCGTGGTTCCCAACATGCTTAATTTTATACTATGTTAAAAAGTCTACGTCTAGTGTCGAAATTCAGGAGTAATATGAGCGGTCTTATGTTTATCCTCACAACAACGCTCTTTAACGTTCAAGGTATGTGTTAGGCAATGCTGTCCACAAGGAACATTTTTCAGTACACTTATTTTCAAAAGGAGCTATGTGGGATCACTGGGAGTTAAGAATAGAGATACTCCTTAATAATATCCCCATCCGAAAAAGGATTTTAAAAATAAATTTTATAACCTTTTGTTATTGTTATTTTTGGTGTAGTTTTAGAACCCCTGATCTGTGAACCTTCTTTTTTTTTTTTTACTTCTTTACTATAGTTAAGAAGGCGGAGGGACCGCCTTCGGCAGTATTTACTCTTGATTTGATTTAGCAGTAGTGTTTTATGATTTATATATAGTGTGGCGAATTTTACTCCATACGTCAAGTAAATTAACATGCAGCAAATGTTCTCGTGTAATGAGCAGAGCTATTTTAAGCCCCGCGCACAGGAAAAACGATCATTTTTTTGTGCACCAATAAAATCTTAAGTGAAACATTCATGGCCGACCTAGCGTTGCGTAATTTCATGATTTTTTATTTATTTTGTTAAGCTCATATTGGGTACATTCACGAACGAAAAAACTTTTTATTAAGAGTACATTGGGTTGGTGAATATCCATTCAGCTTTTATATCATTTGTTGTTGTAATGGTTTGTCTGAGTAAACAAGTATCGGATGACGTTACCGTGAATTGAGAGGAAAGAAATTATTCATAGTAGAAGTATACATTTTATTTTAAAAAACTATATTATTGGCTCTGTTTTAATTAACCCTGCTTAACTTAATGGAATCGAGTTTAGAAACAACAAACATGATTTGGAACCAACCTAAAGTGATAAAATTAGGCGGCAACCACGGGCACGCTACTCTGTTTTACACAAATTTGAACGTAGCCCATAGGGAGAAACAAGAATGTGGATCTCCGGATCCAGACATTTTCCATGGCCCGAAATCTTAGGAACACATCTATCAAAATTATTTAACAAATCCTTCATAATTAGCGACATCTCGCCACTTATGATACACTTGCACATCCATTTACTACTAAAAGGATATTATTACGCGTCTGAATAAAAGTATCCAGTTATTGGGATTGTGAAGGAGTCCAAGACCAACGCAACTATTAAAGCTTTATGGACTTTGAAAAGAAAAAAAAAACAGAAAAAAAAACGTTTAGAGGTCACAAGTACAGTCCAAGAATTAGTAACATAAGTACTAACATTGGATGTGTGTGGATCTGGTGGATGTTCAACCACCAAGGTGTGCAAATCTGGTGGATGTTCAACCACCAAGGTGTGCAAATCTGGTGGATGTTCAACCACCAAGGTGTGCAAATCTGATGGATGTTCAACCACCAAGGTATGCAAATCTGGTGGATGTTGAACCACCAAGGTATGCAAATCTGATGGATGTTCAACCACCAAGGTATGCAAATCTGGTGGATGTTCAACCACCAAGGTATGCAAATCTGGTGGATGTTCAACCACCAAGGTATGCAAATATGATGGATGTTCAACCACCAAGGTATGCAAATCTGATGTTTTTATCTAGGTCTGCGACGTTTCATAGCCAGATGGTTTTTGTCAAATTGTTTTATTGCTTATTCGAAACCGACAAGAGCTGTCAGGCTAGTACATTAATGTAAGCTGTAAGGCTAGTACTTTAATTTAAGCTGTAAGGCTAGTACATTAATGTAAATTGTCAGGCTATTACATTAATGTAAGCATTAATTCTGGCAATCGGGATACCATTAGATTGAGGACATGAAATTTGAAGAAGAAATTTAGAAATTTTTGTGATATTGAATCTGAAGTCGTATAAATGCTTTATGATAAACAAGCGAAAAAGAAATGTATATTCCCAGTGGCCGACTCCTTAACCCGTGCTTGGGCAGCTCACCATATTGTTTCTGTAGGAAAGGAAGAACTCCAATAACAAAATATTTTTGTTTACGATTCAGAGTTAGTTCCCTTCAATGCATCCCCTCCGTTTGATAAGAGCGTTACAATCCACAAAGGATCCCCACAAAGAGGTTCTTACAAGCGGCGTAACCTACCCTAACTCAACCTGAGTCCAAAGACAGAGCTTCTGTTATGTCATAACAGCACCGGGCCAGCTCACCGTCCACCCCACACGCGCACCCACAGGCACACAAACTTAATAGATGCGTGTCTCAGTTTTGGGACAGACTCTGCAATTGTTTTGCTGGAGCTTTTTTTGTGATTTTGAGGTGGGGTCCAAGGGGGGAAATTTAGATGGCATGAAAACGTAACGTTTTAAATAAAAACGTCCGGTCATTATAAAATAGAATTCTACGATGAAATTTTAAATAATTCACTTTTTTTTTTTACCTTAACCTCCACCAGCAACCAAGAGACGCTGTCCATGTCAGCGCTCTGTACACAAGGCCCACCATTCCCGTTGTCGATATTTGAGGTTCTTCCACCGAGTTTGTATGTCAGTGTCTGTTATTGCACTCTTAACCCACCATTACCGCTGTTATACTTCCATTTCCACCCACTCCAGAATCGTTTATATAAAGGACAAGAAAGTGAGTACAAAACGGTCATGTTACTCCCATTTATAAGTATAAGGCACAAACATAGTCTTCTGCTGGGTCATCGTGACACTGGTCACCGCCGAGTATCGACTGTTCAGTAGGGATGTAGAAAACAATTAATGCTCGTATCAGGCCAAACCAGCTGGAGTGGGCAGACGTACCGCTAGTCTACTGAAGCCAGTCCTATTATGTAGAACAGTGGTTTTTCAATATTCCTAATGCCGCCACCCTTTAATACAGTTCCTCGTGCTGTGGTGAACCCCAACCGTAAAATAATTTTCGTTGATTCCTCATAAATATTGTGGTTTCTGATGGTCTTAGGCCACCCCCCTGATAGGATTTTCGACCTCCTAGGGGTCGTGACCCACATGTTGAGAACACCTAATTTAGAACTTTTTTCTCTGCTACATACATTAGTGTAGATTTATTTTTTTTACTCCACATCTTTCCTTATGAGGGATTTCTATCCACACGCTTGCTTTTAAAAGAGACGATTCACTTGCCCCTCCACCCTCTCTATTTTCTCCAACTTCTCTTAAACTGCACGCTTTAAGTTCAACGCATGAAGTTCTTGACGTCACGAGTTGAATAAGAGATACAAAATGATGACACGTTTCTGTGTGTTTGTACCAATATTCTCATCCCGCCCCGTTCGGCCTTTTAGGATTTATATAAATAGTCTGTAGCCCTTGCATAAAAACACCCTCACTTTGCACACGTGTTATAGTAATCTTATCCAGGTGAATGTTTAGCTTTATTTGTTTCTCCTCTGAATTTTCCGAATCAGTTTTTCAACTGTGAGAAGCATGAAAAAAAGTCAATTTACAATCCCGCAATCGGAAAAACAGAGCACGCGTGCCAGCGATCCGGAAAAACAGAGCACGCGTGCCAGCGATCCGGAAAAACAGAGCACGCGTGCCAGCGATCCGGAAAAACAGAGCACGCGTGCCAGCGACTCGAAATAACAGAGCACACATGCCAGCGATCCGATTAAACATTTCAAAAATACACTTTATACAATTTTGTTTTATCATCACGTCGTTGTGGATTAACTTAGGCAACATTATGGATCATTTCACATATCACCAAGAGTGCCACCGTCTCGTCACGTGCCACCGTCTCCTCACGTTCACGTGCCACCGTCTCGTCACGTGCCACCGTCTCGTCACGTGCCACCGTCTCGTCACGTGCCACTGTCTCGTCACGTGCCACTGTCTCGTCACATGCCTAATTTACCACGTCTAAAAAAAGTCCTCTGCACCATGGTTATTTATGTACGAATAAGATTATTTCTGACAAGTCTAGGTAACTGGTTCGTTCATAACAAGTCTAGGTAACTGGTTCGTTCATAACAAGTCTAGGTAACTGGTTCGTTCATAACAAGTCTAGGTAACTGGTTCGTTCATGACAAGTCTAGGGAACTGGTTCGTTCATAACAAGTCTAGGTAACTGGTTCGTTCATAACAAGTCTAGGTAAATGGTTCGTTTATAACAAGTCTAGGTAACTTGTTCGTTCATAACAAGTCTAGGTAACTGGTTCCTTCATAACAAGTCTAGGTAACTGGTTCGTTCATAACAAGTCTAGGTAACTGGTTCGTTCATGATAAGTCTAGGTAACTGGTTCGTTCGTGCCAAGTCTAGGTAACTGGTTCGATCATGACAAGTCTAGGTAACTGGTTCGTTCATAACAAGTCTAGGTAACTGGTTTGTTCATGACCATTCTATACTGGTTCGTTCATAACAAGTCTAGGTAACTGGTTCGTTCATAACAAGTCTAGGTAACTGGTTCGTTCATAACAAGTCTAGGTAACTGGTTCGTTCATAACAAGTCTAGGTAACTGGTTCGTTCATAACAAGTCTAGGTAACTGGTTCGTTCATGACAAGTCTATGTAACTGGTTCGTTCATGACAAGTCTAGGTAACTGGTTCGTTCATAACAAGTCTAGGTAACTTGTTCAGAGGTGTAGCTAGAGTGTTTGGCGCGTTACATAGACAATCCTTTAAGAATGCTGTTTCAAGTCTATTCCGTTGATATATCTAAAATGGATATGGTTTCTCTAATTATATAAATGTAATACACACACAGTATATATATATATATATATATATGTGTGTGTATATACGTTTTAAAGCAATTTTGAATGGTAATAAAACTATTCCCCCACTTTTCCGAGATGGTGCATGAATTGTTCAACAGTCCAAAAGATCTAACTGCCACACTAATAGTTAAGAAAAAAAACAGCGACCACATATTTGTCTTTAATATTCTGTTTATGCCTTGCTTCATACTTCAAAATCTTAAACAGGTCGAACACTTTTTCTCAGGCGTTACATCTAGAACCTCATACATTTATTCCACACCTTTTTTTACATAATAATAAAATTTATCAGGGTATAAGATTTTCAATTTATTTTTTAAAGTGTCATTTAAAACATTTACGACCCTCTTAATGTCAAGGATTTAATTATGAAGATGCCCCCCCCCCCCATTATTTTTGTATGATGTTTTTAGCAAAACAGAAGTTTTACCCGAGACGACATTACTAAGGATGCTATAATGTTGAGCCACGTTACAGTTCCAAAGATACCATTGAATTTTAAATTCACGGTACAATAGCCGCTTAATAAACAGCTACTTTCATCTTGAGATATATTTTTTTTTTGCAGTGTGTCGCAGACTTCGGACATAAGTCTTTGGGGCTTAACTGGGTTAATTCTTCTTTCCCCTCGCTTATCACAGACAGGTTTCAGTGTAAAGTTAAGACATGATTCAGTGTAAAGTTAAGACATGATTCAGCGTAAAGTTAAGACAGGTTTTAGTGTAAAGTTAAGACATGATTCAGTGTAAAGTTAAGACAGGTTTCAGTGTAAAGTTAAGACAGGTTTCAGTGTAAAGTTAAGACAGGTTTCAGTGTAAAGTTAAGACATGTTTTAATGTAAAGTTACTTACTTATTTTAAGATTTGAGCTGGGGAAAAATATGTGGACGATGTGCTAAAAGATGTGTGGACTATGTGCTAAAAGATATGTAGATGATGTGCTAAAAGTTATATGTAGACGATGTGCTAAAAGATATGTGGGCGATGTGCTAAAAGATATGTTGACGATGTGCTAAAAGGTATTTGTAGACGATGTGCTGTGTCAAATAAAAACGAGGAAACTACAATATGAACAAAGCAATATTTACTTCTAAATTGAGCGCATTTGAACACGTGGTCGATAAACTGCAAGAAATTGGGTTGATATTGTGAGTTCATCCTTGCACAACTAAGAACTTGGGTTAATATTGTGAGTTCATCCTTGCACAACTCACTTCCACTGCGAGTGTTATACTGTCGTTAAACTCCTCATTTTTGTATTTGGATTGTGGTGGAATTTAGCTTCCCCCTCCCACATACATACACGCACGCCCCCACCCACACACCCATACAAACGCACCAACACACACACACTCCCCCACCCACACAATTTTAATACTATTTGCTGTAAACCTATTCAGCATTTCATGTTGTCTTTTTCTAACATAATCGAAACAACTCAAAACCTCAGATTAGGATTTTGAAAAAAATTAACAGAATGCGTCGCGCGGATAACCAGCACTGGTTCCAGCTTTTGCGTTTTATCCGGATTTCAATTTTGAGTTAAGATACAATGATTTTCATACTTCTTGCGTAAGTACGTTTGTGCCAAGACCCCCACGGGCCCGCCCTCTCCACTCTCAGCACTACTAAGAACCTCCCATTACGACTAACCCTCACCGAATTGGTGCTCATATCCATAAATGGACTGCGCCTTGCTGTAATTTGATAACAGTTTTCTTGATCGCGCACATTAACCTTTAAGCCGGCTAAGATCTTTTTTACGCTCACAACTCAATGACACTCAAAAGATACAATGCAACATACCGCCCGAAGGCAATGTTCCGATGAACACCTTTTCGTCCTACGACTTACAACTTAAAAAAAAAAAATAAAGCCCTTATCCTACACGAATTAAAAGCACTCCATATACGTTTCTATGTTGATTTCCTCAGTAGTACTTAATGAATACCAACAACACAAACATTACAAATACTATATTGTTATAAGAAATGTCTAAAATGTTATTATTTCTTTTACATGCAGATGTTACGCGCGTGCGTTTTGTTACACAATAAGAACCGTCACAGTTACGCGCGTGTGTTTTGTTACACAATAAGAGCCGTCACTGTTGCTGAAAGGCTTCCCACGGCAAATTGAAATATTCGTCTTGATTCCCCCCCTTCCCCCTTTTTTTCCCTTTTTCCCCCCTCTTCTTCAAGCCTTATTCCCCCAACACGTTTCTTTGGCAGGCTTAAGTGTTGTTTCACAATGCACCATTGTTTCAATGAAAATGTCAGCAGGACAATTTTCAGTTTCTTTCAACAGTTCCAATTGAATGGGAATAAACGGGCCGTCATGAAAACTCCGTTACCTCCGGCCTTATGGATTTCCGTCAAGTGCCACGATTTGAGGCATGCACTAAAATGTCAACGTAAACCAGGACTGTCAGTAATGATATTGACTGGCGGCGACGTCACGCTCATTGGCTTATCATTATTACAACATGGCAGCGGTTCTCAGTCGACCCGCTTTGTGGGTCGTGCCCCTTTGGACACGTTGCCGTCATTCGGTCTTGTGCGCCTATCTTTGGAACAGACGCCACCGAACTGTTTTGTTAATTTTTTTTTTTTAGAAAGCCACACTATGCTTGACCCCGCCTGTTCCAAGGCTACAAACTGAGCAGTTCTCACATAATTCCATCCACAAATATCCACAGTTTAAAATGTTTTATTGAAACGACCGTGTTACTCTCACAGGACTTCTCCGTCTTCGAAGACTTAAAAAACAACAACTTTGTGTTAAGCTGTAAAATGTAACAAACACATTATTCCTCGAGGAACACTGACCAAAAGCAATCCAGTTTCTAAATCAACTATGAATTACATATAATGCATTGAAAAGCCTGGCGCTTATCGAGTAATGCTTAGAGAGGGACATATGTCATTTAAAGGAACAGTCAAAGTTTTATAAACATGCACCAGCAGAATTAAGCAGTTCGTTTCTTTAAACACTTTCAATATATTGAACACACTGACGTTGTTTTCTCACTATTTGATGGCGCCATTCTCTGTACTTCTCAAATTTAATATTAAGGAGTTTAGCCAACTTTTAAATCTTTTAAATCCGCTTTTCTTTTAATTTTAAGTTTATTGAAAAACAATAAGAAAAGATCAAAGCTGATGAGTTTTATTGAATTCTGGCTTGTGGACACTGGGGCAAGGTCTGTGGAGGAATAACATCCTTCAGCATCGTAGATCGATGACACATTTGGAATATTGATGATGACAAATTAGAATTATTGATTGCGTTTGGGGGACGTGCACTCTAATTATATATTTTTGATATATTCCTTGGCCCGCTCTAGCCGCGCCTTATTCACTCGGATCATTGGGGCATTAATCCCGTCTGCCTGAGATGACTCTCCATTAAATAACTTCAAAACTTAAGCTCTTATGATCTCTACATTGTCATGGAAGACCAGATCTGTTCACAGCCGATTATCTCGTTAGATTTCTGTCAATCGATCTCTCCCCCCCCCCCCCCCCCCCCGAACAGACCTGAAATAGCACATCTCTTTTGTTACGGCGCATTTCACATGATATCTTAAGCTTCTTGTAATCAATAGAGACGTAGGATGCATGTCAAGGTATTGGTTTATTTATATGGAAGAAAAGAGGTCACGTTAATCTTTACAATTGTTTTACCTGTAGCCGAGTGGGTGGTGGTCACTGACAGTTTTTAACGAAATTAGGAATCCAAGAAATGAGGTCTTGAGAACTATAGCTTCTATCGGTTCTTAGAGGGTGGTAAAAAGAAAGAATAGGGGGAATAGGAGAGAACGTGAAGAAAAGGGACAATGTCTGAAAAGATGCATACGTAGTACACATTATTTAAGATGACAAACATTTTAGTTGATATAACTAGCGACAAACAGGATGAATAAGTCTGGATAATCAACGATAAATAGGCTACCCAAGGTATGACAATCATTCAATAAATAGGCTACCCAAGGTATGACAATCATTCAATAAATAGGCTACCCAAGGTATGACAATCATTCAATAAACATGTAATGGAATAACTCTGGGCTGTACGGGTTTTTAAAGGTAGGACAAACATGTATAACGAATGTATAACGAGCAATGAACATATTTTTCATAACGAGCCATAATCATGTTGGATAATTAAGTTGAACAGCAACGATAATTAATTATTACAGTAGATCCCCCCCCCCCCCCCCAAGTATTCAAAGTGCAAATAAAATAATCCTTTAAAAATATTAAATTATTACAGAAGGTATTGTGCGGGGTAAAGCTTATAGGAGAAGTTTAGTTTTGAATGTATTTGAGATGCGAGTGCGTCCATTACAATCTTAATATATTTATGTTTACGAAAGCACGGAGACCCTTACTGACTTAACCTGCATTTATAGATTCGATTACAATAATAATTTCGCACATATGGATCTTTGTAAGACCTAACTATATGTCGGTATATGCACTAAATGGATGTAGCAGTTAGGATTATACAAGCGCACATTAGATTTAAAAGCATGGCAGTACGTTTAACCCCAGCACTATAAAGTATAATCATTAGTTGGATACTGGTGTTTGAGCTAAGCCTTGAGACTTAGCGCATTTTATTATGTATAACTATACCGATATGTATTATCGCTGCTAGTTGTAAACGCACGCACACTTGAAGTCCATACAAGACCTAGGACGTTAACTTTGGTAATGGCATTGTTAGATGGTACAATCAGTGACCTCGACATGTAATTAGATTAAGACACTACTTAAATTAACATGTTCAGTGATGAACAGGAATACAACCACATAATAAAATGCACTCTAAAAATACACAAAGATGTAACATACGTTTTAATTACGAAGCAGCCAGATGTGACCAGTAAAAACACTAAGGAATAATTTGCTCCTTATAAGTAGGCTCGCTTGATTCAAATGTCATGGTGAGCTGCACTTTTCTGTTAAAGGACGGAATCGAATTTATGTGAGGTAAACTATATTGGAACAAAGAAGGGGGGTGCAAGTTACCGAATGGTCACGCGAGGGTCAGTCTCAGCACATTAGTGACCAGCGTGATCGAGGCAACAACACACCACACCACTTTGTGTGTTTCGGCGTCTACCAGCTGAGAGAAAGATTGGATGGGGGTCTCGTGTTGGTCATGGGAATGATAAATCGCCGTGCATGAGCGGCACTGGCCTGAATAGATCCCGGCAGCCGACGCTGTGCAACTTTTAATTTAAGGTGCAAGTTACCTAATAAAGGGTGTGTGTACGTGTCTTTATCCGAGCTATCACAGTGGCACCCAGAGCGTGTGTTACATAATTACTATTACGTGGCACCTGGCCACATACAGCAGACCTGTAAACTCTTACGATTTTGGCGTACAACGTACGATTTTGAGGTGTATACATTTTATATACTGTGTGTGTTTTTTTACTATCAAGATAATGTATTAACGATTTTGTTATGATATTGTACGATTTTAAGAGTTTGAGGGTAAACAGGTCTGATACAGTAATAATTGCTATTTGATTCAATGTATCTTTCATTTCGATCGATTTTTATTATTGCCTAACGGCTCAGCTGATTGACGTTTTAAACCTGGTGTCATGGCTTTAATGATACCGCCACACCATTAATTTTCCGAGCTGTTTATTAACAATTTATCTATGCGACACCGCAGCCTGATAATCTTCCTTTTTGAAATGCGACCCGCCTTACATTATTGATATCTATCTTTTGATTACAGAACACAATTACAGCTCTCGGGCCCAGCTTTCTTTACGAGATATGCATTTAAAATAATCAGCCGGCTCCTGGATTAGACCGGACCATCGTTAGCAGAAAGATGCCATTTCAAACGAACATCAGCAGATCCCCACGTCCAATGATGTCCACGCGTGATATTTCAACCCGAACACTATTGTAAATGGCGGATCCTAATACTTCCGGCCTGAGATTTTCACCCGTTCAATAAATGATCGTACATCACAATATTGATAATGATAGTAAATACGTATACAAAAAAAATCCTTAATATTAACTTCGCTTTCGTTCGTGTGCTGGTTTAAGGCTAATTCCTCGGACGGCTAATTTACACACTTCCCATTATCCTATCGAGCTGGTACGTAGACTTGTTCGTTGCCGATGACAACACAGTCTATCAAATGTTCAGCCCCACCCCAATCAGATGCCACTGATTTCACGAAATAAAATTCCCGATAACTGCGCTAAATGAGATGCTTAAAAATATAGCAAGTGCGTTTGGTGCGTAATATTTTCTTTTGTTTTACAGAAATAGTGCGGGGGGGGGGGGGGGGGGGGGAGAGGCAGCACTAATTGGGATTTTTATAAAGCGCGTTACTTGAATGGATGTTTTATCAAATGTTTAGTGTCTCTCTCTCCTCCCCCCTCCCCAATTATTGCTCGATATAACATTTTATAAAGAATTTATTCAAAAAACTTTGTTTTAATGGGTTGTTTAATTTCTTCTACATATCCAAATGGGTTTCAGATCGACATTTTTGGGGTGAACCTATCCACCATTGAAGAAAAGCACGGGGCTTGTGTTGTTTTTTCTTTTTTTTTCTCCGGACCTGAACAGTTCTTCCAATCTTGTGTGCACGTCCTCTACCCCTAGGTGTCACTATATATGTATGCATAAATGTCCACACTTTTCGTGCGGCTCTGTCTCGGAAGACTTTCTGATTATTTTCTAAGCCTGTGATCTGCTTGAGGACTTCAGCTAATCAGGCATCATAACGAGTCTCAATTCTTCGCTTCTTAAAAGGTTTTTTCCTCTGGTCTAAAATGAAAATCGTGAGTGACTAAAAGGCATCCCAGATACACACCGCAAACGAAGGAGTTACAATTTAAAAAGCATTAAAAAATACCACCTATTTCATTTTGATGTTGATACTGATTGAAACCAACAGAGCTCACACGAACTCGTGTTTAGAATTAATTGTCTTTCTACAACGTAAATACACATCCAACAACAGGGCCGTCTTTACAGCAGCGGAGGTCCTGGGGGAACAGTAATGCTTCGAGGCCAACCAACCCTCTATATACTCAGGGCGGTGCTAAGGAGGGTTCGAGAGGGCCATTCACCCCTTGCGCCAATATCAGGGGGGGGGAAATATTGTCTTAAGATAAGCTCCTCTTAACACTATAGAATCACATGTACCTCACATAGACAGGGGCGGAAAAAACGTCTTAATAGTGCGCCCTGAGAACGGCTGTCTACAGCCTACTATTAAAGTAAAGTATTGAAAAGCATTATGGAGTAGGTAGGCCTATGCGTTTTGGCCAGTTTCTTTTTAAGGAATTGTTTTCCGCGGTGGAGTTGGGGTAGTATTTCAGACGTTCGGGGGAAGGGGAGGGCAGGGCAAATAATTGCACCGAACTCAGTAATTTTGGTGCCCAGAGCCAGCTCCAACTTCGTCACCACAGCCATACATAACCATAAATTCATTCTGGTAGTGGAGCCCCCCTGTTTCATACCTAAGAATCGTTATATTCTAACTACGTGTACGAAACAAAAGGAAAATCATAATTTTGTCCGTTCAAAAGCGTGAGGCCTCCTAGAGGCATAAGGCCCATCGAGTCATGAGGCCCCCTCGAACATGAGACCTGCCTAGATGCGTGAGATCCTGGGTGAGTGCGTAGTGTGCCCATGCCTTAAGACGGCACTGCTTTTCACTACTGAGTACGGAGCAGTAGCGTAGCTAGAGTTATTACCGCCCGGGACTAACTAACACACATAATCTGGTGAAGATCTGAGATTACTCTCCTATGACCCCGGCTAGTAAATTGGCAACCAGCTCCATCTGCTGAGCTAAGCCATACAAAATTTTCCTCACGTTGGGTTCCCCAACCGCACATTCGGTCAACAGATGCGCTAGAGTCTCCGGGTCCAGGCTGCAATGCCGGCAAGTATTATCCCTGTTGCTATCTAGCCTGCAGAAGTATGTGCCTATGGGGCAACGTTGGGTGCGCATTTGCGTCACTAAGCTTTGCTGTTTGCGGCCTAACCCCCACCATGGGTCTTGTTTGCAGGAGTCGGCAAGTTTGAATAGACGCCTCTAGCGGTCGTATTGTCGGCCCACTGCCTGTACCATTTCTTTCTGAAGTGGTCTGCCAGCCAGTTCTTTTTTCCCAATCCAGTAATTGGTACTTTTGGCCGAGGCTGGGCAGCCCCGGTTTTCGCAAGAGTTTCTGTTTTCACATTGCCACTGATGTTGTCGTGGCCTGGGACCCATTGCACTGTTACCTTGCCTCCTATTTCGCCGATTTTGCACACGTCATCAATGATGACGTCAACTAAGTGAGTGGTACCCTGCCTCTTTCCCAAGATCTCGAGAGCAGATCTTGAGTCCGAGAACACGACCACATCGAGTCCCGCAAGTTCGTTTTCCTTCAGTGTGTGGTACACGCTCACCGGGGTCCTATGTGTAGCCTCAAACTCCACATCAAAGTTTGATGCTGTAGTCCTACAGGGCCCCGAGAGTTCTTGACTTTGTGCCCCCCCGGGTTGGGTATAGTATGAGCGCACCATACCCAGCAGTACTTTCTCTTAGGTTGGCCGATCTGCCCGGGACTAACATTTTAGTCTAACACAGTGGTCCCACAAAGTAGTCTGTAAAGTGTGTTTTTTACACCCCGAAAGTTCTGGAACGTTTATATAACAAATAATTAAAAAACTAGTTAACATACCCGGCTATCCTCGGGTTTGTATTGAAAACAAAAACAACATCTATAGCATTATAAGTGTACACTTAGACTAAATTTTGGGCCTGTAAAAAACCCGCTCAAAGACCATATGTATTTTAACTCTTGTAAACATTGAATTTGGGGCCCTTCTAGTTTTAATAAATATTCCTGAAACCGGAGTGCCTGACTTTGCACGTCTACATTGGATGTTGGTTGACAGGTATAAAAGAAGTGTATAATAAATGTAAACCATTTAAACAATCCAATTCAAAGAGCGTAATCCAATACGAACTGAAGTGTTCCGCGTGTAACAAATGATGCCTTCGAGACATTGCTATCCTTATAAAAAGTGTTTGGGGCTAAACCTCAAACTTGTGATTGTCCCTACCCAGCATACATACTTTTTATAAATGTTGCAATAAAAAATTAATGACAGAATGCCAAGCTCGGTAAACCTCTAGGTACCTTAAATGACTCTTTATGCATGCCATTCAACTATGTGCCGCTTGTGATAACGTGGACCCGTAAACTTTCTAGACATCTTTAAATCTGATTTTATAACATTTTAGGAAAATCGTAGGAACATAAGAAACACGAAAAGGACATTTAAACAATCTTTTAACCCGTTTAAAAAAAATCGAACGTTCTAGAGTAAGAAAGCCTCAAGAGATTTTAAAAGGACATATGAACAGACAACTAAGTTCCCAGGAATGTATGGATATCTATAAAAATACACTAAAATTTAAAGAAACTTTTAGATCCATTGACATTTTCAAAATCTTTATACCTACATGGACAAATATAGAACTTGCTGGAAAATTATATTTACATATATTAAAGCTTCAAATAACTTGTAAAAAATGACTCTTTTTATCTAGTCATTATGTCGCGACCAAAACATCTAAAACCAAATGTCGTAACTCTACTTTTCAATTAAAGTTAAATAAGGCTCGGGGTGGGAGGGTCGTTTTATAATGTGACGTTTTAATTATCACTAAGATTGTGACCATAAATAATTCATCAGATAAATAGCCAAGTAAAATTTTTAAGTTATCCCATTCTGGGACCCCTCTAACAAATATCCCTTATAATTATGGCATATCTAATAACACTTCAGAGTTCGAATTTAAATACAATACATTTCAAAAGAACCATTCCTCCATATTTTGGATGTTTCGTTCTTATAAATATTAATATATAATTACATAAATCATAATGACTTAAAGTTCCTGAAATTATTTTATTTTGGTCGTAGGGCAATTTTTTTGGGTTACTTTCTCGTTCCACAATGGCGACGCTACTGCCTGATGTTACGAACCATTTCAATACCTTCGTTGTCTTGCGCAATTTAGTTACTTAACACGCCACGGTTTTATAGAACAAACGTTTCTTATTAAATATACAACTCCGAAAATCTAACACTCCAGCACTGCCATCATTCCAAACCATAACAACCTCTTAGCAATGTCATTTCCCCTTACCCGAATATGTCACCAAAATCCCAGCATACAGCAACAGCTACACAAATACTCTCTTAGCCAAACACGCAATAATAAAACCTCTCACGATCAACAACTTTCCCTTCAAAACATTCACGTCCCTAAATCTAGTTCACAACACCTGAACGACATTAGTACCAGGCAAAAATGTAAAAGTCCTGCCATTTTTTAAAATAAAGAAAGCTCCAGGTGCAGCTAATTGCACATTTCAAGTAATTTTTTTTAGCATTTAGATTAGTGTGTTGCTGAAAATCATCATCAAAGAGTTCTCACATTTATTTTTGTATTATGTCCGCAATGAAACTCTTTTCAAGCTTAGAATGTTGTACGATATACTTGTTTATTTTCAATATTTTGTTTATCCTTATAGTTGGCACAAAGAAATATATATATATATAGATACAAATTATAAAATAATTAAAACAAGAAAGAATTTTTAAAATCCCTATAATAGCAGCCAGCCACGATACCCCCATCCCCACCCCTTCTCCACCTACATTCACCTCCGGGGTATGGGATTGGGAACTTGAAATATTTTGATTTGTACTCTTTCATAATCATCAATTATTTTAATGGGACATAACCAATCTTTTTTTAAGTTTTTTTTTTATTAAAGGGGGACACATTTACATTAATTTAACTTTTAAAAAAGAACACACATAAATAAAACAAAGTCTGACATTTTAAAACGACAAATGAATATTTCTTAAATAAATAGTATTGCTAACAATTGAGTTATCAGCAAATCAGAATATTGCAAGCATTGCGATTATATTTTTATATATTGTTTTGACCTTTTTGAAAATGGCGATTAATTCTTTTTAAACAAATTTTAATTAATTATAAAACACATTTTTTGCCAATGTTAACATAAAATCAAGTTAAATTAGATTTTAAGTCCCTCGTACATTGCATTTGCATATAAAAGAAAAAGTGTTAAATAAAATTTAATAAAATTTGAAGATTTATTTATCTTCGTATAATTATCTTCCCTTCATCGCTTCATATAAGTCCTTTCATGTAAAGCGTTTGGATTCTACTGAGCCAGCAATGACCGCCTAGGCGCACACCCGGGTCTGCCACACCATTAACATCTTACGTATGAAGTCCTGAAATATCATCCTATGCCAAAGAATTGAAATTTCAGAATACTCCTCCGCACAGCGCTAGTAAAAAATGCACATAGATGTTGTATATTTTATTTAATATTTGCTAAATTAACTGCAAGCCCTCCATCAGTCTTTCGAGCACGATCTCCCCCCCCCCCCCATATTATTTGTGAGAAAATTATCCGGAAAATATATATTCAGCCGATTTCCATAAATTTTGGCTAGTGATGTTATTGCATTGGGGAAGTATTCCTGAACTCCAATAGCGGATAGGCAAATATGGAGCATACAATTTGATTACAAGCTATCATTAATAATAATTGAAAATAACGTTCAATTATATGTTCAAAATTTTGACGAAATACCATATGGGATCTACATCATTAATACAACTCTCCAATCCGCATGTCCATCTGACTCCAAGTCTACTTGATGCACCACCCGAGGAGTACCGAGGTCATGCAGTGTTATTCTTAAGTTTCAACTTGTCTGTTCATTATTCCGTCTTGCAAGGCTCTAGCTGGCTTGTTTGTTGTTGACTCTTGTCAAGTTTGTCACGTAACCTGCACTATTTTTTATATTAACTCCCATCCACTGGGTAACCAGACAAAACGACAAAAGACAAAACGACAAGTGACAAAACGACAAGTGACAAAACGACAAGTGACAAAACGACAAGGTGACAAAACGACAAGATGACAAAACGACAAGGTGACAAAACGACAAGTGACAAAACGACAAGTGACAAAACGACAAGGTGACAAAACGACAAGTTTTCAACGCCAACTCATCCTCCGTCTTTAATGCCTTATAACAATAAAGTAAGGTCAATTTTTAAGATATTTTACATGCCTTATCGTTGGAGAAACACGGTATTCAGTTATCAGACTTGCGCATAATTACATTAAAATGAGATTAATTACCATTAGAATTACATGACCTATATTTGTAATTATCTACAATTTACATTACTTCATTCAAAAGTGTACTTAATTACCATTACAAATTACTCCACTATTGACCTGTAATTACAAGTACTTTTTTTTATTTAAACACTGTTTTAGTTACCGTAGTCATATTTCCTTTTACAGTGCAGTACATGTACATTTTTGGGAACCCGCTTTTGGATTTTATTGTTATACAAGAAAGTCAGAGAAGTTCATTAAATGATTTTACTGTATATTTGAATACACAATCATATTTTGTAGCAGACCCTTAAAAATTTCAGTGATTGTCTGTGTGTATGAGCAACCATGACATAATTTAAATTATAATGTTCAGCTTGCTCATTCCTTGGAGACAAAATGTATGTCATATTGGGTCAAAGTACTATATGAGTATGTTGTATACCATGACACTATATTCATAAAGATGTGATCTGCTATTCAGTATTTTCACTTTTACTCTGAAAATAAACATTTACTGAGCAATTAAAAAAGGACAATTACATGGATATAAATTAATTACAATTACTAATTACAGTAATTAAAAATAAAATGTGTAATTAATTAAAGTTTGTAATTATTATCTCAAGTATGTCTGTTATTATGCATAAGATTAGGATCTCAAAAGGTCTATTACTATCTAATTACACTGTACAGGAAACTGCACTAACACAGCACTACACTGTTGCACACCAACTCCAGCTTCTGGAGCACATGTGTCAAACTCAAGTTATTTTTCATCACCACTAACACAGAATTAGGCGGACGACTCCACTAAGAAAGTAACAATATTTCAAACCCATCGCTGCGAACATCAAAGCTCTTTGATGTGACCGCCGCACGAGTTTATCATGTTTGCAACGGTAACCAGACAAAACGACAACTGACAAAACGACAAGGTGACAAAACGACAAGTGACAAAACGACAAGGTGACAAAACGACAAGTGACAAAATGACAAGGTGACAAAATGACAAGGTTTGAGGTTAGGGTTAGGGTTAGTCTGATAATCCAATACCGTGTTTCCCCAACTATAAGTCATGTTAAATATAAAAAAATGTTGACCATACTTTATTGTATGCAGTGGCGTAGCGAGCTTAACTCGCGCCCGGGGCACAATACCCTTTTAACGCCCCCAATACCTTTTTAGCGCCCCCCTATTCGAAAACCATACAATATTATAGTAAAATATACCATTTGGCGCTCCTTTGTGAGTAGCGCCCGGGGCATGATGCCCCCCTTGCCCCCCTCACTACGCAACTGATTGTATGCTAGGCAGTGGTTCCCAACCTTTTTTGTGCCATGCCCCACCTAAGCCAGTGTTTCCCAACCTTTTTTGTGCCATGCCCCACCTAAGCCAGTGTTTCCCAACATTTTTCGAGCCATGCCCCAACTAAGCCAGTGTTTCCCAACCTTTTTTGTGCCATGCCCCACCTAAGCCAGTGTTTCCCAACCTTTTTCGTGCCATGCCCCAACTAAGCTTTTCTAAAATTCTTTGCCGCCATGTAACATAAACATAATTTTTAATATTCAAAAAATAAGGTTTTTCACTCAAGAAGCTTTAATGATAGGTTTTAGGAAGAAATCACAAGGAAATTGGTGAGGAAACATAGTAAGTAAATTTTCAAAACATATATGGAGAACTGACATTCATGTATGAAATAATTTTAATGAAATATTTTTCTATATTATTTTAATTATTAGTAATAATTTATTGTTTAACGTTAGTGAGATGTTTGGGTTTTCAAGTTCTAGATGGCTCATTTTCAAATTGCCCCACTGTGGGGCGATGTAAGGCATTAAAGACAGTGGAGGCGTTGAAGACTTGTCGTTTTGTCACTTGTCGTTTTGTCACCTTGTCGTTTTGTCACCTTGTCGTTTTGTCGCCTTGTCGTTTTGTCACCTTGTCATTTTGTCACCTTGTCGTTTTGTCACTTGTCGTTTTGTCACTTGTCGTTTTGTCACTTGTCGTTTTGTCCCTTGTCATTTTGTCACTTGTCGTTTTGTCATGGAACCCATCCACTGGCATCACCACTGAAATTAAGGTCGGGAAGGAAAGATTAGAGACAGTTGGCAGCTTCAAGTACCTCGGAGCAATAGTTTCGGAAGATGACTCCAAGCCCGAATTGATGGCCAGGATTGCGCAGACCACAACAGCACTAAAGAGGCTCAAGAAAATATGAAACGACAAAAATATAGCCCCCAGCACCAAAATCAGGCTGATGCGCTCATTAATCCTCTCCATTTTCTTATATGCCGGTGAGTCATGGACATTAACAGCAGAACTTGAAAAGAAAATAAAGGCGATGGAGATGAGATGTTCCAGAGGCATTCTTGGCATCTGCTATAGAGACCATATCACCAATGAACAAGTAAAAGAAAGGATTCGCCAAGCAACTGGGCAGTACGATGACCTCCTGGTGTCTGTAAAAAAGCGCAAACTTGAATGGTATGGCCACGTGACCAGAAAACAAGGGCTCGCCAAAGAAATCTTGCAGGGTACAACTAGAGAAGGAAGAAGAAGATGAAGACAGAGAAAAAGATGGGAAGAAAACATCAAAGAATAGACGGGATTACAACTAGGCGATGCTATGCATAGGGCAGGAGACCGAGAGGAATGGAGAATAATAGTTTTATGTCATCTGTGACGCCCCAACGGTCGAAAGACTACGGGACATGATGATGATGATCCATGATGACATACCATGACGTCCATTGCTCTTTGACCTCCATTTGGTTATAACAGTCTTAGGAAAAATCTTTCATGTTTGTTTGATTTACTTTTTTATTTTGCCATTCTATAACTTGTATCCCAAGGCTGTGTAGACGAGATGCCTATTTAAAAAATAACTACCTTTGTTACACCTACATCAAATCAATTTTTTTAAATGGGGATCGATGGGGGCCCCTAAAAGGCGCGGGGCCCCTAAACACGTGCCTCATTCGCCTTTAGGTTAAGACAATGCCATGCGTGTCGTTAAACCTTTGAGGGTTTCGCTCAGGTCTTTTGGTGTTTAAGAAAGAACCTGACCAAAAAGAAGAACAACCATGAAGGGAAACTGTAGGGAGAAATAGAATAAAACAAAAGCCATTTCTTTGGGAAAATAACCACGATGAATGCGTCCAGTCGTTCCTGACCTCTTTTGTTGGCGAGACATAACACCATAGTAGCATAACACATAACACCCATAAAACCATAATAACATAACACCATAATTCCCATACTTTTACAACTTTCGTTTATTCTCCACCTCACGAACATTTTAGATGTCCAGCGACGCTGCAAGTACTTAAGTCTGCTTTGAATCATTGTCTAAACCATTGTATCCGGAAATTTGATCGACAGAAATTTGATCGAACGGAAATTTGGTCGACAGAAATTTGATCGATAGAAATTTGATCGACAGAAATTTGATCGACAGAAATTTGGTCGACAGAAATTTGATCGACAGAAATTTGATCGAACGAAAATTTGATCGAACGGAAATTTGGTCGAATCTTTTTTTCTTTTTTTGCTTCAATTTTATTTTTGGATGCATTATTTTGTTTGACTATTTATTACAGTGCGTTCAAAAAAAAATTTGACGAAAATTTTAACGTATGAACTGAAAAAAAGATTCGATCAAATTTCCGTTCGATCAAATTTCCGTCGATCAATCCTCCGTCGACGAAATTTCTTTCGATCAAATTTCCGGTAACCCTAAACCATATCATGTAGCGGGTTAGTAACTGTTAGTTCACTGACTGGGGGTTTTTTTTACAAAAGGAAGTGTAAATTTATTGCATCGTAATGGTAAAATGCGTTAACGAGGATGGCCACGAACCCCCAGGGTCACTTTTCACTCGTTTATTGCACACGTTTGGTGAGCTATTTGAATGAAAGCATACGCCGCCATAACATGTCTCAAGAGACATTTCGGGGAAAAATTGTAACTACGGGATTTAAAAATAAATAAATTATAATACCATTTGTTTAAACAAAACCGTCACCTTTATGGCTCAGGAATTTTCAGTTCAATTCAAAATGCGTATCATATTCAAAAAGTAAAATAAAAAACAAAAATAAATAAACACCTTGTTTTGGTGACATTGCCGTGCATGCAGGTTGGAAGAGATTCGATTGTTCTTTTGTTAGATGTGACTTGAACCATTTCAGCAATGTGATCCCTCGATGTAACTGCATTCCTCACGGCAAACTACATGGATAAGTATGAAAAAAACCTCCATATCAGAGAGCAGCACCATGATTCCACGCCATTTCCCCCAACTGCACTCAGTGATATAACGCACAATTAATCGCAAAAATATCACCCAAGTAGAAACAAAACACGGTTTAAACCTAAACTATTGCTTTAACTTGAAAAGCGTTTGATATAATAGTGCCACTGATGATGATGAAATTTTGATGTGGTTTATTTTAATCCTCTGATATTTCCTTTACCATATCTGAAATAGCTGATCTCCCCTTCCCTGCTATTTCTACAGGTCACGGTGATCTCCCCCTTCCCGTTAAACTCCACGGTGTATGTCTCTTTGGATTTCCTTGATACTGTTAACCATCACGGTCTTTTCACGTCTACTTCTTCTATGAAAAAAAACATTAATCAGTACGTGGAGCGCATGTTTTAAATTTGGCCGACTTTTGAAGGTCGTACCTAACGAAGTGGAGGGATTTCCAGTCTAAGTATAGGTGTTAAGGTTGGACGATTGCCCTGTCGTCTCTGAAAGCCTGGAATCAGCACAGATCCCAGCCGTAGAGGCCCAATGCATACAAAGCGTGTGCACTTTGATCAACTTTAAAACTGTCACGAAGGCGTTTCGATGGAAGTCGGAAATATAAGGGCGGGGCGAGAAAAGTCTGTGGTACTGTATAGAGATATTTTAACAAAATCAAAAAAATCCGGCGAGCGTTGTAAATAGATTCGTACTGGCTGGATATGGTGAATCAGGATAGACACTGATTCGTACTGGCTGGATATGGTGAATCAGGGTAGCCACTGATTCGTACTGGCTGGATATGGTGAATCAGGGTAGACACTGATTCGTACTGGCTGGATATGGTGAATCAGGGTAGCCACTGATTCGTACTGGCTGGATATGGTGAATCAGGGTAGCCACTGATTCGTACTGGCTGGATATGGTGAATCAGGGTAGCCACTGATTCGTACTGGCTGGATATGGTGAATCAGGGTAGCCACTGATTCGTACTGGCTGGATATGGTGAATCAGGGTAGCCACTGATTCGTACTGGCTGGATATGGTGAATCGTGGTAGACACTGATTCGTACTGGCTGGATATGGTGAATCAGGGTAGACAATGATTGGTACTGGCTGGATATGGTGAATCAGGATGGTCAATAAAACCAGTGGTGTGGTCAATAAAACCAGCGGTGTGGTCAATCAGTTGACTACAAACGACGTTTGTAAAAAATAACTTTAAAAAATGGGGTTGGGTGGGGAGGCAAACACAGTAGAGTACAGGCTGCCAATTTTAAAAATTGTATAAATGTATTTTTTGACGGGTATTGAACCCAAAAGCCTAAGATTGAAATGTGTCAAGAAGGTTTTTTTGTTTCTTGTTTTGTGTGGTTTTTTTGTTTGTTTGTTGTTGTTTAGTTGTTTACGACCTATAGGATAAGCAGAAAAAAACCATGGTGTATCAGGGACGCATTCGAAAATTAAATTCATAACCCAATTATAAAGTATGCCTGCCTTGGCCTACAACGCTTAAAAATATTATGTTCTTGAATCGTCATCAGGCACTAACCAGTAAATCATGATTCTCCGGGTATAGTTCAGGTATGGTTCAGGTATTGTTCATGTATAGTTCAGGTATATTTGTGCTTCGATTGTATTTAAAATGGTGGCGAGCAGATAAATTAATATACACTTTTAAACGATGTTATTTTCACAAGCCCACGAAAGTTTTGAGTAGTTCTACTCCAGTCCAACTCGTTTTAATTAGCTTAAATGTTGACGGGCAACAAGGTCAATCAAATCCTTGAAATGAAATGGACACCTTCATAGCTGGGGGGGGGGGGGGGGAGTCGTGTGGACAAATTTTGATGAGCATCGGACAAATCAACTCATCATGTTGTAGGCCGTGAACGCCAGTGTTGCAGACGGGAACATTACCATGACCTGTTGGTGTTCACCGGTCAGACGGGAACATTGCCTTGACCTTTTGGTGTTCACTGGTCAGACGGGAACATTGCCTTGACCTTTGGGTGTTCACTGGTCAGACGGGAACATTACCGTGACCTGTTGGTGTTCACTGGTTAGTCCTAGTAAATAAATGTGTTCACTGTCACAGCCATGTTCACTAAAAACGGGTCGAAAAGGGTAGCATCCTGTTGATGTGAGGTTGTTGTAAAACCTTCACCGGTCCAGCACACTGTGATGCGATCACTGTCATCGTCTATCATCAATTTGTCAGAGACAGAATAAACCCATTGACTTCGTGTTCAAGTGATCTGGTCGACTCACCATCGTGTTTGTCACGCCAGGTTAACTAAATGCTCCAGCGGTTCCCACAAGGATAACTAAATCAGCAGCGGTTCACACTAGATATGGTTAGTACGCTTTCCGAAACTACGATTTCCCTCGACATTTTATCGATTTTCAAACACGACACGCTTCAGTTAAAAAAAAATATCTACCCACTTTCTTTGATGTCCACGTGCCAACTTCGGGTCCTCAAGTAATCTTGGCTTATAACGTATTTTTTTCCCCAAAACTTGCGTTACTTCAAATTTGGCAGATTTAAGTTTTTAACATAAATTTAGCACGCACAATTTTTGGGTCAGGAGATACATTTTGTATTCTGGGATAACGACACCATGAATAAAGGGCTTATCGGAAAAAATTATATCTGCCTTTCTTTACTTTTTCAACTTATTCAGAATTGTTGTTTTCAAATAAAAAAAAAGTAATTATTTATCAATGATCTTCAAATATATTCATAAAAATATGTGTACTTTCCCAATGAGTTTGCAACCTTTGTTTGGTTATAATCTAGATAATATCGTCTGTATCCTGTTAATAACATTTTCTGATAAAGAGAACATAATTTTTATACATTCATGTTGTCATTTACGCGATACGCAAGGCAGATTAGGATACGAAGACAAGATCTAAATAAGAAGCCAGGTGAATGTGGACAATGACCCCCGTGTCTTAACAAAAATTACTCAGTAAATATACGCCAATGTCTTTCTAATAAAGGCACATCACTGTCTTTGTTAAAAGTCGGCACATCATTGTCGTTGTAATAGAGGCACAGACATGCGTTAACTTTAAATTTTCAACATTAATTCAATAATTGGGCCACTATTTAGAGAGTTGTAGTCCAAGAGCCTTTGTTCCCAACCTATTTACGTCACTAAGGCTTTCTGTGAGGTCGTTGAACGAACCATTCAACTTTTTACAAAAATCATTGGTAAGAAATGTTACTTCTCGCCATAAAATGTTTGAATAATTTCATTTAAATGAATTCTTATGTTATATTTCGAAACAGACAAACCCAAGGGTCAGCCAAATATAGCTGAAACTTCTCTTTGTCTCATAACTTTCACATTTTTTTCCGCATGACGCTCGCAATGTGTATTTCTTAAGTAGCTCACATTTTCACGATAATTTGATACGAATATATTTTGTAAATGATTGTTTTTTTTTAACGTGTGATATGTATTTGTACAAGTGACTGGTGTTTTTATAGTTCGTACCTATACAATATCATGATTTAGTTATGTGCACTAGGTCTAAAACTCTAGTCCAACCTACACCTAGCGCTAAACCCTTCTCATACAGATTTGAAAGCTCTGGCTTGTGGCTCACACACATTTTAATTTTCTGTATGGAGGATAATCCCATTCTTCACCGTTTTATTTTGTACGTCACAAAACGACAAAAGCCTTGACCTAAATTGGTGACCTTCACCTAGAACGCGCCATTTTATCCTTTTATTTGACCGAATTGAACTAACAACGCCCGAATTTGAACTAGTGTTCACAGCTGTGAAACATTATCTTGTATTCTGCTTTGATTAACACGAGTCGCAACCTAGCGACAATTCTTTTTCATATTTTAATGAATCATTCCAAAAATAATTGGACTTTTGTGTATTTTGAAAATATTGCGTTTTTTCTACAAATTGGTTTTTAAGTTTAAGTAAAGATTATATGAATTTCTTCATAATCTGGATTATGTCTATGATTCGATGGTCTCATTAATTTTCGACCCGGCAGACATGGATAAGACCATTGAGACGCCATTGGTTTCCACCAGACGATCCTATCAACAAATTAACGTATTCACTTTTGATTGGCCGAGACGCTATCTTCTTCCCTTCTGCTCTAAGGACTAGCCTCTAACCAACAATGGCAGCCAGCTGCAACCACGCATTAAGTCAGATTGCTTAGAGGAGAGCCAGCCGCACAGAGATGTCCAGAAGAGAGCCAATATTACAAAGATTTATGAGATTAAAAAAAAAAAGAAAGAATAAAAAGTATTGAGAGTGACACTTAGGTTTTGACCTTCGAAGCCATGACTTCTCCTGTATTTCAATGAGAACAATAAACACGAGTTCTCTTTTAAATATATATTTTTATAATCGGAGTTTGGTTATTAGTAATCGTGTATATGACAAACACTGTATATTTTAGCTAACCAAACACATGTTGTATCTGCCTATAATAATGTCCTAATTCTTTTTCAACACTGTGAGATACTCAGAAGGTAAAAAAGAAAAATGATTTTTTTAAAATAAAATTTTTCTTTTTTCCCCCTGAATTTTACCTTCGAATAATTTACACTGTCATCTTCTTTGTCTCGGCAGGTATTTGGAGCATACAATTATATACGTTTTCTTCCTAAATGTAATAGGGGGTCTGAATCTAGCAATCATATCCTACTTTGGTTTCGATTTTCAGATGGCAATGGTTGACTTTTTCTTAATAGTCTGTATATGATACTGAACTCCATACCTGCTATTAAAGGAGTAAATCCAGCTAATTGTTTGCAGTGCTGATCAAATCCGCAGCTACGAAGTAAACACCAAATCAAGCTATAAACAGCTTACTAAACAACTTACTAAACAGCTGACTAAACAGTTGACTAAACAGCTTACTAAACAGCCTACTAAACAGCTTACTAAACAGCTTACTAAAATGTTACTAAACAGCTTACTAAACAGCTTACTAAAAAGCTTACTAAACAGCTTACTAAACAGCCTACTAAACAGCTTGCTAAACAGCATACTAAACAGCTTACTAAACAGCTTACTGAACAGCTTACTAAACAGCATACTAAATATAGCATACTAAACAGCTTAATAAACAGCTCACTAACGCATTGAAACTGTGCCATCATCTCACCACGTGACCTCTCCAAGAAAGTCAAAAAAGGAAAATGCCATCGCTCATCCATCACTCATCCATCGCTCATCCATCACTCGTGTGTCACGTGTCCCGGGGGTTATCATCCAATCTGTCATCTCCCGCAATGCTTACATAAGACGCCTGTGTCATATCTGGACGTAAAACTTGCTGGGTGAAGCATTCATTTCATTTGGTGAGTCGTCTCCCTTACACGCAGCGCCTAACCCTTTGCCCCGCCCCTCTCTCATTTTGTCCATTTCTAAATTGCTCATGGCATCAAGCAGTACTGTCTTTGTTGATTTATAGAATTGTTCATCTCATCGGTAAATAGAATTGTTCATTTCACCGTGAATAGAATCTTTCATATCATCAGTGAATTGAATTGTTAATCTCATTGGTAAATCGAATAGTTCATCTCATCAGTGAATAGAATTGTTCATCTCATCGGTATATAGAATTGTTCATCTCAGCAGTACATAGAATTGTTCATCTTATCAGTAAATAGAATTGTTAAACTCATCAGTGAATATAATTTTTCATTTCATCGGTAAATAGAATTGTTCATCTTATCGGTAAATATAATTGTTAATCTCATCATTGAATAGAATTGTTCATTTCAGCAGCAAATAGAATTGTTCATCATATCAGTAAATATAATTGTTTAACTCATTAGAGAATAGAATTGTTCATCTCATCGGTAAATAGAATTGTTCATCTTATCAGTAAATCGAATTGTTCAATTCATCAGAGAATAGAATTGTTCATCTCACCGGTAAAAAGAATTGTTCATTTCAACGACAAGTACGCAAATCCTGAATCCTTCAATGCCTGTTTTCTTCCATCTTTTATATGGAACTGATGTCAGAAAACTATTGACGACTTCATTGCGCTGACTAAGCTCAGAAGTGTCTGACTCCGGTGCCCTACGTGTAAACGCCAGAAGGAATCACTTCTACTTAAATATCACTTCATCTTTGGTCTTCTTGAGCACTGACATTTCCAATTCTCCAAATAATTGACAAACGGAAATAAGTGTCTTTGTGAAAACGGTTTTGGTCAACTCGTACAAAAATAATTTTTTGGAAGTCCCCCACTCTCATCACCCCTAAAAAAAACCACACACACACACAAAAACACGCAAACAACAAAAACCAACCACACACCTTATTTTATCAAAATACTTCACTCGCCAAATTAAAGTATCAGACCAGGGGTCCTCAAACTTTTTAATCAGGAGAACATTTCCATGACCCTTTTATAATCTTTGGGGCTGGACTATAATTTGAATAAAAAATATGAACGAATTCCTACGCACACTGTACATATCTTATTAGCAGTGCGAAAGAAAAAAGGACACATCAACTCTACAATATTTAAAATGAAGGACAGTTTGAATCACAAAGAAGACAGACAATAATTTTTATTTCAATGAAAACTGTGGTCCAACTTTTGGCTAGCAAGATTCTCCATGGCGGTTCTAAGTTTGTATCTGCTACCCGGGTTACCGAAGGAAATCCAAGCAGGCCGGGTATATGGACCCTAGCGAGTCGTATCTGGCCCGCGGGACGTAGTTGGAGGAGCGGTGTATTAGACTGATTTTTTTTTTAATGTTGTGGAGATTAAGTTTTTTACTACACAGTGTGTTTGTGTGAGTGTGTGTGTGTGTCCGTGTGTGTGTGTCCGTGTGTGCGTGCGTGTGTGTGTGTGTGTCCGTGTGTGTGGGTGCGTGCGTGTGTGTGTGTGTCCGTGTGTGTGTGTGTGTGTCGATAAGGAAATGTTCACAAGGCTTGTTAAATGATTCGGACTTATCAGTGACGACCAATGCTCATGAGCGTATGCCTATTGAAACATGGATGACATTTTTAGAAACCCTTCCATTTTTTTCAAATGATAAATTTTTATATACATTTATTATTCTTACACGCCACAAACATACAATGTACGTGCGTATAATGATTCCACATCGGATGTAAAAATCCTGCGAAAGACCTTGTTACGTTTTGAAATGAAGATCAGTCACGATTGTCTGACAGTGAAAACTATATTGGAGAAGCTCACTTACATTAGGTGATCATTAGGGATAGGTCATCATGAGGGCTAGGTGATCATGAGGGATAGATCATCATGAGGGTTGGGTGATCATGAGGGATAGGTCATCATGAGGGCTAGGTGATCATGAGGGATAGATCATCATGAGGGTTGGGTGATCATAAGGATAGGTGATCAAGAGGGCTAGGTCATCATGAGGGTTAGGTGATCATGAGGGTTAAGTGATCATGAGGGTTAGGTCATCATGAGGGTTATTGGATCATGAGGGCTAGGTGATCATGAGGGTTAGGTCATCATGAGGATTAGGTCATCATGAGGGTTAGGTGGTCATGAGGATAGGTCATCATGAGGGCTAGCTCATCATGAGGGTTAGGTGATCATGAGGGTTAGGTCATCATGAGGGTTAAGTCTTGATGAGGTTTAGGTGATCATGAGGGTTAAGTCTTCATGAGGTTTAGGTGATCATGAGGGTTATTGGATCATGAGGGTTATTGGATCATGAGGGTTAGGGGATCATGGGGGTTAGGTCATCATGAGGGTTAGGTCATTATGAGGGTTATTGGATCAGAGGGTTAGGTCATCATGAGGGTTAGGTCATCATGGGGGTTAGGTCATTATGAGGGTTAGGTCATCATGAGGGTTATTGGATCATGAGGGTTATTGGATCATGAGGGTTAAGCGATCATGGGGGTTAGGTCATCATGAGGATTATTGGATCATGGGGGTTAGGTCATCATGAGGGTTAGGTCATCATGAGGGTTAGGTCATCATGAGGGTTAGGTCATCATGAGGGTTATTGGATCATGAGGGTTATTGGATCATGAGGGTTAGGGGATCATGAGTGTTAGGTCATCATGAGGGTTAGTTGATCATGAGGGTTAGGTCATCATGAGGGTTAGGTCATCATGAGGGTTAGTGGATCATTAGGGTTAGGTCATCATGAGGGTTAGGTCATCATGAGGTTTAAGTGATCATGCGGGTTAGGGGATCATATGGGCTACTAATTCACTGGTGTTACGCTGAACCCTGGATAAATTATACTTTTATTTACACATTTTGCGTTTGATGAACATCCAAGGTTAGAGCAAATAGTTTGTTAAAAAATGTGTCGAAGGTTTTTCATCAATCTTCTCTATATTATCAGGTCTACAGCAGAGTGGTTTATTGTTGTTGATGGGTGTCGGTGCGCGCCCGTGCGAGTGCATACGTGTTTGTTTTGTTGTTCTGTTGTGTGATGGCGTGCAGAGCTGAGAAATGTTGGTTCAAATGGAGAACTGACCTACACCCCGTCACGTGAATAACATGGGAGAAGGCAGAAGGCCAATAATACAAATGAAAGCCCTCGTACAACTCGAAATAACGATGTCCCAGAATAGGCGCAATGGCTTCCTTTATTAAAAACTGATGGCGATATTGGCATTGATTGTATGATACATAGAGAACTCATCGTTACAGAAATATTCACTAGAATTGTCGTCTGTGCCGTCAGACAAATAGTGAGATAGAGTTGCGCCGTAAGACAAATGGTGAGATAGAGTTGTGCCTTAAGAAAAATGGTGAGATAGAGTTGTTCCGTCAGACAAATGGTGAGATAGAGTTGCGCCGCCAGACGAATGGTGAGATAGAGTTGCGCCGCCAGACAAATGGTGAGATAGAGTTGCGCCGCCAGACGAATGGTGAGATAGAGTTGCGCCGCCAGACGAATGGTGAGATAGAGTTGCGCCGCCAGACAAATGGTGAGATAGAGTTGTGCCGTCAGACGAATGGTGAGATAGAGTTGTGCCGTCAGACGAATGGTGAGATAGAGTTGTGCCGTCAGATGCCGATTATGTGACTACCTTGAAGTTATACACTAAAGATCTGCCGTTTTATCACCAGAAAAAACAATTGTAGCAATGCCTTTATTTATTCACACGCTGGAGAAATTTTTGCTGAAGCCAATGTCTTTGATTTGAAGAAAATAAATGAAGGTGTATTGAACTACTAAAATACAAACAAATATATATTTTTAAACAACGTTTAAAAAATTAAAAATATTACATTGAAATTTAAAATTTGAAAATTATGTTTGTCTATTCCTGACAAGAGTTACTTATAGTTAATAAATAGTGGAACAAGAGTTGGTATTAATTGCTGTTATTGAACTCAAGTTTCAAAAATACAAATTCGTCGACACAACGAGCACCCTTACTGAATAACATTGGTGAACACATTTTTAATTAAGCTTTTGATTTCCTGTAATTTTAATTTTAGTGCAATCAGTTAGGTCAAATATTTAAGCTACCTACAGGTAATCAATGGAGCGATGGAAGCATTGATCGGAAGATTCTAAAGTCAAAAATAGGTAATGGGGTAGTTTAATCAATAGCACGATTTGAAAGTGACAGACATACAACGGAAGCTTAATCGTTGCAATATTTGAAAGTGACAGACATACAACGGAAGCTTAATCGTTGCAATATTTGAAAGGGACAGACATGCAACGGAAGCTAAATCGTTGCAAGATTTTAAAGTGACAGACATTCAGAGGGAATCTAAATCTTTGCAATATTTAAAAGTGACAGGCATGCAACGGAAGCTAAATCGTTGCAAGATTTGAAAGTGACAGACATGCAACGGAAGCTAAATCTTTGCAAGATTTGAAATTGACAGACATGCAACGGAAGCTAAATCTTTGCAAAATTTTAAAGTGACAGACATGCAATTGAAGCTAAATCAAGATTTAAAATTGAATAGCCTGCATTGGAAGCTAAATTTTAAAAAAAGTGACAAACACGCAGCGACTGAGAGCCAAGTGAAAAGTTACATGAAGATCTGTGAACGATCAAAGAGGGCAATGACCGGGCTCTGAGCCATACTGATCCAATTCATATGTCCATTAAACGAGTGCCGAGCAGAAACGCACTGGGCTGCCCGTAGACACACATTTGTATAACCGTGTCATGTGCTGGGGTCGTGGAGACCAGACGACCTTCGAGCAATTAACGTTGATTCAATATTAAATTGTGAGAAAGTAATCCGAGTCGAAGAGCGGCGAGGAGCGAAGTTATTACATGAAATTGTTGACGTCGGAAAAATGTTGGACTGACGTCGGAAAAATGTTGGACTGACGTTGGAAAAATGTTGGACTGACGTTGGAAAAATGTTGAACTGACGTCGGAAAAATGTAGGACTGGCGTCGGAAAAATGTTGGACTGACGTCGGAAAAATGTTGGACTGACATCGGAAAAATGTTGGACTGACGTTTAAAAAATGTTGGACTGACGTCGGAAAAATGTTGGACTGACGTCGGAAAAATGTTGGACTGACGTCGGAAAAATGTTGGACTGACGTTGGAAACATGTTGGACTGACGTTGGAAAAATGTTGGACTGACGTCGGAAAAATGTTGGACTGACGTCGGAAAAATGTTGGACTGACGTTGGAAAATTGTTGGATTGACGTTGGAAAATTGAAGTTTCATTTAGTGATCTTCTTCTCACTTTCCCACCGACAGGAGAAGCTCCAGTCGTCTTGTCTGCGTGTCATTTCCTGTCGCATTTAGGAATATCAAATATATTCACATGTAACTCGTCAGGATATTTTTATTAATTATTTTTTTTGTTTTGGGGGAAAAGGGGGGGGGGCCTTTTGGTGAAATTGATCAAAAGTTAGAAGACAGGAAAGGGGTTTCTGTAGACGGCAGGAGATAATTGGAGCAGCGGGTACGGCTATTCAAAATGCATTAAAAGATGAAAGGATTCCATAAAAGGCCAGCTCACTCTTTATTGTGAAAAGTTTGAATGTGCACCATTCGTAGGTTACTGTCTGGTGGGTCGGGGATTCATCACACGGATGTTTGGCTGTCTTACAATGAAGCTGTATGGAGAATGTGGCAATCGAACTTGTTGTTTTTGCTATTATACGTTTAAGCCTAAACACGTTCGGTCATTATTATAAAGACATATTTTCCAGACTAATCACAGTTGGTACTGTCCAGTTTTTTTTTATCTTGACTGATGTTAGATGAATTTACATTTGTTAGATTCGATGATGCAAAATTTCGGGTTTAAACATAGAAAAATTTGAACGTAATTACCGAGCATATGTCTCAAGTCTTGCACATCATTGTATGTATATATATATATATATATATATAGACTATTCGTACCTTGGTACCAGAAGTGAGAGGTTGGGATTAAAAAACTATTTAAAATATTGTTGTTGGGTTTGTAAGACAAAATTTGGTATCAAATGAAAGATAATTGAATGGACTATACGTTTGTAAACTTACTTCTTCTGTTTAACTAAAATAGACAACCACAAACGACATCCGAATACCATTGAGTCTAATGGGACATGAGTGCGAATGGCGGCGCCGCGTGTCCTTGTCCATTTTGACATATATATATATATATATATATATATATATATATATATATATATATACAATTTAATATTGTTTCAAAGCAAATTCCCATTACCGTGATTCAAAAGGTTGGAGCTAGATGCTAGAAAACGACCCCGCCATACTCTAACGAAGCAATTTGATTGCGTGCCCAACAGTTTGATAAATAGTGTACATCTGAGAGGCAGTGTGAGTACTTAGGATGTTGCGTGCGTCCTTACACTATTCCAATCGCCAGCAAAACACAAAAAACATATTCTTTAAATTTTAATTTTAGAAATAGATCACGTGATTTTAACTTGACCATCAGGTGACTAAAATACAGACCACCAGCTGACTGAAATACAGACCACGAGGTGACTGAAATACAGACCACCAGGTGACTGAAATACAGACAACCAGGTGACTGAAATACAGACCATATGGGGACTGAAATACAGACCATCAGGTGACTGAAATACAGATCATCAGTTGACTGAAATACAGACCATCAGGTGACTGAAATACAGACCATCTGCGGACTGAAATACAGACCACCAGCTGACTGAAATACAGACCACCAGCTGACTAAAGTGAAAAAAATTAAAGGAGTTTTCGAGATTACAGCCGCCTCATTGTCTCAGCAAATCCATTTACCATCTAGGATAAGATGTGACGAACTGTTTGAAGGCGCTCTTTCTAAACACACATTTTTCAAATCATAAACTGCGCTGAGGACTGCGTTTCCTTTCTTCGCCATAGCTAAAACATGCAGACGTTGCAACGTCTACTTCGGTGTGCTCATGTACGTAAGAAAAAAAAAAGGGTGGGGGGAGTAGCGATAAGGAGATTGCGGTTTCAGAAAGTAAAAACTGCAATGTTCGTGTGCTTTTTTTCTCAGCCTATTCAATATTTAGAATAATGGAAGAAATCAATGTCTTCTTATCTGAACTTCTGAAAAAACATTTGCGTAAAAATGTATCAAAACAGCAAAAAAAAAGAAGATATATTAAATGTTCATGTTGGTGAAGGAGATGAGATCTTTGATTACACCTCAGCCCACTGTGTGTGTGCATGTGTGAGTGTGTGTGTGTGTGCATGTGTGAGTGTGTGTGTGTGCATGTGTGAGTGTGTGTGTGCATGTGTGAGTGTGTGCATGTGTGAGAGAGTATGTGTGCATGTGTGTGTGTGTGTGTGAGAGAGTATGTGTGCATGTGTGAGTGTGTGCATGTGTGAGTGTGTGCATGTGTGAGTGTGTGTGTGTGTGCATGTGTGAGTGTGTGTGTGTGAGTGTGTGTGTGAGAGAGTATGTGTGCATGTTTGAGTGTGTGTGTGTGCATGTGTGAGTGTGTGTGTGTGCATGTGTGAGTGTGTGTGTGTGTGCATGTGTGAGTGTGTGCATGTGTGAGAGAGTATGTGCGTGCGTGTGTAAGTTCCTGCAAGCGTGTGTATGTTTTAAAAAAAAAATGTAAAAATTTATTTGTTGTTTTTTTAAAGAGAAAAATGCTGATTGTCTTGTGGACAGAGAACGTTGTACATCTACACACAAAATATGCCATCAGAATTATTACCCCTAGGCTGCTGGGGTACCACGCCATAGAAACCACCACCAAAAAAATTAATAATAATTACATTAAATATCTTCGCCTATACTACTACTCTACTTGCCCTCAGGCCCATCCATTAACAAAATATATATTAATATTATAGGATTGAAATGATTCGGACGTTCTTCTAAAACAGTGGTCATCAACTCTGATGACATATATACCAGTGGTTGTTTTTTTTGTCTCTTGGGTTCCGGCACTATTTTATGCGAACAAAAAAATCAGCTGTACTGTATATTGTTGTATAATGTAAATCAGCTGTACTGTATACTGTTGTATAATTTAAATCAGCTGTACTGTAAACTGTTATATAATGTAAAACAGCTTTAATGTATACTGTTTTATAATGTAAATCAGCTGTATTGTATACTGTTGTATAATGTAAATCATTTTTAATGTATACTGTTGTATAATGTAAATGAGCTGTACTGTATCCTGGTGTATAATGTAAATAAGCTTTAACGTAATACCTTCAATATTATTAATCAGCCTAAGATTAGCATCAGAAAAGGTCAAAGCGTGAGGTCGCCCCTCCCCCCACTCCCGGCCTTATCTTCATCCCTCTCTCCGACCTCCTAAAAACCTGCCGTCATCCACAGACGGTTCTGACCCGTGGGTTAACGCTTCGAGTCATCGCGTGCCACGCATGTTTACACGCCCTGTACCTTTTTGTGCGTGATGATCAGGAGCGTAGATCATTTCTTCTCTAACAAGTTTCCGTACTGAGTAACGTATGTCTCTGTATTCAGCCGGCCAAAGCGATGTGGGTGGAGCAGAGATCGACATGTATGATGCCACGGGCTGACAAAGTCAGTGACATTCTAAAACCATAAATAGGTTTTTAATTTGTTCGTTTTTTTTTTCTTCTCCAAATTAGAGACATGGGATTACAAATGATAGTTATGTGAACCTTGAATTGTAAAGAAAATTGTAGGAAAAGAAGGTAGCGGTTCGAGATAGATGTTTGTAGCAAATACTGAAATGTTAAAACAAAATCTTATTTTGAGAGCAGGTTGGGTTTGTCCTCTCTTTGTTTTATAAGGTTGTAGAGTTGGGATTTTGAGGGCAGGTTGGGTTTGTCCTTCTCTCTTTGTTTTATAAGGTTGTAGAGTTGGGATTTTGAGAGCAGGTTGGGTTTGTCCTCTCTTTGTTTTATAAGGTTGTAGAGTTGGGATTTTGAGAGCAGGTTGGGTTTGTCCTCTCTTTGTTTTATAAGGTTGAAGAGTTGGGATTTTGAGGGCAGGTTGGGTTTGTCCTCTCTTTGTTTTATAAGGTTGTAGAGTTGGGATTTTGAGGGCAGGTTGGGTTTGTCCTTCTCTCCTGGTTTTATAAGGTTGTAGAGTTGGGATCATTAACACAAAAAAAGTGGGGGGGGGGGGGGTCGTGCGAGGGCCTGACCCAGGTACCTTGTTTGTATAACCTGATTGCGCCTCGCCTCATTAAAGGACAGTAAAAACTTTACTTTTGGAATGTTCCTTAAGCAACAATTTAAAGAGATAATCTCAACATAACTGGGATGCCTTTTGTATAGCATCCAGGCACAAAATATTTTTGTCCGTTAAAATATTATTTTTCACATTTAGCGTCGGTTCACACGATCAAATTTTCGATCATACATCGATGCAATGTTTGTATGAAGCCTTGTCACTACTTTTAAATTACTATTTGATCAAATTCCCATTTGTATCCAAAAAATAAACCACGCACAAAATAGTCCCGTTCATACACAGAGTTGACGCGAAATTAGAGCTAAATTAATAGTGTGAACCTAGCTAATGATGGAAACATTCTTTTATTTCCTGTGATCTTGGTTTTGGAAAACCCCAACATCCGGAAATAACATTAATGGGGAACACTTGAGTTTTTGAACTACTTTCTTGTTATTTCTTCATTTGCCATGTGTACCGAGGAAGGCTGATAGCCGAAACGTTCTTCTTTTATTGTCATGTCTTTATATTTCAAGCTTCCACATACTTGTTCCGCTAACTTTTCTTAGCAGTCCTGGTTTCTTTCACGTCCTTTGCATGTCTCGGATGAGAATCAGTCAGTCTTCTCTCGTCTGTTAACATCAAGAGTGATCCACATGTGTCGGGTGAGAATCAATCCGTCTTCTTTCCTCTGTTAACACAGTGATTGTAAAAACACCCAATGATGATACCAACGCCCCAGTTTCTACACGTTTCACTGCCACAAGCATTGTTTGACACGTAACGCAGTCGATACTATCAAGGTCAAAAGTTCACACGGCGTTGTCAAAATCAGTCTCATTAAAATGTGGACATCAATCAATTTAAAAAAATAATAATTCGACGTCCATTCCATTCATTTGTGGATTATAACTGAGATCGCCTGCGGTCATTCGTTTCTAAATAGAGTGACCCTGCCACCTCTTCCTCGCCACCTGACTATATCACTATTGGTCAATGCTGGGTGAAGTAACCCTGTTAAGGACCAATAAAAACCAAGTCCTCCGTTGCGGTTTCCCAATTACACTGCTCCAGGGGAGATCAATATTGTCTTAATACTTACTTAGCTGGGGTTGCGTGCCCACTTTTCCCTGATACTTTCTTATGTAGTAAAATCAGGGCTGGAACCAGCCTCAGGAACCAGCCTCAGGAACCAGCCTCAGGAACCAGCCTCAGGAACCAGCCTCAGGAACCAGCCTCAGGAACCAGCCTCAGGAACCAGCCTCAGGAACCAGCCTCAGGAACTTCCTATGACATCAATCAGATAATATATCTGCGGCATCCGGTCGACTGTCATTGGAATGTAAGTTAATATCTTACAAAATGACGATATTGGTATTTCAGGGTGTAGTTATTCATGAAATTTGAACCTTGGGTTGAGTTCATCATAACTTCATATAAAATACAGCAACTGAAATTTGCAGCACAACAAATGATCACACCATAATCAGAAGCAGATCCATAAATAATATACATTTTCTCTCATAAGATATGTTTACAAAAGCAGAATTTTAGAAGAAAATTAAATAAAAGCTTGCCTTAATGATGGGCATTGTGGAATTTTAGGGCTATTTTGTTATAGTTACGCTGCCCTTTGTGTGTGCCCGTCCTCCTGATATCTCTGGCCAGTCTGATTACTTCCCGCCCCACTTTAGAAGATCTAGTGGCAATCTCAAGGTATGCGTTGGGTACCGCGGGGCATCGTTTGCCCGTGAGTTACCGAAGGGCAAGTCTCGATGGCTCACAGCGATTTCAGTGACCCTTAACGTTATCTGGAAGACCCATTTAAATCCTGATTTATACGTTGCCCGTTAGCAGCTCCCTAATCAACTAAAAGTTAGATACAAAGAAAAGGTCGACTAAATTAATGCGCCCACGACTCACTTTGGTAGATTAGTCATTTTAAAACTAAGGCTACAGTTTTTTCTTCGTTAAGGTGGGCCTATGCAAATTCGTTCTTTAGTTTTATTTTGCTATTTCAAGCAACATGAACTGTATAATTATAATCAGAAGCAGGGAAGGCAAATAGACGTAATCTTTAAAGTGCAGGATTAAGAAGAACATCTGCCAATATTCCAGCTGCTGAAGAAAATAAGCTTCAGAACGTGATATAGAATTTAAGGCGAGACAAACACCCACGGATCAGTGTTTTGACTGATGCACTTTTTTTTTTACGGACAGCAACCAACAGGCAGCCAATTTGATATCCTATGCAAAAAAAGAGTTTTATTTTACAATCTTTTGATGCTAAGATAAGTAAGGGTTTTCTCAATTATAAATTGTTTTGAACCTATTCTCTTGGTGTATTCCACTGCATGAACACATAAGATCTTTTTAAGATCTATGTCACACATTTATCTTATTTTTCTATGGTCGTTGATGTATCAACAGAATAACCGATGTACCTGATTTACTAATTCAACATTTTAATTTTTTTAAAAAGAATCTCTTCTCTTATATATGACGCTTCTGGTATGACTCGTGGATGGCGTCCTAATTTACTGCTTCCATTTCCGGCTCAATAATAAGTTCAATAGCGCGCAAAATATAATTCCTGATAACTACGCTAAATGATTTTTTTTTAACATAACGCAACTGCATTTGGCGCGTAATATTTTCGTTTTGAAAAATGAAATCGTCTCAATTTAATTAAGGTGTAAAAATATTCGTTTTAAAAGTGGTTGGGACATCAGAATATTGAATATGGTTCCCGGAAATTTGATCGAAAGAAATTTGGTCGACGGAAAATTTATCGACGGTAATTTGATCGAACGGAAATTTGGTCGAATCTTTTTTTCAGTTCACACGTTAAAATTATCGTCAAATTTCTTTTTGAACGCACTATACTATATAGTAAAACAAAATAATGCGTTCAGAAAGAAATTTGATGCAAAATTTTAACGTATAAATTAAAAAAACGATTCGACCAAATTTCCGTTCGATCAAATTTCCGTCGATCAATTTTCCGTCGACCAAATTCTTTCGTTCAAATTTCCGGTTTCGATTTAATATAGTTCATGGGCGTGAAATAAAAAGTGTGCAGTGACGCGTCATGGGGGGAAGGTGGGAAGCGAAAATTTGGATTCTTAAATGTGCGTTACTTGAGTTCATGTTTTGTCAAGTAACAATGTTTGGCCGGCTATATTTCTAGGTGGGAAGTTCACGCATTGCTGTAGCCAATGTTTAACGGCCTAAATCTAGCGTCTATTTTTTTGTTTGAAGATTTATTTCACCAGTAGCCCAGTCTTACTTTGGAAGATTACATCAAATGTTCTATTTATCAAAGCTTCGTCAACTGCAGCACAACGTAATACCCGACACCTCTGAATAGAAAGAAACCGTACGTGTGGTCCTGCCACAAGTTCCTCGCACCGAGTCCACCCTTGTTTATGATTGGCCCACACCCTATGTTTAACCACATATTAAATGTCAAACTCGCGTGCACCTGGTCCAGACTAGCCCTATATCTATCCACTAATTTCATATGGAACCCTACCACACCGTTCGCCCACGACGGTAGTCTGGTTACTCCTACCTCCTACCTCACTTGAAGAATCTCTCACCTTTCACTGCCGTTAATTGAATGCTCCTTTTCATCTACATTGCAATCCATACGTTTATTGTGATGAGATGAAAGAACGGTACGCTGCTTACTGTGAGCTGTGAAGAGTATTCTCTCAGCGAGTTAGTTCCAAGCGGGTTCCCACCGTGCGACCGCTCACACATTCTCTTGTATGTCACCGTCTGAAGAGTGTCTCCCACATAGCAAAACACTTTTTGAAGCTATTTCATTTAAAATTCACCCGTGGCCTCCATAACTTTATAAAACAAAAAGATTCACTCAAAAACTTTTTTGTCAACAAATCAAAGACAAAGTAGTGAGTTGCCACACAGACAAAGTAATGAGTTGCCACACAGACAAAGTAATGAGTTGCCACACAGACAAAGTACTGGGTTGCCACACAGACAAAGTAGTGAGTTGCCACACAGACAAAGTAGTGTGTTGCCACACTGACAAAGTAGATGAGTTGCCACACTGACAAAGTAATGAGTTACCACACAGACTATGTAGTGAGTTGCCACACAAAAAAGGTGAATTGCCACACAGACAAAGTAGTGAGTTGCCACAGACAAAGTGGTGAGTTGCCACACAGACTATGTAGTGAGTTGCCACACAGACAAAGTGGTGAGTTGCCACACAAAGTAGTGAGTTGCCACACAGACAAAGTGGTGAGTTGGCACACAGACAAAGTAGTGAGTTGCCACACAGACAAAGTAGTGAGTTGCCACACAGACAAAGTGGTGAGTTGCCACACAAAGTAGTGAGTTGCCACACAGACAAAGTGGTGAGTTGGCACACAGACAAAGTAGTGAGTTGCCACACAGACAAAGTAGTGAGTTGCCACACAGACAAAGTAGTGAGGTGCCACACAGACAAAGTAGTGAGTTGCCACACAGACAAAGTAGTGAGTTGCCACACAGACAAAGTAGTGAGGTGCCACACAGACAAAGTAGTGAGTCAACCTGGATAATGTAGGATTGTTTTCATGGATCCCGTAAAGTTTGATGAATCATTATTGTATTACTTATTATGTTGTCCAACGGACAGGTATCCAGACTTGATCAGCTCTTCTTCACACTTGATAACCTCGCGCTTCACGCTCACAGCTTTGTAATTATTGCTTTGGTCTCACAACGCATCTCATGAACGTATTAATTCTGTTTTGCACAGAGTAGACATCTGTGTACAGTGATTCATCATCTGACTATCAGACCTGTCAACGGTTACTCGGGTCTTCTGGTATACCCGATCGAGCCTAACCACCCGGGCCATTCTCGGGGAACCGATTTTTAAACAGTATTTTTTAAAATCATTTTTAAAAAGATAATTTTCTAATAAGAATGATGTTATTTTGAGCCTCTACTACCATAAGCGCTCTCTGTCACCACCAAAATTCCCACGTGCGCCTGTCTGCTACACCGGGCGGTGGCATGTCAGGCGGTGGCATTTCAGCCGGATTGCCACCTACAACGGTCGCTCGGGGGCCTAGCAGCAACTAAATCGTCTGCTAAAATTTACTGATGCTCTCGCGAGAATGTTATTTTTTTTAAAAGGACATCTATCTTCCTTTGTTAAAAAGTGACGAGAGTTCATAGGTCAGCTTGTATTTCCCAACTCATAGTAAACGTGACAAGACCTGCTTTTCCTGGACCACCACGCTTAGGTGATGAAACAAGCGAACTGATCGGTGTAGCTTGCATTGAAATTAATTGTACAAAGAAATAGTAAATATATTTTTACTTGATGATATATCTGAATCAGACTGTACAATTCAATACCGTTAAATCGGTAGATAAGGAGAAGGTCGGCCACTCTGGTGACCATCGTAATTGCCGGTGAACTTAATGACTCCCTACAAACTTTTTTGCTTCTTCGGGTATCCGGTTACCCGGCTATTTGGGTCGACGGATACCCGGGCCGGTGGTTTTCCATATATCGACACCCCTTCTGACAATACATACGTTTGTAGAAGCGCCTTCATATCAGGAGACGGTAATTGAACGCTACTGGTACCGCGTTTTTTTAACATGGCCGCCATCTTGGTTGACACAACCCGTAAAATTATGAATAAAACGTATAAAAATAATGAAAAAAACTACCTAAATGTATCCCTCACCCTAACCTGAACCCTAAATATATCCCTCACCCTAACCTGAACCCTAAATCTATCCCTCACCCTAACCTGAACCCTAAATCTATCCTACCTAACCTAATAAAATGAGGTACCACAGATGAGCATTAGCCCAGGAGACGTTTATATGTGTCAGTAACGATTTATGCAATAATTATCTTTGATAGTTTCCCATTCATTATAGGTGTTTAAAGAGAAATATATGAAACAGTTAAGGCTCTGAAATCATTCGAAACACCTACCGAATACTAACTGGCGATGTTAATATCGGCAGATTGGTTATCGGTTTCAGGAATCCGGCTTTTAACCGGTTATTGGTTCACACAGTGCCCTCCGCGTTGTTCCACGTGAAAAGGTCAGATTGACATATTTTACAAGATAGAAAGCAGCAGGTGAGATCTATATTAGAGCACTCAGAGCAACTCTCATTGTGTTACAGTTTGGTGCAGCACTTGACTTGTTTAATAACTAGAGACCAACTGCGAGAATTCGATCGTTCAAACGTTTAGACGCGCAAAGCGACTACGCGATTTGAACATTACAATGCAGTTTTAACAGTTTTAACAGTTTTAGCTGTTTTAAGAGTTTTAACAGTTTTAAAATATTTTTTTTTTGTACACAGTAACTATTTTTGAAAGTCCGGATGAAAAAAAATCTTTTCAACATTGAACAACCCCCGAAAACAAAGTTTTTCTTATAAATCATTTATAAAATGTAATATTGAGCAATTGGGAGGTGGGGGGGGGGGGTGAAACTTTGACAAAACATGGATACAAGTAACGCACTTTATAAAAATCCAAATTAGTGCTCTTTCCAGCCCCACCCCCCCCCTCCCAAAACCGAGGCTCGCAACCGCACATTACTCTTTCACGCCCCTTAACTGTATTAATATTCTTATGACCAACCCACAATTACACCGCAGATTTATTTCACCAACTATTTCAGAAAAACAAAAAAGAAAATATTATGCACCAAAGGCACTTGCTATATTTTTTATTTTTTTTTAAGAATCTCATTTAGCGGAGCTATCGGGAATTTCATTTTATCTTCCCCTTGAAAAACAGGAAAAACTATTTTGTGGAATTGGGGCTAAAATTTGATATTACCACCCAGCCAGCAAGTCAGCCAGCCAGCAAGTCAGCCAGCCAGCAAGTCAGCAAGTCAGCCAGCCAGCAAATAAACTAAAGCGAAGTTAATATAAAGGATTTTTTTAAAAATTGATTTTTTTTGGGTTAAATTTATTTGTTCAATCAACAAGCTGTCATTCTTAGACACCCTCATTGCTAACACATCATAATGGAAACGATTAAAAGTAATCCACTACAAATCTTTTGGGATTTCAGTCGACCTTTGCCAAGGAATTATGTGTGCGGGTTACATTATGTATCGTTATTCCGGGGGGGGGGGGGGCTAATGCCCCACCTTACCCTACCCAAATGACGTCCCTGATTCGTGGTGGGAAGGTCATGGCCATCGTAGGGGAATTGCACTTTTCTTAGTGGAGAGCACCGCAGTCCTAATATTTAATGTTTTTTGCGCATGAGCCAATAACCACGCATATATTATAGTGCTGTGCTGAGAGTTTTGTTTACCAGGCCACTGACTCACTGTTGTACGCGCTCAGACCAGATGGAGACGATTGAGTTGGTTATTGCTACAGTCTTAATTGTTTATGAAATCTGCTCCTTCAAATCGACACGCTTTACACGATCAGGGACTTGAGTCTGTGGGCCACAGTAACCATCGAGAAGCAGTTAACAAATGATGTGCATCGACTGTCAGTTATAAAATACACATCAAATAGCATTGAATAAATACGTATTACAGGACGGGTAATAAGTGTGTTTCAAATAGCACTGAATAAATACGTATCAAAGGACGGGTAATACGTGTGTTTCAAATACGAGTTAATAAATGTGTTAAAGTGAATAAATACAAATGGAATAGCAATCAAATACAAATTAAATAATAGTCAACATATAAAATGGAAACTTATAACTAGGTTTTACGGAATGATTGCAAAGTCACACGGAATGATTGCAAAGTCACACGGAATGATTGCAAAGTCACACGGAATGATTGCAAAGTCACACGGAATGATTGCAAAGTCACACGGAATGATTGCAATGTCATACGGAATGATTGCAAAGTCACACGGAATGATTGCAATGTCATACGGAATGATTGCAAAGTCATACGGAATGATTGCAATGTCATACGGAATGGTTGCAAAGTGATACGGAATGATTGCAATGTCATACGGAATGATTGCAAAGTCATATGGAATGATTGCAATGTCATACGGAATGATTGCAAAGTCATATGGAATGATTGCAATGTCATACGGAATGATTGCAAAGTCATATGGAATTATTGCAATGTCATACGGAATGATTGCAATGTCATACGGAATGATTGCAATGAGATTGTTTAGGAGTTGTTTTTGGTCGCCACGTTTTAGCCATTCTCCTCCGGCTTTTTCTTGATTTGATATTTTTATTTTTAAACACAATTCATTAAAATAAATCTATTTCATCCTACCTCATGGCACAGGCAGCTGTAGAATATAGAATTCATCCGTACATGAGTACATGGTGGCATGCGACACTGTTTCTTCCACGTCGCCACACGATTCGAACACATGAATGACTGCAGTGTGTACAACGGCTAGACTAAGCACTTCACCGATTCGTTGGACACATACCGAACTTTCCGTAGATGTTTGCTCACACACCGTCAGTGGCGCATTGAAATACAATGACATGGAAGGGCACTTGGCTAATTATGGCACATTCGAACCTCATTAGAAACTCGTTGTTATATTCATGTCGTCATGACGCGCCAAAAAATATTGTTCAGGGGAAAATTTGTATCTCCTCCTCCAACCCGCCCCCACCTTTGCCTAATAAGGGCGGACTGATTTAAAAAGTTGGGTAAACTCTTTCTGAAACGAAATTATGGTCTTTTTTTAAAATTTGTCAACCTGTTCTCCAGTTTATGTGGATAGTGCAATAAATTATCTCAACCTTGTGGATGCCTTGTGGATGTCTTGTAGATGCGATGACTTACAAAAGGAGACCACTAAAACTGTACACTTCTAATATGTATTCAGAAGTTTTATGCAATCATGCCATGAAAAAGCTGGGGGGGGGGGGGCGAATCTATTGAGATAAATGTGATGTTTGTAATTAAGAGCAATTAAATTACGTGTACAGGAAGATCTTAATTTTCAATTATGCTACTTGAATTTTTCATTCATAACTTTAACAGTACATATATATTTTGTGTGGGTTGGGTTGCAAACTATTTTGACTGAGAGCCAAACCAGAGCATAGGGAGGATGGTGTGGAGGGGCGGTCAGCCCTGGGCGGCGTTGTATTAATTTATATGGAAAGGTGGCGTGTACGGCCAGCTTCGCTGTTTTTTTCGTGGATGGGGATGCAAAAATCTTAGCCCGCCCCGGGCATCACTAACCCTCGTTACGCCACTGGCAGCTAAGTAAACACTGCTGACTAAACGCGCTCTCTAAAGCTAAATGAGGACGTAAAAGCAGAATCAAAGGCTTACAGGGTCTGTCAATGGTCGACCTGTCGGATAATTTCATCAAAGCGACCACGAAAAGCCACTTGTTTGGGAGCAGGTCTAATTGAGGTCAGCGCCATTTGCTTAATGCCCTTGCTTATTGTTTTTTTAACAAAAGGGTTAAGAATATAATTTTAGGTATAAACGGTCTTTGACCTGTCTCTGTTATGTAAGGTTATGTGACCAAGCCACATTTGTTAATGTTAGGTTTATAAAATACATTTCCTTGTTATGATGGCACTTATGAAACTGTGGGTGTCGTTGCTCTACTGATATAGGATCTGTAGCTGTAATGATAAATGATCTGTCGCTGTAATGGTATAGGATCTGTCGCTGTAATGGTATAGGATCTGTCGCTGTAATGGTATAGGATCTGTAGCTGTAATGGTGCATGATCTGTCGCTTTATTGGTATATGATCTGTAGCTGTAATGTTATATGATCTGGAGCTGTAATGGTATATGATCTGGAGCTGTAATGGTATATGATCTGGAGCTGTAATGGTATATGAGCTGGAGCTGTAATGGTATATGATCAGTAGCTCTAATTATATAGGATCTGTATGCAATGGTATTGTATATGTCGCTGTAATGGTATAGGATAAGTCACTGTAAAGGTATATTATGAGTCACTGTAAGGCTATAGGATCTGTAGCTGTAATGGTGTAGAATATGTCGCTGTAATGGTAAAGGATCTGTAGCAGGCAGTCATTAGTGTGTGTTCTTCAAGTCATAAAGCTGTCATTAGAGTGTGTTCTGTAAGTCATAGAGCCGTCATTAGAGTATGTTCTGTAAGTCATAGAGCCGTCATTAGTGTGTGTTCTGTAAGTCATAGAGCCGTCATTAGTGTATGTTCTGTAAGTCATAAAGCTGTCATTAGTGTGTTCTGAAAGTCATAAAGCTGTCATTAGAGTGTGTTCTGTAAGTCATAGAGCCGTCATTAGTGTATGTTCTGTAAGTCATAGAGCCGTCATTAGTGTATGTTCTGTAAGTCATAGAGCCGTCATTAGTGTATGTTCTGTAAGTCATAGAGCCGTCATTAGTGTATGTTCTGAAAGTCATAAAGCTGTCATTAGTGTGTTCTGAAAGTCATAGAGCCGTCATTAGTGTTAGTTCTGTAAGTCATAGAGCCGTCATTAGTGTGTGTTCTTCAAGTCATAAAGCTGTCATTAGTGTGTTCTGAAAGTCATAAAGCTGTCATTAGTGTTAGTTCTGTAAGTCATAAAGCTGCCATTAGTGTTAGTTCTGTAAGTCATAAAGCTGTCATTAGTGTTAGTTCTGTAAGTCATAAAGCTGTCATTAGTGTTAGTTCTGTAAGTCATAAAGCTGTCATTAGTATGTGTTTTGTAAGTCATAAAGCTGTCATTAGTATGTGTTCTGTAAGTCATAAAGCTGCTATTAGTATGTGTTCTGTAAGTCATAAAGCTGTCATTAGTATGTGTTCTGTAAGTCATAAAGCTGCTATTAGTATGTGTTCTGTAAGTCATAAAGCTGCTATTAGTATGTGTTCTGTAAGTCATAAAGCTGTGGTACATTTCTGTGAAAAGTCAAGGCGTTGAGCTTCATTAGGAAAAGAGAATTGGAAATGGCGCAATATTCGCAGCATGAGAGTATCATGTGATCATCATGTACGTAACTGTCATGTGTCAATATGTCATGTGTCAATATGTCATGTGTCAATATGTCATGTCATGTTTGTTTCAAAATATTATTTTAGTTTTACGTTTTTAACACCTTTGTTTGTTATTGTCACGGAAGTTAGCAATGCATACAAACTATCCTTATTCTATCAATTAAAATGATCCGTCAAGTAAGAGGCAATGAGTTTCGGCTAAGGCGAGCTTATTCCCTCCCCCCTCCCCGCCCCCTCTCACACATGTGCTCAATGAGCTACAGTGAGGCCAGCTGTTTTATTGGTCTATGTAAATGATCCAACAATGTTACGGGCAAGGTAAAGAAGGGAACACAATCAGACGGGAAACTTCTGGCCGCTCACACATTCACCTCTCGTGCTAATTGAAGAGATGTTTATTTTTAGCTTATTCGTGAACGTTAACCTATAAAGTGCACACAAAAAATAATCTGACATATACATATATATATATATAATATATCATGGTTATTTGTCCTATGTTTATTTGTCCTATGGTTATTTGTCCTATGATTATTTGTCCTATGGTTATTTGTCCTATGGTTATTTGTCCTATGGTTGTTTGTCCTATGTCACTAAAGAAAAGGTCATAAAAAAGAACTCACTCAGCAAGGTAACGCCTTTTTGCAGTGATCCTCACACGGTGGGACTATTCAAGCGAGCTGTTACAGATATTTAAATTATTTCTCTATTATCAAAGGCAATCTTGACAGTTGTCCCCATACATTGATGTGTTCATTAGGACATCGTTAGAGACATAATGTTTCAAGTACATGAATTCATCGTTAACATTACTGCAGATCATAAATGTGCAACATGGATGCTCGGAACAAACCGTTACGCCAGTATTTTGGCTGGAAACTTGAACACATGTTTACTCATACGTGAAAACAGACGCTCTAAACCAGCTGTTCTCAACCTGTGAGTCGCGATCCCTTTGAGGGTCGAACGACCCTTACAAAGGGGTCGCATAAAACCATCAGAAAACACATATTTATGAAGTAGCAACGAAAATAATTCTATAGTTGGGGGTCACCACAACATGAGGAACTGTATTAAAGGGTTGCGGCATTAATAAGGTTGAGAGCCCCTACTCTAAACAGTAGGACAATATTGAAAACCGTGTCTTAATTTTAAAAATAAATACTTAAACATGACAACAGTGGGGCATCCATCGTACGATTAAAATTGTTTGAGTATCAATTACCCCGAAAATCTATCTATAAATCTATGGCATCTAACGTCACCCAAAAGTGAATTAAATATAATTAATACTTATGCTTGTTCGTGCCTTGCAAATTCTGCTTAGTTTATATTAAACGTTTAAGATCGTGGTTATCATCGACCCTAAAATACGTTAGGAAAGAAATGTTCAACTTAGAATTTAGATTTCAATCAATAAATAATTCAGATTTAAGTTCCGTTTACTTGTTCTACCTATGGATTATCATAATTATTTTTGCGAGATGTTAAAAACAAATCAAAGACATTGAAAAAAAAATCATTTAGCTAATGAAAATTCTTACCTTAATAACATAGAGTCGAACAATAAACACAGTCAAAAAATACCGTCTAGGAGGCCGATAATCAATAGCCTGGGATCAGCCAAGCGATCGGTCGTTAGCCAGAAATAAGTACCGGTGCTCCACAGAATGGCACTAACAATATATTCCGTCCCCCCTGTCGCTTACACCGAACTCGCCGAATCTCCACAGCCATGAAATCTCAGCCGCCTACCAGGCACTGAACCGGTGGCACCTCATCGGTGGGCAGCAGGGCTCCAGAGAGCCCAGAGCTGTCATTATGCGGAAGGTGCACACCATCCATCTCTGAACCCTTTGATACCGCAGCCCTGTGATGTATTTGTATGCTACGTGTCCTTAATCCCGACCAGGTCTCAGGGAAGCGTACTCCCAAGGCTGAAGTTGCGTCCAACACAGTCTCCGATTCAGAGAAGTCAATTGCAAAACTTTGGGGATAACTTGTTGCTAATCATGTTTTATACACGACGTTACATTTCTTTTATAAAGAAATTATATACAAATTAACAATCTCTTATATATATATGACGCTTCTGGTATGACTCGTGGATGGCGTCCTAATTTACTGCTTCCATTTCCGACTCAATAATAAGTTCAGTAGCGCGCAAAATATAATTCCCGATAACTACGCTAAATGATTTTTAAAAATTGACATAACGCAACTGCGTATGGCGCGTAATACTTTCTTTTCAAACATTAAATCTTCTCAATTTAAGTATTGTGTAAAAAATATACGTTTTAAAAGTGGCTGGGACATCAGACTATTTCATATAGTTCATGGGCGTGAAATAAAAAGTGTGCAGTGACGTATCATAGGGGAAGGGGTGTAGCAAAAATTGGGATTCTTAAATGTGCGGGAGTTCACGCACTGCTGCCGCCAATGTTTGGCCGGCTATATCTAGTTTAAAATATTTGCTTTAATGTTATGGGGTATTATCATGAAGGAAAATAAAAAAATATTTTCGCAGAGAAAATAGCTTAATGGGTTGGTACATATCATTTCCGCTTACATAGCATTTGTGGTTGCCATGGTTTCGCTAAGTAAACATGGATCTGATGACGTCACCGTGAATTGAGAGGAAATAAATTATTCAGAGTAAAAGTATAAATATTATTTTTAAAACTATATTATTGGGGTCTGTTTTAATTAACCCTACTTAACTTTCCGGAATCGAGTTAAGAAACAGCGAACATGATTTTGGAACCAACACAAATCGGAAAAAGTAGGCGGCAACCACGGGCAAGCTACTCTGTTTTACAAAAATTTGGACGTACCCTATAAACTGAAACGGCGGTGGATACAACGGCGGTGGATACAACGGCTGTGGATACAACGGCTGTGGATACAACGGCTGTGGATACAACGGCTGTGGATACAACACTGGCTCAAGCTTCGGAGTTTATGTGCGGATTTTTATTTTAACCAATTATAAGGAAACTCACAATGTAATTTTAGCTCAGTAATTGTTCCGAACAAAAATATTTTTAATAATCAGTTTATATTTACCCTATTTAATGTGGTTGCCTTAGTCAAGTAATTTTTTAAACTACGTGCAGATGAAACTGAAGGAATATATTGAAGCATAAGTGTAAATAATGCCCATTGAAATGTATTCATTGAGAAGTTGAAAACAGTTTCTGTAGAAATCAACGGGCGTAGCTTGAGTAACTGAATTTTTTCTTACTTGACAATAATAAGATTTAAATGAAAAAGTTGACAATGAACTAACAGAGGTGCAGATCAATAGTAAGGATTAAAGTAGTCAATTATTTCTGACTTTGGAGCCCATAGGTCAACACGATTAGCAGTGGTCAATCTCTTTCACTAATGCAAATTTTGATTATAAACTCTGGTATACTATCAGTAAAGTGCATTTTTAAAAAAAATGCAGATTTTGTGGTTGTCTCAAAGGTCAATCATTCTTTCATCCCAGCACTGACTACCTCGACCAGACGGATTCCTCACATTAAACCTTTATACTAATCAATTATTGAAAAGGTGCCTGCTGTATGGGAGTAGATCTTAATTAAGGGTAGTCCTCGTCCAGGGCTCACAATCACGTGCCTAAGTGCGTAGATATCATTTCTATGAATCCCGACCACAACAAATGAAGTCACTCACGCATGCGCTAGTTTCTCGTTTGTTTTACTGCTAAAAAAAGACAACTTCCGTCCAGAAATCAAATTCACAAAAACGATTCCAACTCATAATTGTAGAAAAATATTGACCACCTCGCGACTGTTCTGTCAATCAAACTATCTCCAGAAGGGATTACTAATTTGTTTTAATTTGCTTTCAGGAAGTAGGGTTTTACATGACCGTTTGAAAGTTCCTAACTTGACAGTTGCAGTGAGATCAGACATATTCATGACTTTCGAAAATGATCGCCCACTTGTTTATCTGATTTAGCGGTGACCTGTCGTTACTAATCCAAACTTGGGGGATGTGAGGAGAGGAGTTGGGGGGTGGAAGGATGAGGGGGGTCTAGGGGGGGCTAGGAGGATGAATGGAGCTGGGAGGATGAGAGAAGTTGTTAAAGATATCCAAATGCGTTACGGTTGATACATTGGGTCTGGTCAGTCCAGGTAGATAGGGTCATCTCAATGTTATACTTTGTATGAAAGTTTGAATAACATGAACAGTGTGCTATGTCTTTTAACAGCCAAGTCCTAAGACGAATAGTCGCCTGTGCATATACACGCTGTGTACCTGACAGCTTAATGCCTATTCGATTACCAACATTGATGTGCACGTTGCTTAAGTGCTACCAGTGATTCCCAATTAGTTCGTGGCGATATCCTAACAATAATTATTTGTAGCACTTTTCTGCCCTTCCGTTGAAATAGAAAAACACAGCCAAGAAAATAATTTGACAAATTTAAGACTGTCGCACTAAGCTCTGGGTAATCTTGGAAACATAGCTGTGGGAAATCTTGGAAACTTAGCTGTGGGAAATCTTGGAAACTTAGCTGTGGGAAATCTTGGAAACTTAGCTGTGGGAAATCTTGAAAACTTAACTGTGTTGAAGCTTGGAAACTTAGCTTTGGGGAAGCTTGGAAAATTAGCTTTGGGGAAGCTTGGAAAATTAGCTTTGGGGAAGCTTGGAAAATTAGCTTTGGGGAAGCTTGGAAAATTAGCTTTGGGGAAGCTTGGAAACTAAACTTTGGAGAATCTTGGGAACTTAGCTTTGGGGAATCTTGGAAACTTAGACAACAAATTTTCTTGTTCCTTAGCACCCTCTCGGTGGCATGTTTAGGAGTTGGTGGGTACCGGTTGAGAAAAATATTTTTACACCTCCGTCGTCTTTAGCTTGTGTCGGCATTTTAAAAAAAAATCAGTTAAACGCGGCCTTAAAAAAATATGCATAAACAATAGATCACGTGTATGCTAGTATTTTTTATGTTTTTAAACAAATATAGTTCTCACAAATATAGTTCTCCCAAATATAGTTCTCCCAAATATAGTTCTCATAAACATATATTAGGGTATAAGAAATCTAAGAAAATCTCAATTGAAGCCATCAAAGTCTGATATTTCCAATGATGCGAAGTGTTTTTAATATGGTTTTATACACTCTTACTGACATCTGTGTACAATAAGAATGTATTGTTGGGTATATTTCCCCAGGGGGTGGCTAGAGTCGACAGATAGGGAAGGATCTATTGTTTTGAGCATCGGGAAGCACTTATGACCAAAAAGATTATGTAATGTAATATGACTTGGAACAGACGCTTTCAAATGTTTCCAGCAAATGTTCTCATAATGAGGATGGCGCTGTTACGGTTAGCTCTGGTCTATATACGAGTAAGCTGTTGTCTGGGTCAGCCCTGTTTGAGAACCTCTGGTCTATATACGAGTAAGCTGTTGTCTGGGTCAGCCCTGTTTGAGAACCTCTGGTCCATATACGAGTAAGCTGTTGTCTGGGTCAGCCCTGTTTGCGAACCTCTGGTCCCTATACGAGTAAGCTGTTGTCTGGGTCAGCCCTGTTTGAGAACTTCTGGTCTATATACGAGTTAGCTGTTGTCTGGGTCAGCCCTGTTTGAGAACCTCTGGTCTATATACGAGTAAGCTGTTGTCTGGGTCAGCTCTGTTTGAGAACCTCTGGTCTATATACGAGTAAGCTGTTGTCTGGGTCAGCCCTGTTTGAGAACCTCTGGTCTATATACGAGTAAGCTGTTGTCTGGGTCAGCCCTGTTTGAGAACCTCTGGTCTATATACGAGTTAGCTGTTGTTTGGGTCAGCCCTGTTTGAGAACCTCTGGTCTATATACGAGTAAGCTGTTGTTTGGGTCAGCCCTGTTTGAGAACCTCTGGTCTATATACGAGTAAGCTGTTGTCTGGGTCAGCCCTGTTTGAGAACCTCTGGTCTATATACGAGTAAGCTGCTGTCTGGGTCAGCCCTGTTTGAGAACCCTTTGGTGTATATACCAGTAAGCTGTTGTCTGGGTCAGCTCCATTCACTGTGCAGTATTCATATGCCAATCAACTCGCCCCCGTGGTGGCGGTTAATGTGATTGAGATTGAGGCGTTTGATGTTGTGTTATCTCACTGCTAGTAAACGCTGGGGGTGGGGGGTGGTAATACAGTACTGAGCGTGTTTGGCATATCATGAAAAGTCGGTGCCACTTAATGAACGGTTGGTTCCATTCATCCAATATGGGGAATTGGAGGAACTACAGTTGTTAATAGGTCATGGCCCGCATTTTGGCAGTTATTGATTGCAGGGGAATGAAATGAGAATAAACAGGATATTGAAAACACTCATCATGATAAGAGTTGTTTTTTAACAAGACTGGTTAAGTATAGATTGCAACTGTCTACTGTCAAGTAGAAAGAAATTGGTAGCGACACAAAAACATCAATCACCCGAAACGCTGAAAAAAATATATGTATGATTGTATGAGGAGGCTTGTAGAAAATCTCTTTAAAATGCTTGTAATTTAGATATCATTTTTCCACCCCCCACACCAAAAAAAAACCAACAACACCATAACAACAACTACAAAATATGTTATTAATTTTTTTAATTTCTATAAAAATTACTTCCAATCGTGGTAGACGTTCGGTGGCATTTGTAAATCAAAGTCTTTCATTTGGTCAACTTCTGGCACCATCTTGATTGACCTTACGCCTGAAATGTAAGCCATTGTCCACGCCTACGTGTCTACATTCCAAATGAGCGCTTGACATGTCGCCAATGGTTTGTGGTCGGACGACGCATATCAGGGGCTGATTGGGAAGGACAGATTGATCTGGGGACGTACAATTGCATATGAACGGTTCGCGCTTGTGTGTGTGTTTGTCCGTCCGCTGGATGAGCGAGCCGGGAAACCGTTAAAATCCTTAATATTATGTGTCTGCTCCCCCCCCCCCCGGTCACACCAGGCGCGTGCACGCGGTATTATGTAAAAGGAGCGTGAAATGTTTTGTCGAGTCGTGTTCAAATATGTGGAAGCAAACAAGGCAAACATGGCGCATGTTTTCTAAACAGTAAATACTCTACAGATTGAACACCGCTGCAGCTCATTAAAATTGAAAGAGCAGCAAGCGCTGAATCGAGAAGTCTCTGGTGGCTGTTTGATTTCTCTCTTACCGTAAGGCTGTACAAAAAAATTAAAGTGGTGAGTGGTGTAGATGGAACATACGTGCATGTAATCTGCATGATCTGGTAGGATCTTTATCGGAGAATTCTGAATGTTGCCAGTCTCGGTCAATTGGAAGGTCTCTGTGGCATATTTTTTAGGCGTTGCAAAACGAGCGAGAGCATTTGTCCACGTGAGATCATTTGTTCACGTGAGAGCATTTTTTCACGTGAGAGCATTTGTTCACATGAGAGCATTTATTCACGTGAGAGCATTTGTTCACGTGAGAGCATTTGTTAAAGTGAGATTATTTGTTCACGTAAGAGCATTTGTTCAAGTGAGAGCAAATGTTCCTGTAAATTTATTTAATATCAAATGTCCTTATAGAGGAGGTCATATGTCACTACTGAGGAGACAAATTGTCCATACAGAGAAAAGCATATGCCCGTCCATAAAGAGAAAATAATATTATAATATGTCCATACAGAGAAAAGAGCGTCCTTTCAGAGGCTAGATTCTGCTCATATAGAGAAAAGAGCGTCCTTTCAGAGGCTAGATTCTGCTCATATAGAGAAAAGAGCGTCCTTTCAGAGGCTAGATTCTACTCATATAGAGAAAAGAGCGTCCTTTCAGAGGCTAGATTCTGCTCATATAGAGAAAAGAGCGTCCTTTCAGAGGCTAGATTCTGCTCATACAGAGAAAAGAGCGTCCTTTCAGAGGCTAGATTCTGCTCATATAGAGAAAAAGCTCTGTTAAAAAGATCTAGACTACAAAATTGTTTGCACCATGATCTTCTTGTTTAATGTAGCCCGCTGCCAGCCTGTACATGGTTTGTTAGCTACATGGTTTGTTAGCTACATGGGTTTGTTAGCTACATGGGTTTGTTAGCTACATGGGTTTGTTAGCTACATGGGTTTGTTAGCTACATGGGTTTGTTAGCTACATGGGTTTGTTAGCTACATGAGTTTGTTAGCTACATGAGTTTGTTAGCTACATGGGTTTGTTAGCTACATGGGTTTGTTCGCGGCAAATGCAAGTCGAGATATGTGAAGTGTACTTTGCAAGGGTTTGTTATTGGCTATTATTTAAGATATTGTTGAGTTAATAACAATTTAGTTTTCCTCTATTTTAGCCTTATAAGAGCATTTTTGCTGAATCGGTTTATCATAAAAGTAATACTATCTCAATGGAAAATATATGTATTTATATTACAAACATTTTGTGTGAATAAAGACACTTGTCTACTTTCTTTTTATAATATGCATTGCCATGAAATTGATAAGTTTAAGGTGCAAAATTGACTTTGTTCTGCATGTTATGTCAAATCATCATCGTATTAGAATATATACATTTGGTTTTCTAAAGCTTCCCAACCTAAGCTGTTAAAACAGCCGCAAATAGATTTTTATTTTCAACATGTAGGAATCTGTACAGAGCTTAATAAAAATAAGAACATGTATAGGGTTATGTGGTGCCAAGATTGGAGATCAAGATAAGCCATGGACTCCTCATATTGTGTACAAAACTTGTACGGAGTAATTACTCCAGTGACGAATGCTTTCCTCCAGACTTGGGGGAAAAGAATGCACTTCAGCCTGAGACAAACATCACATGTCATCAAAGACGATCGAATGATTTTGTTGTACCGGAGACAATGACTTAGTACTGTGCAGTGATGACATCAGAAACTTTCTGAAGAACCTTGGTCTGTCAGAATGTAAACCAAGCGTGTAGCGTAGTTTCATGGACAGTCAAAACGTAGTTTAAAATATGTTTTTTTGGCAAATGGCAAGGTATAGGGTTCTTTTTTTCCTATCGTTCAAGCTCCAGGATGAAACAATTATTGTTTCACGTGTGCAGGATTATAAGAGAACTAGCTGTAACCCGTCCATATTAACGGGACCTAATAGTAGACAACGTACTTTTTACCACAGGGGCGGCCCATGTCCGTAGCCTATGCTTCCAATGTACGCCCAACCATTTATTTTTAGAAGTACAAAGTTTATCTTACAAGCATATAGGACACAAATTTGCACATTGTCCGGTGCACACTGTCCGGCCTGTTGCACACTGTCTGGTGCACACTGTCTGGTGCACGCTGTCTTGTGCACACTGCCTGGCCTGGTGCTCACTGTCTGGTGCATGCTGTCTTGTGCACACTGCCTGGCCTGGTGCTCACTGTCTGGTGCACGCTGTCTTGTGCACACTGCCTGGCCTGGTGCTCACTGTCTGGTGCACACTGTCTGGTGCACGCCGTCCGGCCTGGTGCACACTGTCTGGCCTGGTGCACACTGTCTGTCCTGTGCACACTGTCTGTCCTGGTGCACACTGTCTGGTCTGGTGCACACTGTCTGGCCTCATGCACACTGTCTGGCCTGGTGCACACTGTCTGGCCTGGTGCACATTGTCTGGCCTGGTGCACACTGTCTGGCCTGGTGCACACTGTCTGGTCTGGTGCACACTGTCTGGCCTGGTACACATTGTATGGCCTGGTGCACACTGTCTGGCCTGGTGCACACTGTCTGATCTGGTGCACACTGTCTGGTCTGGTGCACACTGTCTGGCCTGGTGCACGCTGTCTGATGCACGCTGTCTGTTGAACTTTTGGGGAAGTTTATTTCTGCGCTATTAAAAATATTGCGAGCTCAATATAAAACTAAAATGCAAAATAACAATTTTTACATCAACACACATCACAATATAAATGAACTCAACGTTTCTTTTTATCCAAATGTCCCATGATCGCTCATTGATGAAGTTCTACTTAATTTGCTTGTTATTCGCAATTGGCAATTAAAATTTAACATAAACAACGAAATAATTATCGCGAAACCGCAGTATGTTTGTATTTGTGAAAACAGCGCCATTTTGTTTTGTAGTGCATTTATTATGATTTCCGTAAAACAAACAAAAAATAATGCGCTCCAAACGCACTTGCTGTATATTTAAGAATTTGATCTCAGGAATTTTATTCAGTAACACCGTTAGTGACATCAGTTGTTACCCAGAGAATTTTGAATTAAGTCTCCAGTAAATCAGTTCTCTTGATATAACATAAGCAAATCTTCATGTTGCTCACTTTCCTTTAAATAATTAATCTAATGATGTATGCTAAAAATGAAATATGTTCAATATCTCCATACAAAAAAGTATTCATGAAAACTGATCCCATTTTTTGGATCAGCGGGTCAAATATACACAGCAACAAGTCTAACAATGAGACATCAAATTTTGTGTTGGCCAGTCTGATGTATTGGTTATCCGAACTTGACAAAAAACGAATTTACGTGCGTGTATGTGTGGGAGTGGGAGGTTAGCTAAGATAATGTTCATGTTTGAAGACATTCATGGAAAAAAGGGGTTGTGATAGCGAGTGAAGCTCTTCGTAGTGTGTGTATTTGACACACAGTGATGATAGATATCTCAATACTAAGACAACTGTCCACTCTTGCTGCCACTTCTACACCAATGAAATTTCAATCATCATTTGAACAATAATAATAATATCAGCAACATCCCAGAATATGAATCTCTAACATCATTTTTAGACATTGATTAAAATGTACGTCCACCTTCTTCAAAATGTCTGATCTCAACCCCTTTACTTCAATCTCAGGAAAAAATATTCCCGCCAATAAAAAGTCTTTTAACTTCATGTTTCCCCCCCCCCCCCTTTTCCCGATATTCTTCCGCTCAGTCCCGTGCACACAAATCAGGAGTGTCGTGTACAAAAACATATGTTACAGCTAGGATAGTGCGTAGTGTGTGTGTGTGTGGGGGGGGGGTAGCTAGGATAGAACATCTATAGCTTTCACGTTTGTTGACAGGTGCGTGCATTTGGAAAATTCAAAGGGATGGAACCACGAGAAGCTTAATGATTGGGGTTTTAGAGGGCGAAGCATCTGCTCGCTTTGACGTGCATGTGTTTCTTTTGTTTCCAACTCAGTTCGACTCAGTTCATGATTGGTATGATCTTAGAAAGAACAAGTCGATCAACGTGCATACTCCAATATCATTAAGTGAGACGAACGAGTAAAGACATGTAGAAACTATTTAGGACATGCACTGCTCATACTGATTATTGATGATAATGATTATGTGGACTTACCATGAGTGAAGAGCAAGCGAGTTATCGACACTTTATTGCACCACTTGTTTCATGAACAACAAAGTTTCCAAATGTTCACTCTCAAAGTCTGATTGAAGTCGGGACCAATAGCTAGTTGAACAAGTTTTATTGATTCTTATGTGGTTCAACATCTCCTAATGCTGTCTGTTTTAATCTCTGTAATCAGTAACATACTTTATTTACAATAGAAAGAAATTTTGGGCAAAAGTGGACGGAAGAGAGGACAAATAAGTCCTCGGCGATTGGTTGGTGAATATATTCTCCGCCCCCCCCCCCCCGCCTTGTTACAACCAATACTCTTCCTTTCTTCCGTCGCCTATTGCCTCCTATATAAACTCGCCTACCAACTAATGGTATTTTACATCCCTGGATACTACTTTGCAGCTAAGAGTTTAATTTAATGTTCATATTATTTATATTGTTGCTTATTCACCGAAGAAGGCTTCTTGTCGAAACATTCCTTGTTTTTTTTTAGCCTCCTTTGTCAGATTTTGCCATACTTTGTTTCGCTTACTTAGAAGTGATTTCTGTCTACCCAACATTATTTCAGTTTCTCCTCTTTGTATCATTTATAATTTTAGATACAAAAATATAAAACAAACGGTAGGGCAGCGGTTCTAAACCTGTGGGTCGCGACATTAGGAAGGTTGAGAACCACTGCGGTAGGGGGACACCTGCAGAAAGACGAAACACAAGTAGGCACTTTTCGATCGAAAAGCCCCCAACAGCAAAATAAATACAACAAAGAATATAGCGTAACAGAATAAAAACACACAAGTCGGTGTGAAGTTGTTAACCTCGTCCCCAAAATTCCTGAACTTCATTCGATGCTTTCTTAGCAACCGTTTCCTGATAGATTTATATTGAACATCCGGTGCACTCTGTGGTTTGAGAAACGAAAGGAAAGTTTCTGAGATTCAAGACAACCGTACAACCTTTTGTCTTGGGAAGCAACGAACAAGGGCAGTGGCGTAATGAGGATCCCCTAGGGCACATGCTGACACGTGAACATCAAGAGAGAAACCGATAGGGCTGTAGTAGAGTCAGACGAACGTAGTGCGATTCAGTCTATAATGTGTGCTCCACATAACGCCCCACAAAGTTTTTTACTCAACACTCCACTGCCATAAGCGCCCTCTTTCACCTCCCAAGTTCCCTCTAGGGTTTCTCATTTCGCGTGCTGTTTTGCTTATCCCGTGAAAAACGGGAATAAAGTTTTCCTCCTCTCGAGATTACCTGGATAAAATTAATTTAATTAAACATATATTATAAATTGCATTAAACTATAACAGTAAAAGAGTTTATTTTGATATATTTTGTATATTTTTTTGTTATTGTCTGTTGCTTTAATGAATTTAAAACAATGTTAATGTTAGTTGAGAGGTCCGTCACTTGCTGCTAGCTGCTTCACCTTCTACTGATTATTTCAAGTAATGATGAACTAGTTAATAATATACTTATTAAGCAAACGTTGGAGGTAACCGCCCGTAAAAAAGATCTAAATACTTGGTATGAGTTTTGCATTCTTTACAGGTCGCTAATTGTAGTTTCGAATCCCCCCCCCCCCCCGGGGAGCTCTAGTTGGCATGTCCGTCCCAAATATGGCATGTCGATAAAGAGGCGTTTGCCACAAACCCCCTGAAACGTTACCCGGGGTACAGTGTCACCTGCGCTGAAAGGCAAAGGTAACGCACGGAAACCGCGTTAGAAAGAGCACGGCTGCATGGTTTCCTACCAAGTGAAGTTGAAAATAACGTAGAAACAGGTCGGGACATGATTACAGTTGCCGTATGTATATGAGGGTAGGGAACGTGGCGACCCTCTCCGATGATTCTCAGTATGCAGACTTTGAGGGTACTGTTCCTAGGCAACCACATTCTTTCCCAGCTGCGGTGTTGATTTTGGAAATAGTAAATAATTATACATTGCAGAATATAAAAGACGTTTGACACATGAACATCTTGGGATAATCAAGTTACTAGAGCACAGGTTCTCAGCCCACGGGAGGTGACCTCAAATAGGGTTGAGAAGGGCTTTCTGTGAGGTCGCCGTGGGAAAAAGTAGACTTGGAGAATTTGTGAATTTTTTAAAGTTTTCTATTGTTAATGTTTGTCTTAAAGTTTGAGGTAAAATTTCAATGATGTCATCAAATGTGTCATTAAATGTGTCATCAAATATGTCATTAAATGTGTCATCAAATATGTCATTAAATGTGTCATCAAATATGTCATTAAATGTGTCATCAAATATGTCATCAAATATGTCATTAAATGTGTCATCAAATATGTCATTAAATGTGTCATCAAAAATGTCATTAAATGTGTCATCAAATGTGTCATTAAATGTGTCATCAAATATTTCATTAAATATGTCATCAAATATGTCATTAAATGTGTCATCAAATATGTCATTAAATGTGTCATCAAATATGTCATCAAATATGTCATTAAATGTGTCATCAAATATGTCATTAAATGTGTCATCAAATATGTCATTAAATGTGTCATCAAATATGTCATTAAATGTGTCATCAAATATGTCATTAAATGTGTCATCAAATATGTCATTAAATGTGTCATCAAATATGTCATTAAATGTGTCATCAAATATGTCATCAAATATGTCATTAAATGTGTCATCAAATATTTCATTAAATGTGTCATCAAATATGTCATTAAATGTGTCATCAAATATGTCATTAAATGTGTCATTAAATGTGTCATCAAATATGTCATTAAATGTGTCATCAAATATGTCATTAAATGTGTCATCAAATATGTCATTAAATGTGTCATCAAATATGTCATTAAATGTGTCATCAAATATGTCATTAAATGTGTCATCAAATATGTCATCAAATATGTCATTAAATGTGTCATCAAATATTTCATCAAATTTTGGTATGGAGATTCACTGTTTTAGCTGTTGCTATGTGCTTTGAATTTGTTATTTGTAATTTGGTTCAAACATATCTAATAGGTTTAAATGCACTAAGTTTGATCAGTCCCATTGCAAAAATTAGTTGCTACAATCACATGAATGATAAATCAAGCACAATTGCATAAATGCAATAAAAATGCATGTACAGGATTTATACGAAAAAACTTTTGTTTTAAGGGATTGTTTCATTTAAAATAGAAATCCGTGTTTTGTTTATCATCTTTCGTTAATAAGTTTTGAGAGTTCAAAGTACATAATGGCTATCCAAGCTTATTCAGGACCAGCCGCTAAGCCTACTAGTAGCTGACTAGACTAGTTTAGATTATGAAACAATCGAAAAGGTCGATGTAGGTTTTATTGATTTTAATATGGAAAGTTATAGTGATAATTTTATTGTTGACGATGTATCTGAAACAAACTATTAAACTCAGGACTGTTACACATAGGTATGTAACAATAGCTGACCACGGTAACCATGGAGACTGTAGCGGGAGTGAACTGCAGATAATACATTTAAAATGGCATTCTCTTAGTAAAGTTATTTTTTATCTCTATTATTACATTTCATAATTTTTAAATTTAATGAAATAACTAAACAACAGTGACTTTGCTTCTTTAATTTTAAAAAGAAAAAAATGCAGGCTGTTTGGAATGACGTCACTTTATTTTATATTTCCGGTGTTTCTAAATTACAGTGGAGGATGTTTTAAAAGAAACTGATTGAGAGACTCCATTGCCAGCCAGTGTGTCGGCCAGTCAGCCACTCCATGATTCACCAGTGTGTCGGCAAGTCAGACACTCCATGATTCACCAGTGTGTCGGCCAGTCAGCCACTCCATGATTCACCAGTGTGTCGGCCAGTCAGCCACTCCATGATTCACCAGTGTGTCGGCCAGTCAGCCACTCCATGATTCACCAGTGTGTCGGCCAGTCAGACACTCCATGATTCACTTAGTCAGGTCAAATCCACTGAGTTTATCCAAGACCCGCCACTTCTCAATAATATTACTTCGTTTGCTATCCAAGCTCGGGTTTACAAGTTAGCTGGATAAATATTAGTATAGATATATAAATTGGGTAAATATTCGTATAGATATATACATTGGGTAAATATCAATGCATCTAATTGCTAATTAAAATGTGTATGGAATGCATCAAATGGTACATATTTATTTACATTTAGTAATTATTAGGGGGTACGTAATCCTTGCGCTAACAAACAAAAAACACACCGTTGTTAATTTGGAAAGAATTTTAAAGCATTATGCAGATTTGCTTCCCCTTCTTTTTCAATACGTGTCTTGCTGGCATCGCCCGATAGCTCTGTACAATATGTTCGCGCAGGACAACATCAAACTTCTTCAACTGCTTTGCGTAGCCTCAAAGGTAAGGGTATCATCAAGTGCATGCAGATATTACAGTAAGATGGAGTGTGAAGCAAGCGATAAGAAATCTTTGAGAGGCGCTGAAATAGAAATAATGATTTGTGACTAAAATCTCCATCGCTCCTGGCACAGGCCTGTCACTAGATCCACAGCTTTATCATTGCTCTAAGCCTTGAATTGTGGCATTGAAAAAATAATTTTCTATTTGCATTCAACTCATGTATTCCACTTACACTTTTATCTTAGATTACAACAACAACACTTTAGAGGCCAAGTCTTGATAGACAGATGTATTATAAATTTATATATATTATCTTTACATTGTTTTATAAGACAGCTTAAAAATCAACTGTTGAATGTTGATTAAAATAAAGCAGCCGGGGCGGTAAAAAAAGTGAAGTTAGACATATTAGCTTTCAAATGATTTATTGAGCCATATAAATCAAATATTGTGCATCTCTGGATGAAATCTCATCGGCTTGAATCATCTACTGAAAAGCGATTAAAATAACTTCCATAGCAACGGTTTTATTATTTCTTTTAACCAATCGGTTATTTCTGTCAAATAGAATACATAGCCGACGAGACACAGCAAGAGACATCGCCCACTAGAATACAGAGCCGACGAGGCACAGCAAGAGACATCGCCCAATAAATTTCAGAGCCGACGAGACACAGGAAGAGACATCGCCCACTAGAATACAGAGCCGACGAGACACAGGAAGAGACATCGCCCAATAGAATACAGAGCCGACGAGACACAGGAAGAGACATCCCCCAATAGAATACAGAGCCGACGAGACACAGCAAGAGACATCGCCCACTAGAATACAGAGCCGACGAGACACAGGAAGAGACATCGCCCAATAGAATACAGAGCCAACGAGGCACAGCAAGAGACATCGCCCAATAGAATACAGAGCCAACGAGGCACAGCAAGAGACATCGCCCAATAGAATACAGAGCCAACGAGGCACAGCAAGAGACATCGCCCAATAGAATACAGAGCCAACGAGGCACAGCAAGAGACATCGCCCAATAGAATACAGAGCCGACGAGACACAGCAAGAGACATCGCCCAATAGAATACAGAGCCAACGAGGCACAGCAAGAGACATCGCCCAATAGAATACAGAGCCAACGAGGCACAGCAAGAGACATCGCCCAATAGAATACAGAGCCGACGAGGCACAGCAAGAGACATCGCCCAATAGAATACAGAGCCAACGAGGCACAGCAAGAGACATCGCCAAATAGAATACATAGCCGACGAGACACAGCAAGAGACATTGCCCAATAGAATACAGAGCCGACGAGACACAGCAAGAGACATCGCCCAATAGAATACAGAGTCGACGAGACACAGCAAGAGACATCGCCCAATAGAATACAGAGCCGACGAGACACAGGAAGAGACATCGCCCAATAGAATACAGAGCCGACGAGACACAGGAAGAGACATCGCCCAATAGAATACATAGCCGACGAGACACAGCAAGAGACATCGCCCAATAGAATACAGAGCCGACGAGACATCGTCCATGAATCGCCCTGATAATTGCAGCCATGTCATTTCGTTGCGACGCCGCATATAAAACGGACGTCCGGCCATTCGTTTTCTTTCCTACAACCCATCTGACGTCGCTCGAACGAGCCGGCCCCGTTATGCCCCGCGAGCACTTGTCTTGCCCACTCTCGAAGTCCAGCTTAGTGTAGGAACATGGTTATTTATAACCTTGGTGCATTAACTGGAATTGCATTCGTGGTTTCTTCATGGCAAAGTCCCATACATTTCTTTTTCCAGTCCATTTTCAAGCCATGGTCTGTTAAGAGGTATTCTTGGCAAAATGGAAAAGCAGCAAGGTTGGAAATGATAATTTGAAAGTGTTAGATAAACATGGAAATGCGCCGAGAAATAAGCATTAGTTGAAAATTAGATTTTGGTATTTAAATATGATTAATAAGTTGAAAAGGACTAAATGAAAGTTATCTTTTTGAAACTCAATAAATAATTATACTTATTATGGTAAATAAGATCCTTTGAACAGCCCATATATCATAATCTTTAAACGGTTATACAATAATCTAAAGGGGTGGTTAAGTAGCACACACACGTAAACCAGGATGAACAAACGGGGAAATGAAGTGAAGTCGAACTTAGCCGCGCCTCAGATGTGAGCTCACATATGATACTCGGACAAAGTAAAGATCATCAGCGATATCGTAGAGCGTCCAAAAAAAGTACAAAAGTACACATCAACAGCGATATCTAATCCATGTTTATTTAAGGGCTTGACACTTCTCCTCTTTTCCGATGTACGTGTTGATTTAAAAAAAAACAACTATACTCTTTTCCTATTGGCTGAGCTTCTAATGATTTCACTCCACCCAATACACCCCCCCCCCCTTTTTTTTCCATGTTCTATGTCTACTTTCTTTATATTCATTATACGTGATCTCTTCTAAAAACTCACACCCACCTCGTCATGTGCGACGATTTACTCTTTACGCCGTATCTTTGATGTGATCCCGTTATCCAATAACCACATGTTAATGCCGTGTCCATTTTTAGAATCGCAGGGAAAGGATGTATCGCGAGCGCAGATATCAATTGGAATCGTTAATATCTCTTGGCCGCATCGAAGGCGAGTAATTTCGTGTGATGCCTGTGACAGTAACGAAACCTGTACCAAAACATCAGCTATGTGTTCAGTAACGCAGTCTGATCGTTTGGCGGTAATTTCATGTTCAAGTTTGAATAGCTACAGCTGCGGGATGTGGTAAATTGAGGCCAAAAAAAAAAAAAGGGGGGGGGGGGGGGAGAGAGACAACATGTTAAATCTCCCTTCATAATATTTTCTCCTCAAATGACCTTGAGAATTTTGATAAACAGCAGTCAACAGTTGATTTATTTTTATTATTGATACATTTAAGTTGAAGCTGAATTTTTCGATGTCGCATTATCATTAACCCCATGCACCCCAACCCGTCTTTTTTTTTTTAATTCTTATTTTTTCAGCTTTATACTTCCCCCCCCAACCCCCCCCCCCAGCCCCCCCCCCACACCACCACCAAATATATAAATCTAGATTTGCCAACTTATGCTACCGTAAAATTTACATTAAAAAGCATTTTGTAATTGGTGCTTTGTTTTAAACGGTGGAATAACTGATACAGTTTTATCTTATTATAGCTATTGAACTATAATATAAATTATAATCAAGGTGGAGAAACTGATACAGTAATATATATGTAATGAGAATGAGAAAAGGAAAAAATGTCTTATAACATAGACAACATTTCGTGTTACTAAAAATGTGCACCGAGAGGTAAGGGCTGATGATCCGACCCTGAACTGGCTACGTCACTGGGTTATTGTATGTTTATCTTAGTTGCGACCGTGCGCATGGAAACGCGTCCACAAGGAAATCTATAGTGGCAGCACTATTCCCATAGCTAATGTTTTCACGCTAAGTCCCAGTGGTGCCCGCACGATATCAATATAGCGTTACCACAAATACCAGTCATCAAATACGACATGACAACCTCAAGGTCGAGTAGGTAGACATGGGTCTGGCCTATTGCTGTAGACATGGGTCTGGCCTATTGCTGTAGACATGGGTCTGGCCTATTGCTGTAGACATGGGTCTGGCCTATTGATGTAGACATGGGTCTGGCCTATTGCTGTAGACATGGGTCTAGCCTATTGATGTAGACATGGGTCTGGCCTATTGCTGTAGACATGGGTCTGGCCTATTGATGTAGACATGGGTCTGGCCTATTGCTGTAGACATGGGTCTGGCATACTGCTCGAACCATTTCAACGAATGTTGGTCGTGGTGAGAGCGGTTGATCAGAGAAACTGTTTGATCGGATTGCTGCGTACCCGGGCCCTGTTCCTGTACCCGGACCCTGTTCCTGTACCCGGGCCCTGTTCCCCTTCCAAAGCCCTGTTCCTGTACCCGGGCCCTGTTCCTGTACCCGGGCCCCGTTCCTGGATCTACCATTTGTAGCTGCTGTTGTTACGGCATTTAAGAATTAAAAAAAAAATTATTAAGAGATTTTGACATGTGAGCTCTGAATACGTACCCTTCTCGGGATGTTGGACGGACACAAATGATTGGCTTTGTGTACTCCATCCTGCACCATATCTCATTATACAACGCCATGCTACACATATCTCATTATACAACGCCATGCTACACATATCTCATTATATAACGCCATGCTACACATATCTCATTATACAACGCCATGCTACACATATCTCATTATACAACGCCATGCTACACATATCTCATTATACAACGCCATGCTACACATATCTCATTATACAACACCATGCTACACATATCTCATTATACAACACCATGCTACACCATATACCTCATCATACAACACCATACAACACGATAGACCACCATACCTCTCCAACATTCACCATTGTACACCCTTTAACTCCAGTCAATACCATCATACTTCATTCTAAATTCTCCTAGATCGTCTGTTTCAATGTTTGTAGTCTTGCGTCCAGTTTCCATTACCCGTAATACCATGTAATTGTCTTTAAAAAATTTGCCAACAAGAAAAGAACACGTTTGATATCATTATACTTGTGGCGTTTTCCAGGCATGTTTTTTCTTCATATCCTTGTATTGGATTTTTCTTTTACCAATATACGATAAGATAAGATACGATAAGATAAGATTCGTTTATGGATCCAAATAAAAATAAATGCTTTCCCTTTCCCTAAAGGATCCCATTGGGATCCTGAACCCATTGAGATTTTGACGCCATTGGGATGACAACCCCAATTGGGTCCCATTCCCGATTGGTATCCCTTTCCAGAAAAGGATCTCATTGGTATCACAACCCCATTTGGGATCTCGACGCCATTGGGATCCCGACCCCATTGGGATCCCGACCCCATTGGGACCCCGACCCCATGTAAAAGCCTTGGTGGAACAGAGCCACCCACAAATCCACAAACCCAAAAACATTCACTTTTATATATGATATGATATATGATTTATATGATAAACACTGAAAATTATGAGTTTATATGATACATATTTTGTGACTTTTTTCTGTGACTTATTTTCCTGTGACTTTTTTTCTTGTGACTTTCTTTCCTGTGACTTTTTTTCCTGTGACTTTATTTCTGTGACTTTATTTCTGTGACTTTTTTTCCTGTGACTTTTTTTCCTACAATCATGGTAGTAAGGTCTGTATATGCGGTGCGTGTGTCGCGTAACAGTAACATTGGGAAGACGGCCAAACTGTGGTGCGTATGTCGCGTAGCAGTTACATTGGGAGCACGGCCAAGCTGTGGTGCGTCTGTCGCGTAACAGTAACATTGGGAACACGGCCAAAATGTGGTGCGTCTGTCGCGTAACAGTAATATTGGGAACACGGCCAAACTGGGGTGCGTCTATCGCGTAACAGTAACATTTCGAGCACGGCCAAGCTGTGAATTCATCAAATAGACATAAGACACAAACAAAGGACATTGAGAGCGGATGATGCTTATGTACCTCTACTCGTTTAAAACAATAAAGGGAAAAGAACTTAAACGGTGGCCAACATGAAATAAGGAAGTTACCACCAATTGTATTGTCAAACATGGTAGAAAGACAAAAACAACTTGGGAATCCAAGAGACTTTGTTTGCTCTGTAGTCGAATACATTTTATCCAACTCCCTGTTTTAAGATTAGCCTTTTTTTTGCTGACTGATTCAGTTAGCGTTTCATTTGTATACAAAATGATGGACGAATAACTTCAAACAATCTTATTTCTTCATGGAATATTTTCTAGATACCTTGTTCCAAAGTTGGATAGATTTCCACAACATCTTAGTTCACAGTAGAAGTTTTATTTATTCCAACCCCAGAAGCTGTCCTAAAAGGACAGCGGAAGTGGTTGCGAACCCTTACAAATAAACGATGTCTCAATGATAACACATGATCCGCTAACGATCTGCTACTTTTAGAGCTCTCAAGACCTTAACCAGCATCCTGTTTTCATAGACCACATCAACGCACTTCCGTGGGTGTACACTGCACTAATTCCAACTCAAAACACGACGACGGTACTAACAAGATCGATACTTTTACTAGCATCGATGCTGAACTTGAGCCCTTGACTATTCAGGGTTTCCCAACCTTTTGCATATTCTGCACCCCCCTAAAATTTGCTTGACCAAGTCCCGCATTACCTTCGCGTTGTTTGACCAAGTCCCGCATTACCTTCGCGTTGTTTGACCAAGTCCCGCATTACCTTCGCGTTGTCGGACTAAGTCTAGCATACCCCTACTAAAGTTTAAAAAAAAATATTTTAAAATTGGAACATAAATGGACTCCCCTCTTTTTAAAGAAGACTTAAAAAAAAAAACACATTTAAATCAAAGTTTAAAAGTCCATAGATTCTATGTTCTTGTAATCACTTTTCCTTAGACCCCATAGAAATGCCACCTCAGGTCCCACGGGGAAGTCTTATTTACGCTTTGCCCTTCCACTGTGTGTTCTAAGTACCCGGTAGTTGTAATCGTGTATCATAGTATTCAGCCATGTTCCTGTCACTGCTCACAAAACTGGGCTAATCTCACTCTCAGCTCAAAACTGTTTGTGTTGTCACCATCGACAAGACCACTCCATGAGTCAGATGGCTAATTAATTTACAGTGTATTTTTAAAAGTAATACGTCCTCTATGTACTCGACATTAAGTTTTATTTTTCTATAAGAGTAAGAGTTCATTGTGATGAACAAAGTCCAAATCTCTAAAAATATAGTTCGCTTCTGGTATGACTGCCTCCTACTCTCCACCGGCCCTCCTCCTAGATTTACATTAATAGTACTGAGTGAACAAAAAATCTGTCAAGCAGCGAGCTTTACTGGCTGTACGACTATTGTTTAAAAGCCGGTAAGTAAGGTGTAGGACTGGCTGTAGGACTATTGTTTAAAAGCCGGTAAGTAAGGTGTGGGACATGCTGTAGGACTATTGTTTAAAAGCCGGTAAGTAAGGTGTAGGACAGGCTGTAGGACTATTGTTTAAAAGCCGGTAAGTAAGGTGTAGGACAGGCTGTAGGACTATTGTTTAAAAGCCGGTAAGGTGTAGGACAGGCTGTAGGACTATTGTTTAAAAGCCGGTAAGTAAGGTGTAGTACAGACTGTAGGACTATTGTTTAAAAGCCGGTAAGTAAGGGGTAGGACAGGCTGTAGGACTATTGTTTAAAAGCCGGTAAGTAAGGTGTAGTACAGGCTGTAGGACTATTGTTTAAAAACCAGTAAGTAAGGGATAGGACAGGCTGTAGGACTATTGTTTAAAAGCCGGTAAGTAAGGTGTAGGACAGGCTGTAGGACTATTGTTTAAAAGCCAGTAAGTAAGGTGTAGGACAGGCTGTAGGACTATTGTTTAAAAGCCAGTAAGAAAGGTGTAGGACTGTCTGTACGACTATTGTTTAAAAGCCAGTAAGTAAGGTGTAGGACAGGCTGTAGGACTATTGTTTAAAAGCCAGTAAGTAAGGTGTAGGACAGGCTGTAGGACTATTGTTTAAAAGCCAGTAAGAAAGGTGTAGGACTGGCTGTAGGACTATTGTTTAAAAGCCGGTAAGTAAGGTGTGGGACATGCTGTAGGACTATTGTTTAAAAGCCGGTAAGTAAGGTGTAGGACAGGCTGTAGGACTATTGTTTAAAAGCCGGTAAGTAAGGTGTAGTACAGACTGTAGGACTATTGTTTAAAAGCCGGTAAGTAAGGGGTAGGACAGGCTGTAGGACTATTGTTTAAAAGCCGGTAAGTAAGGTGTAGTACAGGCTGTAGGACTATTGTTTAAAAGCCAGTAAGTAAGGGGTAGGACAGGCTGTAGGACTATTGTTTAAAAGCCGGTAAGTAAGGTGTAGTACAGGCTGTAGGACTATTGTTTAAAAACCAGTAAGTAAAGGATAGGACAGGCTGTAGGACTATTGTTTAAAAGCCGGTAAGTAAGGTGTAGGACAGGCTGTAGGACTATTGTTTAAAAGCCAGTAAGTAAGGTGTAGGACTGGCTGTAGGACTATTGTTTAAAAGCCATTAAGAAAGGTGTAGGACTGCCTGTACGACTATTGTTTAAAAGCCAGTAAGTAAGGTGTAGGACAGGCTGTAGGACTATTGTTTAAAAGCCAGTAAGTAAGGTGTAGGACAGGCTGTAGGACTATTGTTTAAAAGCCAGTAAGAAAGGTGTAGGACTGGCTGTAGGACTATTGTTTAAAAGCCGGTAAGTAAGGTGTGGGACAGGCTTTAGGCCTATTGTTTAAAAGCCGGTAAGTAAGGTGTGGGACAGGATGTAGGACTATTGTTTAAAAGCCGGTAAGTAAGGTGTGGGACAGGATGTAGGACTATTGTTTAAAAGCCGGTAAGTAAGGTGTGGGACAGGATGTAGGACTATTGTTTAAAAGCCGGTAAGTAAGGTGTGGGACAGGATGTAGGACTATTGTTTAAAAGCCGGTAAGTAAGGTGTGGGACAGGATGTAGGACTATTGTTTAAAAGCCGGTAAGTAAGGTATAGGACTGGCTGTACGACTATTGTTTATATTAAATGAGAACTTAACTGTTTTTGTAACACTGACTCGCCGAGTATTTTATCAAACGACCTTGACCGGTTTTTTTTTTTTAAAAAAGCACCAGGTTAAGCCCTTGTATACTTTTATTTTGCCATCGCCGAAAAACGTCTAGTGCAGCAGTTCTCAACCTGTGAGTCGCGACCCCTTTGGGGGTCGAATGACCATTTTCCAGGGGTCGCCTAAGACCATCGGGAAACACATATTCATATACTCTACTGTTAAGAAGAGCAACGAAAATAACTTTGTTGTTGGGGGTCGCCACAACATGACGAACTGAATTAAAGGGTCGCGGCATTGGGAATGTTGAGACCCACTGGTCTAGTGTGTTTGTATAAAACAAGTATCCAAGGAAATTATGAATCTGTTAAATCATAGGTCATCTTTACAACAACGAAAATGTGTGCCGTCAACAGATCGAGGTGGATAGGGCATACCTCAAGAAAACCCATGCCAAATGTAACAAGACAAGCGCTGGTAGGAAACCTTCAAGGATCAAGAGGACCCGGGGGGGGGGGGGGCAAAAATACCTGAAGACGAGATATCAACACAGCTGTAACCAAGACTGGAAAGAGTTGGAGAGGATGGGTAGAAACATGGATGCTTGGAAATAAATTGTTATTGGCCTATGATCCACTGCGAGTTAAAAAGGCAAAGAGGAAGAAGAGTCAGGTCGAGTTTCAAATAATGAAATAAAGTAGTTGGCTCCGCTGGCAAGGGCAGTGGTATAGAGTCTGTAGGTAAATTGTATCTGGTCGGTGTGGCTATGATTCTTGGTCTGTAAGGCAATGGCATCTGGTCTGTATGGCAGTGGTATCGGGTCTGTATGGCAATGGTATCTGGTCTGTATGGCAGTGGTATCGGGTCTGTATGGCAATGGTATCTGGTCTGTGTGGCAATAGTATCTGGTCTGTAATGCCATCTGGTCGGTATGACAATGGCATCTGGTATGTTTGTCAATAGTATCTGGTCTGTATGGCAATGGTATCTGGTCTGCATTTGTTTCTCCACAAAAAAAGGGAACTGAATTAGACATGGAGATAACATGGAAGTTCCAGATATCATAACATATAAATCACGCCCGTACGTCCGTTCACGCCATATGTGGACTTTTGTTAATGGGGGGGGGGGGGTGTTTTGCTGATAGTTGTATCCTTTATATATGACTTGTTTAATTCCTGCATTAAAGAATGATAGCAGAAATACAAATTCGATATGTTTCTTTAAATTAACTGAATAAATCGGTTTAAACCTTAAGTAGGTTTGATTGGTTCACTTTCGCCCCACGAACGATGAAATAATACTGTCCTGGGGCAGTACTGAATTTAGTTGTAGTCACCGTTAGCCTAAGACACTTGGCACTGATCAAGATTTATTTTGTATATCTCCTGGTACTCGGGCACAGCTTAATTACAGGGGCTGGAATCTTCCTGTAATTGGTAAGGATCTTTAAAAAATGTGTTTTATTTCAGTATCGTCTATCGTCTTATAAAATCGAATATTGTTTGGCTCTTATAATTTTAAAATAAATTAGAACTTATTATCCTGTGGGACACGGTCCTTCATTCCTCATTTTCTCCCCATGCATAAAATGTCTGGTTTTTATAGTGACAGTGCCTACTATGCAGCGGCGTAGCTAGAGTGTTTGGCGCCCGGGGACAAGATTCGCGCCAGGGGACAAGATTCATTTTAAAGCGCCCTCTTTTCCTTTTTTCAACTCTCAAACCCATTATTTTCATCAATAAAACAATACCAAAGCACATTTTGGCGCCCCTAACTAGCTGGCGCCGGGTACAACTGTACCCCCCCCTGCGCCCTACGCTGCGCCTCTGCTACTATAACAGGCTAAACTTATTGAATTATGTTATTGTAAATTACCAAATAAATACAGGATTTAACAAATTATTAAACGTTTTGTTTAAAAAAATACTCGTCTGTTGCTGGATGAATCTCATACTGATAAGATGGCCCCACCCTGTAGTGAGGATGTGAATTAGCATAACGCCTTATTCTTGTGATATACTGCTTTCCTTAAAAAAACAACACACACACACTCTCGTTTTATCATTTGAAAACAGTATTTTCAATATTTCTAAAAAAAATGTAAAGGGCTTTGCAAACATCACTATTCCTGGATGTCTAGATTTTCTAACTTTCAAATTTCTGTGCCATTAATGTCCATCCACAAAAATGACCGGGCATATTTCTATTTTTTTTCCTCATAAATAAAATGTCATTAAATACATACTTCCTAGTGATGAAAACCAGGGCATCTCAGAACGGTGGCCCGAGGACCGACACCAGGCCGCGAAAAGTGAACAAAGGAAGCAGATAGAAAAAAACTACAATAATCAATAAGTTCGGAAACTGCCCCTGTCGCAATGTGGACAGTTCCTGTCGGTCTGTCCCGCTGAATAGTTTGAGGAGCATCGACTTAAAAGCTCTTCCTTAAACAACGCCTGCATTTAACACCGGTACACATAGGGCACGTGAGCACTGACAACGCCCCCATTTAACACCGGTACACATAGGTCATGTGAGCACTGACTGGGGAATTCCCGCTCTTTAAATGGACACAGTCTTGGTGAGGCATCTAACCAAAATACACTCACGTTAACAAACTTAATAGTACGAATAGAAATTGGCTTCAGTGTTAAGTAAGAATGAAGGGTTGGAATCAAAGGTTAAAAAGAGTTCGCTAGGAGAAAAATTGCCCCAAATCTAGCTTGTCCGTTGTAAATACTGAAGGTAGTGCAAGGTTGTTGTTGTTTTCCACGTATATTTACTCAAAAATGTTTTCTGTAATTTCGACCTTTATCTCCATGACTTGAAACTCCCCAGTGCTATTTTAAAGTATTAAAGTCATTTTCTTGAACAGCGCAGAGAGACGCCTTACCATGAAACTAATCCAGCTCTATCTTCATCCATCTATCTCGTCATCCTTAGCTAATTTAATCATCATCATCATGTCCCTTAGTCCTTGGGCCGTTGGGGCGCCACAGATGATATGAAAACTATCTTTCTCCATTCCTCTCTGTCTTCTGCACTACGCACAGCATCGCCTAGTTTTAATCCCGTCCACTCTTTAATGTTATCTTTGTCTCTGTCTTCCTCTTCTTCTTCCTCCTCGAGTTGTGCCCTGCATGCTTTCTTTGGCTAGCCCTTGTTTTCTGGTCACGTGGCCATACCACTCAAGTTTGCGCTTATTTACAGACAATTTAACCGCATATAAATTGAGGTTTTCGGTTTGCCAATTATGGCAGATACAACCCCGTGATGTCCACGTTTAAAGATGCTGAATGCAATGGCGTAGCGAGCTTAACTCGCGCCAGGGGCACAATACCTTTTTAGCGTCCCCCCTTTATTCGAAAACCATACAATATATAGTAAAATATACCATTTGACGCCCCTTTGTGAGTAGCGCCCGGGGCATGATGCCCCCTCTTGCTCCCCCCTCACTACGCCACTGGCTGAATGGCTTCATGTACATCCATCAAAACCAAGCTCGACCAATCAAGTTGTCGTTCATCTATGTCCACGAAGACCTCACTGTCTCATTCATAGTAAAAAAATTTCAAATGGAAGTGTTTACACTGGACACGTCATGTCAGGATGAAATTATTTTAGAAAGTTTACTTTCAGCTTCGCCTCATATCTCCCCCCCCCCCCCCACCCATCCTCGAAAGTAAGATTTGTACAAATGAAATAAATATCTATCAAAGGTCCCAGGTCAGAGAGGTCATTATTTTAAAGATACGATAATATACGTCTATGAGTCCTAACCAAACATATTTATATGCATTCACCGTATACATATTTTGTGCAGTCTTGGCAATATTGTTTTGAGTGGTGCGTCGTTAAAATTAGGTAGCAAGACTTTCGTCGAATAATTGTGCGGTATGAATAACTTTTTAGATCTTGAGTGTGTGATGTAATTTTGAACAGAGTCTTGGCTTTCTGTTTGAACTGAGTTTACGCCTCCCCCCCCCCCCCCCCCCGTGATAGAGGACGTCAACGTTAACTTCCTCTGTAATGATGGTTGTTGCCCAATACGCCCCAGTGAAAGAGGACATCAAGATTATCTTTCTCTGTAATTATGTTTGTTGTCCAACAAGTCTCAGTAATCGAGTTAGACAACATTAGCTGCAGTCAACATTAACCGCCTCTGTAGTGATGGTTGTTGCCCAACAAGCCCCATTGATAGAGGACAGTTTGATACAAAGATTTCAACGAAGCGACCTTAGTTTCTCTATAACGTAACCACTGATAATTACTTTTTTTTAAAAATTGACTTCTGGTTTGTAAAAGTCTGATTGCAAGCAAGAAATCGTTGAGTTTGGTATTTTTGTCGGCAGTCAGCGATCTTGAGAATATTCGACCGAGAAAAAAATTCGACACAAAACTTTGGGTAGGTATTGGTAGGCAAGGGTAGGCAATGGCACTGAATGTGATTTAAACGCTCTCATTAGGCATCATATGCTGGCAAGCCAAAACCTAAAAACACAGGTAATAACGGCCCACTTTTAAGTCAAGGTTAACGCCTGCCGGAGTTGAATGCGTTAACCTAGATACCTGTGCTAAGATATATCTATTGCTGGTATGACGTAATGACCTAGATACCTGTGCTAAGATACACCTATTGCTGGTATGACGTAATGATCTAAATACCTGTCCTAAGATATACCTATTGCTGGTATGACGTAATGATCTAAATACCTGTGCTAAGATAACCTGTTGCTGGAATGACGTAATGATCTAGATACATGTGCTAAGATACACCTATTGCTGGTATGACGTAATGATTTAGATACCTGTGCTAAGATATACCTATTGCTGGTATCACGTAATGATGAACGTACGATAAGGTTTGCTCTTATACAATAAACTTCGATATGAGTGGTTTATATTTCATACGGAATAAAATATACAGCCATTTTTGTAGGGGACTTTCATGACCCCTTTCATGACCCCTTTGTAAAGTTTAAATCATTGAATGTCTGAATGAGTAATGAAACATGACAGTTGAAGTTTTTGTCTTGTTTCACTGAAGCACGTGCAGTTCGGTGAAGCAATAAATTGGTAGTGTTATCTTTAAGATATATTCTTCCACAGATCAGTTGATGCCTTGGCCACCGGCTCCCCTCTACGTTAACCCGGAAAACACGACCACCATTGCGTGTCCCGCTTTGGCAGACAAAGGCACGCATGGTACCTTCCGGAATTAAACAGTTCCTACAGGACTGCCAGCTGTGATGTTTTCACAGTTGGAGGAAAACGCAGAGACAGGGTAGGGATCATGATGGCGAGAGGCTCAGGTGGAAGTCTCAGGCCGATGATTCTAGATACGCTGTCCTGAGAAAGCTGCTCCTAGGCAACCGTTTCGTCCCAGCTATTTCGCAAACTAGTTGCGAGGTGGAAACCCACTGTAGAATCCCTCTCATGGGGCGTCCGGCGCTTCCCATGGATGGGTGGGGGAAGATAATAGGACGTAAATTTACCATTCCAACTCATAGGAAAGTCGATCGTGTCCATTGTGTTTATGCACAGTGTCGGACCGACCGGGTGTCCATGGGTTGGGGCGGCCTTCAGCAGAAATTCCTATCGAATGGACTCGAGTGGGGGCCATCCTGGCAAAGGGTTATCTCAAACGTGCCGGGGGGGGTGCTTTGGGGAGGGCATAACGAGCAATAGCTCGACGGCCCGATGAGGCCATTTCCTATTGTGACAATTTCATCAGTTGATGATTTTCTCATGAAGCCATCACCTGAAGGGCGCTGATCGTCTCTTTGCATTCGTGTTTTGTCAACGTCGCGTCTACTCCGTGGTCGGTTGGAGCGGGTTAACACCGCCGCTTAAATTCTCGTAGTTGACCGCGTCTGCTTCGCGGTGGAATGAACCGATGGGTGGGCGAGCTCAGATCTACTTTTTGTTAGCTTTATGCCTAGGTAAAGAATTGAATCACTTGAACCACGATTATGTAAGCAGTTGATGTTTTAACAAGTAAATAATTGTACTTTTGTCGATAATTTAAAGATTAAATTTTAATACTAAATCATATAAGAAGAACATATACATATTATATTTTTTAAAACACACTTTTGAAAAGACTTTCTATCAAAGATGTGTTAAAACGAACTCAAAAGTAGAAATTAATTGACCATTTCTAAAAGAAATATACAATGATGCATAGGAAACTTAAAAAACTCTATGTGACGTTGGGAACGCTATGAATGTATGCATTAAGAAACAATATTGTTGGTGTCTGAGGATGAAATCTTACAACTTTGAATTACGTCTCTTATAATAACAACGACGTGAAACCCATTAGTCATCACACGTAGATAGTTCAGATTGTAAGATAGGAGAAGAAATGCAATGCGAGTTTATCTTTAAGGATTTAAGGTACACTCGCACTGCAACATGGGCATTTCATATCATAACTCCTGGCCTGGTTTTGTTTTTATTTTCTATCTAAATCCTTTACCGTCTATCAGGGGTCAACAAACTACGGCCCGCGGGCCAGATCCGGTCCGCGAGGCCAGTTCATCCGGCCCGCCGACAGTACTTGAACTTGCTTGTAAGTATTGTACAGAATGATTATCCGGCCCGCGCTCGTTATTTTTTCCATTATCCGGCCAGTTCATCCGGCCCGCCGTCAAAAAAAGGTTGGTGACCCCTGGTCTATAATAAAGGTTGCTTTATTATAATAGCTTCCTGATCATGGAACGTTGACATCTATATAGATCTAATGACAATCTTCCACGCAAAGTCAACGTCACTTTAATTGCAGCTAAACTCGACAAGATCAGGAATTTTAATGTTACACTTAGCAATACAATCTACGTGGTAGAAATCTTTAATAATGTATATGGAAATAATTGCATATTTTACATCTGTTTTCTCCGTGCAACATTTTTGAAACATTTCTACGAGCAACCGCAAAAGTTTTCTCCTTTCGGTGTTCTGAATTTGATTTTAAAAATGAAATTTTAATAGTCCTAATGTAATGTAACGCCAGTCGTGGATCCATCTAATTCAATTAGATAAAAGAAATGTCTAGAAAGACTAACGTGCTTTGCAAGGCTAAGCTGTCTTACAAAGGCCAACGTCATAAGAAGTAGGGCAGTGAGTTACAAAGACTTCAAGATGGATAAGTTGAATCACGGTGTTTTTATACCGGTATTTACACACAAAGAAACACACCTACCTCTACTGCTATTTATAATAGGTGGGATAAAATTTGACATAGAACTAATCCAACTTGGATCCGCTAAATACCAGACCTTTATTTTTAGGCTGAGTTTTGATATTTCTGGCAAGCCGGGACAATGACGGACGGATGAGCCGTACGATACTTATGAGATGAAAGTCGCGTGCCAGGAAATGACTCCTTGCCTACAACTAACGTCAAGGTATAGGAAATCAATCATCAGCCGACCCGTCTCCGTCAACTCCTGGCCGTTGTACAAGAAGGCCGTTAATCAAATAGGCTACCTTTTATGTATTGGTCTATTTGAATGGTCTCTGCACTCCTATCCTATTTATAGGTTATGTAAGGGTTGCTATAAATAGAATCAAGTATTTGTTAGTTTATAGTTACATAACACACTTAAGGCAACAATTCATTGATGTACATTTGCTTATTTCAGAGTTACGGGGACTAGTGTGTTTTATATTTTTGATAGTGATTGAGGTATATCAATAACTTGTCAAACTATAAATCGTTTTAAAGATCTCTTACCAAGAAATGTTGTCATTTTATCACGCGGTCATCTAATAACATTCAATTCCCTAAACATTATCCCTGGTAAGTAAAACACTGTTTTTACGTCATGTCTGCTCCTTATACAAATCAATTCCACGTGCAGACGGTCTCTGAGCTTTGAGATTTTTTCTGCAAAACGAACCACACTCCTCTATCTCTAATGACACTATTATCAGATTGGCCCACCTGGTACTCACCCTCAACTCTTTTGAATGTAATGGCCATTTTTGACCAAATTAGTGGCGTAGCCATGGGCAAAAAATGGGGCCCTAGTTATGCTTTCCTATATGTATGGGTCAATTTGAATATATGGTTAAAGAAAGCATATAGCATATAGTTATATTTCTATTTGTCTTGTTTTCTGATGAAGGCTCTACGCCGAAACGTCAAAATCGTTTATCCTGTCTATAAATTCAAGTTTATATTTCATCTTATATTAATACGGCGATAATGCCAGCACAATATCACGAGCGCCAGGTACGACGTTGTTATCGTCAGCACAATATCATGAGCGCCAGGTACGACGTTGTTATCGTCAGCACAATATCATGAGCGCAAAGTGCGACGTCGTTAACGTTAGCACAATATATTGAGCGCCAGGAACGAGTTCATCGGTAATGTCACAAATATAATATTATTAAAACGTGTGCTTGGATAAATCTGAACGTGGTTATTTCTAGTGGAAATACAAGTGCTCGTCTTTGCTACTGAGTACTGCCAATGTTATTCGAAGGCAGACAGGTATTTTTAATTGTGTAGTTAGCTAAAGAGACGCTATCATTTGTTGGTGGCTTTTTTTTTTGTTTTTGAAAATACAACCCGTAACCCATTTATGGACGCATGTATCATCATACTACGTCTCTTCTTCTTTTCCTGTTGTGCCTCATGTCAATTATTCCGTATCCGGAAATTTGATCGAAAGAAATTTCGTCGATGAAAATTTGATCGACGGAAATTTGATCGAACGGAAATTTGGTCGAATCTTTTTTTTTAGTTTACACGTTAAAATTTTGCGTCAAATTTCTTTTTGAACGCATTATTTTGTTTTACAATATAGTATAGTACGTTCAAGGAGAAATTTGACGAAAATTTTAACGTGTAAACTAAAAAAAAAGATTCGACCAAATTTCCGTTCGATCAATTTCCGTCGATCAATTTTCCGTCGACGAAATTTCTTTCGATCAAATTTCCGGTAACCCAATTATTCTGCTGAAAAAACCAAGCAGAACATTGCTAAATGTCACACGCATAACTAGTCACATTTGAGAGAAATAGAGCACGCCTTACTCTGAAGTCTCTGATTAGTCTCGTTGTGGTTTCTTGCTGACACGACTCCGTCACATTCCTCAGTGTCAAATACCATGTTAACGATAAGTAACTTTGACATATTGGAATTATAATCAGTAGCACATTAGAACTACAGTAGAACGTCGATTTTATGAACAGATTAGGCCCTGGGTGTTTGTGTTATTTTGTATTACCGAAGACTGCCGCACAAAGGCTGCGTTAAAGAAGTTAGTGTATAGAACACAAAACACTCTGACCATATTGTTTAACGCGCGTGGTGCTTTACTGTCCAGTTTATTAACCATCCCGCTATTGTTTCAAGACTTACAAACCGGTTAGGACTGGAAATTAGTTTTTTAATAAAACATAGATGATTTGCGCTGGAATAAAAATCAGAGGTGACTTGATATATATAGGCGTGTATTATGCCATCTACCATACTGCTCCTAGTGTAGGCAGCACCTTTATTCTCAACTTGAGGTCTTCAATTTAGGGGTGCCGCCTACAATCGGCACCAAACTTTAAGGGTTCTGTTTATAATCAGGGGCGGCCTTTACTCGGAACATTGCAGTATATAAAGTAAAAAAATTTGAAGATTGCTTATCCCAGTCTAGTATCTTCATGAACAGTAGGTATCTAGAACTAACCTGGATGCTGAGTGGTCGAAAATGTTTTTCGGTTGGTACGCGAATTCTCTTTCCAATGCGCAATGCCTACATAATAATTGGCAGGCGCAGTGCTGATAATCGACGTTTCTGTGCATCGGCATTCGGGAAATGGACGTTCTACTGTACTAAAAGTCTTAATTTTTATGGAAATGTGTGTTAATAAGTAACCCACAGATTAGATTTTTAACATAAAATGCGTCTTTTTTTAACATGCTATGTTGAGTACAGTAAAACAACAGTCATGTTATGTTGAGTACATTAAGACAACAGTCATTTTATGGTGAGTACAGTAAGACAGAACAGTCATGCTATGGTTAGTACAGTAAGACAGTACAGTCATGCTATGGTGAATACAGTATAAAGACAGTACAGTCATGCTATGGTGAATACAGTAAGACATTACAGTCATGCTATGGTGAGTACAGTAAGACAGTAGACATTACAGTCATTTTATGGTGAGTACAGTAAGACAGTACAGTCATGTTATGGTGAATACAGTAAGACATTACAGTCATGCTATGGTGAGTACAGTAAGACAGTAGACATTACAGTCATTTTATGGTGAGTACAGTAAGACAGTACAGTCATGTTATGGTGAGTACAGTAAGACACCAGTCATTGAACACAGCCACCTGAAGTTGCAGTAAACTATCTTCAGACGATCTCTATATTATCTCAGCATCCCAGCTGAGCGTTCATAAGAGTGTTGATCAACACGACCAATAATTTCTCTTCTTTCGAAGAAGGAATATGAAAAAAAGTGCGGCAATTCAAATGAGCTAATGATAGAACCGATCATTAGAGAGCCAATGTATACGTGCCCTTGACCTTTTCGTGACCTATAAATGGAGCAGACGGCAAAAGATGCCGACATGAATGTGTAAGACGAAAGTGGAGTATGTTTCTTGGTTTTGAGTTACATTTTAACCGCTTTGGTCCCGGTAACGTTCTATAATACTATGTTTGTCTCCATAGGTCAAGAATTGTTGGAACTATTTTTGGAAATAAGGATTCGGAAAAGAATCACTGTAGGCCATTTAGATATAAATAATACCCTAAAATCGCAATATACTTCTAACGGAATTAGTTCAAAAGTTCTGTCATTAGAAAACATCTTTTCTCTCAGTAGAAACCATCATTTCTGTCAGTAGAAACCATCATTTCTCTCAGTAGAAGCCATCATTTCTGTCAGTCGAGACCATAATTTCTGTCATTAGAAAACATCATTTCTCTCAGTAGTAACCATCATTTCTGTCAGCCGAGACCATAATTTCTGTCAGTAGAAACCATCATTTCTGTAAATAGAGAGCATAATTTGTGTGATTTGTTTGGCGTAACTGAATTAACAACTAGTTGTAGTAGATGGTCATGTGCTTAATAAATGAAATTGTAATATTAACATTTCATCTAGAATGTCGACATCGCTGTTCTTTTATGAACCTAAGTTGAGTATATCAATTTCTTAGATTCATATATATTTTTTTTTTATTTTTAATATTTTATCAATTTAATTGAACAGAAGAAAAAAAAAAATCCATTTTCATACGGGGGACATTTGTTTCGTGCAAATCAAAAATGTAAATCTAAGGGGACATCATGTAAAGTCGTGTTCATTTATTATTGAATTGAAAACATTCACAAACAGGGGTGCGTAACTCCTCTACTTAAACTGTGATTGCAGCAGATGGGGAGATAATGTCTCTGTTGAAAGGAACTATGAAAATACCAGTCTCGTGGCTAACACAATTAAGAAAAATGTAAGAAGCATCAAGTCAGGCCCAAAAAGATGGCTCGCATGACTCATTCTGGCCCTATAAACGCTGTAATACAATACACTTACGACGAAAATAACTCTGCTGACAGAGCGCCTCGTCCACACAATGTAAAGTCGTTGTGTGTAGGGTTGGGGGGTGGGAGCGGAGATCAATAAAATGGCATGCTCCATTTGGGTTTAAGACTGGCCTTGGCTTTAACACAGAAATAACTGAAGCGTTAAGAACAACCAGTTTCCGATAGCCAATCGGAAAACTATTCAAAGAAAATTGTGAGCATTCTGCAATAGATGGCGTCCAAAGATCTGCTCTGATTTTGAATGTATTTATTTTTAAAACAGTCTGTGTTTTTAATTTAATTTTTTATTTTCTAAAGATTGTTTTCTACTAAAATATGCCATAAATTGCGAGGTTCAACTCTTTAAATGGGTCGTATTGATTTTGTAATCGGTTCCCTGACACTCTTTCAACGTTCGATTCCCTTTAATGCGACAATTACCGGATTTAAATTTGCCACAGCACATTATTTTTTATTACACTTTAATAAACTGCCAGTGTTGAGCGAGTCTTTTGTCATACAATTCTCCCAGATGTCTTCGTCTGTGGAATTCGTCGGGTTATTTTAATACGTGAACTGGAGTGAGCATGGACATTATTGGTTGCATTTACACTGTGTCCGGAAAAAAATGAAATGTTAAAATTTTCTGGTAACCTTTTTTTTACAAAGTGTTCAAAATAATTATTTAATATGACGTAATGTGATCAGGGACCGTTCATTAATTTTTGTTAGGTGTAACAGGATTAGAATGAGTTGGATATTTAAAATTGTTGAATATTTACTAAGTGTTTTCCATCATTATCTGAAGGTTTCCATTTTCCGGACGCAGTGTAGAATTCGCAGAGTCCGGCAGAATTGCACGGTTTTCATTATATTTTTTTAAAATTTGTTATCCTTTTGTTCAGTTAGCAGATTTTGTGAACGTTGTTTTAAGAAAAACAACCACACTCGCTGTTAATTATTATTATCGTTATAGGAAGTTTTTTTATAGCGTAGTGCCCCAACCAAGGGCTGGGCTCACCACGCTGTACATCATGAACTTAAAAATCTACATACTTTAATTAAATAAAACAAAACAATTGTGTATTCGCTCCAACCATTCCATAACTTTTTAAATGTCAAGCCATGGATGGCACCCAGCGGTATCGTCTATCGGTCAGAAGGGGGAATCAGTCAGGATAGTACACGGTAATAAGGTACATGTATTTAAATATATTTCAGGGTATACGTTCATTTAAAAAAATATATATTTTCATGTTTTTCAAATATACCATTAACTATCAAGAGGTTCATAATGAAATTATGAAGAGGAACGTCTAAAAATAGATTAAGTCGAATAGTAATGAGACATTAGAACAGAAGTTATAGGAAACCTAGTTCACTTGAATTATTTTTCAGTTAGGAGCAGAGTCTCATATGTATATTCGCCCAGTAGTAAAGGGGGTATTTATAATTATGATTAAATAATATATATATACGTTTTTTATATACCATATAATTTGTCATTGTTTGTGGCCGGAGTTTCAATCCTTGATCTTCCTCCTGTATTTATTTATTGCAATTAGCACCTGGCACTATTCCAAATCATTTCTCTCAATACACTGCACTGATCTCAGACAAATACACTGCACTGATCTCAGACCAATACACTGTACTGATCTCAGACCAATACACTGTACTGATCTCAGACCAATACACTAAACTGATCTCAGACCAATACACTGAACTGATCTCAGACCAATACACTGTACTGATCTCAGACCAATACACTGAACTGATCTCAGACCAATACACTGCACTGATCTCAGACCAATACACTAAACTGATTTCAGACCAATACACTGTACTGATCTTAGCCCAATACACTGTACTGATCTCAGCCCAAGGTAACGTAGCAAGCACCACTATAATTAACTGTACCATAAGTCGCCTACTCTTATTGCTATTTTAATCGCCACATGCGCATACAGCTTCAGGATATTAATCATGTTTATTTTTTTAAAGGAATTTATAGTTTTCTTGGCTCCCAGATGGATTTCAAAAACGTAGATGTTTCTGATAGCTTACGGGCAATCGATATGTTGCAAGTGAAGTTGAATGATTTGATGAATTATTTCAACCGGTGACGAGCCAAGCTGAATCAATAGGAAGCAAGATGAAAGCAGATAAAATTAGCCATGCAAAAAAAGAATTACAATGTGTGTGTGTGTTTTTTTTTCTTTCTTTTATATATATATATATATATATATATATATATATATATATATATATATATACTTACTGCCATTTGAAATATCAAAGCAAATCTGCTATGTCTGTATTCTTAAATATCTTTTAGACTATTTAGGTAACTTTCTTACATGCACAACATCAAGTCAGTTCTTGTCGACGTCATCTGTGAACATATTCTAGTGATAATCTTTGAAAAAAATGTCCCACATTGGGTCACACACTGGGTCACACATTGGGTCACGTTATCTACTATATCGTTGCGTTGTCAAAAATATTTTTGTGTAAAAATTGAAAAGGTCAAATTTTGCAGTCTTACAAATCACGTGGTGTCCTGAAAATATGAAATACCTTCCATGGTCAATAAAAGTACGTGAACTATGTCTGGCCACTGAATGAGTGGGAAACATATCTGGTCAATGAAAGAGCGCAAAATATGTCTGGCCAATTCATCTTAAAATAACAAAAAATAAGGTCCTCTAAATCAGTGGTTCTCAACCTTCCTAGTGCTTCGAAACTTTAATGCAGTTCCTTTAATGTGGTGACCCCCAACTATAAAATTATTTTCATTGCTACTTCATAAATATGTGTTTTCCGATGGTCTTAGGTGACCCCTGTGTAAGTGTCGATCGACCCCCAAAGGGGTCGCGACCCACAGGTTGAGAACCACTACTCTGTTTTAATTATAAAAGACTTTTGAATACCGACATGGTTCATGCGCAACTTTTTTTTGTTGTCGTTGCCACCTATCGACCTTTTATTGATAGCAAAATACATAAATATAAGGAAATCAAAATCGTATTGTCTCCTCTATTATCCCCCCCCCCCCCCAAACTAATATCGTCTTTCTGTTACTCTCCCAAACGATGTTCGACACGTTTCTTCTCCTGTTATCGCCTGCCAATATCCAGTTGATTCCGATGATAAAATCCCAGGCCCTCAGTATCGAATGGTATCTGCTATTAACACTGGCCGCCATCATCGACTTGGCTCTGTTCTGAAATGAACAGCCCAGCAGTATTACCCTTGTCTTGCCGCATTACTCTCCACCCCATATCTTCTATTTTCCGATCAACGTTTGCAGTTTCTTTCATCCCGTGAGATCACGACCGTAAACAAGCAATTTGTCTGGTGCAATGGCAGCCAACCTTTCTATCGGTCTTCTGGGGGGGTGGGGGGGGGGGGTCAATATCTCCTCACTTTGATACCACGGATTTGGAAACGGTAATGATGTAATTGTTTATCCTGCTTTTATGTCCCTTGCTTCCAGCACTTGCGGCACTACGTGACTGCAAGGGAAATAAACCTTGAGGAACAGGATGTAAACCTAATTGTTATGGTTCTTGGTACCTTTTTTTTTTTTTATGGGCGATTTAAAAAAATTTCCATATTTTTATTCTTAACAGTTGTTGTTGGTGTTTGGGGAGGGGTGGGGGGTGGGGAAGAAGAAGAAAATAAATTTAAAAAAAAAATAATAATGGAACAAGAAATGTTTAGACTTGAAAAAATCTTTTTCAGCTATCTAAAATGAAGAGTATTGGACACGTCTTTTGTTTTTAGATTAGGTAAGAAAAAAATAAAGCATTAGAATTGGCAAGTGCCTGAAAGTAGATGAATCTGACTGTAGTTGAACACGCAATTATGAGAATTTTTGACAGCTTGGATCGACATTAGCTGCTCCGAGAATGCGGCCTACAGGACACAGTAACTGCTCCTAGAATATGGTTTACAGGACACACTTGCAGCTCCTAGAAAGTGGTTTACGGGGCACATTAGCTTATTTCTTTACACTTAAGCTGACCTAGATAAAAGAGATGACGCCACAAAAGATCCGGGTGACATTTCAAAATAACCTCGAAGTACCTGGATATCTAGGAAATATGTCATTGGCACTGAAGCTGTAAAAGAAGCGGTAGACAGCTAAATGGAGGAAGTGAGTGTTGCCTCATATATTCCCTTACATGTAGCCTCATAGGTTGCCTCATATGTTGTCTCATATGTTACATTGGGAGGAACTTGCTTAAACGTATTTTATTTCATTATTTATTTTTATGAACCGGATATTACAACTAGTAGTTAGCACTGTGGATATTTTTAGACTTCAATCACAAAATCACTGTTCAAATTTTCACGGAGGCTTAAATTCAACGAAGAGTATGAAAATTTCCAATTGATTTATTTCAGATTTCGGTAAGCGGCTTCCATATATGCATTACATACTTGCTGACTTTTCGATGGCTTCTGTACTTAATAACTTTTTTTTTCCTTTGAAGGCTAGATCACGAATTACTTGTTAGGCTGTTTGGGGGATTTATATTATGAATCTCAAAGTTATTTAGAAGTTTAAAACTAGTGACTTGTTGCTCTATATAGTTGTTGACTACCTGACATTATCATAAATCGTTTTTAAAAAAATATATAAAATATATATATAAAATGTCACACAGGGGCAGTCACCCCAAAAAGCTTCACGGGCCACGTAAAGCCAGTAAAGCGTTCGCGGTCCGCATATCATTCCACCTCATGTAAACATATTATAATAAATACCCAGTAAACACTGTATGTTTATCTATTCTTAATGCGCATAATGCAATGCGAAATAACAAAATAAAATAGAACTGAACTAATGTGACGTCATATTATCATTTTTTCTCACTGTCTTTTTGAAATCGATGACATTGTGAATGAAAAATAAAAAGAATAAGTTTATTTTGATATCCGCGGACCGCAATATTTTAAGTTGCGAGTCGCATGCGACCCGTAGTTTGGCCACCCCTGGTGTAACACGTTGAAAATTCGGAGGGGAAAAAAAATGTAATAGCTGTGTGTGTGGTTTTGTGAGAAGTGGGGTGACGACATATTTTGATGTTATGCGTAGATATCATTTATGCCCAAGCCTATGTTGTAGTTGTCGATATTGTTTTCCGTGCTAAGGTCGCCGCAAAGGGGAAACAACTTGAACATTTAATTCCATTTACTGCGGGGAGCTGTTTTTTTTTTTTAGATGTCTCACCAACAAAATATATAATTAAATGAGAGCGTCTAACGTTCATTGATTACTTGAAGAGTCCATCTCTGGCCAAACAGTCCATCTCTGGCCAAACAGTCCATCTCTGGCCAAACAGTCCATCTCTGGCCAAACAGTCCATCTCTGGCCAAACAGTCCATCTCTGGCCAAACAGTCCATCTCTGGCCAAACAGTCCATCTCTGGCCAAACAGTCCATCTCTGGCCAAACAGTCCATCTCTGGCCAAACAGTCCATCTCTGGCCAAACAGTCCATCTCTGGCCAAACAGTCCATCTCTGGCCAATGTTTCAGTTCATTGATTACTTGAACAGTCCATCTCTGGCCAATGTTTCAGTTCATTGATTACTTGAACAGTCCATCTCTGGCCAATGTTTCAGTTCATTGATTACTTGATCAGTCCATCTCTGGCCAATGTTTCAGTTCATTGATTACTTGAACAGTCCATCTCTGGCCAATGTTTCAGTTCATTGATTACTTGAACAGTCCATCTCTGGCCAATGTTTCAGTTCATTGATTACTTGAACAGTCCATCTCTGGCCAATGTTTCAGTTCATTGATTACTTGAACAGTCCATCTCTGGCCAATGTTTCAGTTCATTGATTACTTGAACAGTCCATCTCTGGCCAAACAGTCCATCTCTGGCCAAACAGTCCATCTCTGGCCAATGTTTCAGTTCATTGATTACTTGAACAGTCCATCTCTGGCCAAACAGTCCATCTCTGGCCAATGTTTCAGTTCATTGATTACTTGAAGAGTCCATCTCTGGCCAATGTTTCAGTTCATTGATTACTTGAACAGTCCATCTCTGGCCAAACAGTCCATCTCTGGCCAATGTTTCTTTAGAAATCTTGTCTGACGAGTCAATATCAGACAAAACCCAAAACTTCTCAAACCTTCTAGAAGGGGGAACAAACAAAAAAAGGCAAGACGACCTAGTTTGACTTTAGGGAATTTTTATGTGCGGGTCATCTGGAGTTGAATTTTTTCCCTTAACTTTTCTCTTTCTGTTAGTATCATGGGATTATCTGTCTTAACTTATCTCTTTCTGTTAGTATCATGGGATTATCTGTCTTCCATTTCCACAGTTTACTTAACAAAAGGTTGGTCTTCCTTTTTTTTTTAGAAACATTATAAAAGTTGCACCGTACTTTAATGACAGTTAAATAACTTTCCTTCACTGATGTGATTGTACAAGTAGAAACACGGCACTCGTAAAGCAGAATACTTAGGGCTCATTTATAAAGGGCATCCGCAAAGAGAGAGAGAGAGAGAGAGAGAGAGAAGAAGAACAAAATAAGGGGGGGGGGGATCTTTCATGATTTTAAAAGTGGACAACTGCGAACAAAAAAAAATAGGGGGGGGGGTGTAAATGATATTTACACACGTAAACTTGCATTTGTTTTGATATCAGCCTCACTGCGCGTATTACAGCACGTTTAACACTTTTAAACTGAGAAGTCCTCTATGTCTGATCTATTTGCTGAATTACGAAAACATTACGAAAGTGCAGACAAGTGGGGAGGGGTGGGGGAAAGAAATTGTTGGCGGACGTCCTTTATGAACAACCACATTAACCCATCTTTGGGTACTGCCCATTAGCCCATCTTTGGGCTCTGCCCATTAGCCCGTTTTTGGGTTCTGCCCATCTTTGGGTACTGTCCATTAGCCCGTTTTTGGGATCTGCCCATTAACCCATCTTTGGGTTCTGCCCATTAGCCCAACAATTGGGTTCTGCCCATTAGCCCATCTTTGGGTTCTGCCCATTAACCCATATTTGGGTCCTGTCCATTAGCCCAACTTTGGGTTCTGCCCATTATCCCATCTTTGGGTTCTGCCCATTAGCCCCTCTTTGCTTTCTGCCTGGTCAATATTTTATTCAACCTTAGTAAATCCTCTTGTCACCCCCTTCACAAGTCACGCTACGTCATACCCATGTTGAACATATACCTTTGATGTGCATTTACCTTTGAAAATATTGTTTTGAAATATATCTTTTTTATTGTATGACGGGGTTTTTACTCGTGCGTGGAACAAGGCAATCCCATTAACTTACGTGGTATGACAGTTCTGTCCCCTTGTTAAGAAAGGCGAAAAAACTACTTCATCTGCCCGTGAGTGGCATTTTGTGTTTACTCTTGTCATCTGCCTGTGTTTGGCCTTCTTATCATTTCTGTGTGAAAGTGCTTCATCATGATGCCTTTTTATTAATAATTCGTATTTGTGGTGGCTTCATCTGTCTTTATGTCAGTGTTTTCCAACATCCCCACATCCCCACCTCCATGCCCGACGTGAGAACCTACACAATTTTTACCCCCCCCCCCCCCCCGGCCTTCTTTTAATTTTTAAAAATAATTCCTGGAAGTTTTAAATAAAAGGGCCCCCTGGTTCTGTCAGGAAGATTTAATTCCAATTTTGTGTATTGTTTAGGTGTCGAGTTCAAGGTAATGGGAAAAACTTTCTAGGAGTTAAGAATATTTTATTGCAGTAAATAAAAATTAATAATAGAGGTAATTTTTTTAATGTTTTCTGACTAACGTTGTCAGCCCTCCCCCCCCCCCTTACACACACACACACACACACACATGCATATACACACACTTTTCCTCAACCTTTGAAAACAATTGACCGCTGTCAGATTATTAAGACATCTGTATCATGGTATCATGATCTAATGGTATCGTGGTTTCATGGTCTCATGGTATCATGGTTTGCTTTCAGTTGAAAGAAACTTACACCGAAATCAATAAAATCTGAGTTGGGCTGCGTCAGAAAAAGTCATTGATTCCGTTCTGACCAGTCAGAGAAAGTAACGCAAATGGATTACTTTCTAACATGTTAGTCACACAGAAGAATCACGGTTATTGTTAAGAATTACGGTTATTGTTAAGAATCACGGTTATTGTTAAGAATCACGGTTATTGTTAAGAATCACGGTTATTGTTTCAATAATGTTTGAGACGAAGCCACACATCAGTAGCAACGAATCCTTTAAAGAACATTAATCATCATCTTAGCTTTCCAGAACACAATTTTTTTTTGTTCCAGCTCAAGTCCAAAAATTGACAAAATTTCTCCAGCATTCCCCCTTTCCTTATGGGGATCCCTTCCCTTTAAAACTTGATTAGATCTTTTTAAACATCAGTGGCCGATTCCTGATAAAAAAAGTCATATCAAAGGTTCATAATCAGGGTTCGCGGGTGCCTTATTGACCAATGGATTGGCTTCGATGTAAAAATGAGTAAAAAAAAATACACAATGAGACACGAGACTTGAGACCCCCTGTCTTAAATTTACAAAGTAGGCAATTATTGCAAACTGCCAATAGGGGTCAAGTTTAGCTAAAAGTTGCTATTACCCTCCAGTAGTTTTAATACCAGCGTTCACGAAAGTGTCCAAGAGATGAACAGGTTTTTTTTTGTTGAAGAATGCACCAAAGCAACTTTCCCGTTAATATCAAGATGCCCCCCAGTGCCATTTTTCTTTCCTGCAGTGCTTCTCGTTCCATAGGAAACAAATGGCTCTGCTCTCTGCAATGGGCGCTTCGTGTTTCCTTACCAGGTTTCTCATCTGCCTCCATTACACCGGATTCCATGGCGGGTCCTAATTAAAAAGACGCGAATATCTCTGTAAAACTGGACGTATTGTTCCTGACGCTGGCCGTGTCTGTTCGTTTATTATAAATGCCAACTAGAACAGGAAGTAGAACGGAGATGGGGCAAATTCAATATAGGTTAGGATGTCAGGCTAGAAGCAACATAAATGATGTTCGCTGGCTTCTCTGTTCTACGCTCAGATCTATTATTGGAAAATTGATGTTAAAATTACCTTGATGTCAAGAGTGAGAACGCCTGTCAGTGAAGTGTAAGAATGTGGGGAAGGGGGGGGGGTGGGGGTCCGCACATGGTTGCACTTTTTTTCTTGATATAGGAGTGGGCGGCATTTGCAAGCAAGTGCAATGAAAAGAAAGAGATCCTAGGGATTAAACTACGCATGGAAGAATAGTATTCTATCATCATTTACTAATCGCTCTTATGACAAACTAAAAAAAAAAACTGAATACATTGGCTACATTCTCATCAACGCATTTAGCGTTACATTCTGACACAGTTAAATACAACTGTTTGGAAGGGGGGGGGTGGAGTGTGGGAGATGGGAACGAATGAACAAAAACCAACATTCAAATATATTTTATTTTGATGACGTTGTTTGACATGAAATAACAAGCACAGTGCCGGCCTATGTGACGCCTGTAATAATATTCCCAGACACTAACAAAACGAAAAACAAAAAAAGGAATGCTTTAGCCCCGTATCCGGAAATTTGATCGAAAGAAATTTCGTCGACGGAAAATTGATCGACGGAAATTTGATCGAACGGAAATTTGGTCGAATTTTTTTTTTAGTTTACACGTTAAAATTTTGCGTCATATTTCTTTTTGACGAAAATTTTAAGGTGTGAACTGAAAAGAAAATTCGACCAAATTTCCCTTCGATCAAATTTCGTCTATCAATTTTCTGTCGACGAAATTTCTTTCGATCAAATTTCCGGTAACAATTAAGCCCAGCATTCCTCAATGATTTCCACGGTACAGCACGGGTCCGTCACCCGCGCGTTTTCGCTCGGAGCAACGTGAACACTAATTAAAAGAAATTAGAATCAATTAATAAGGCTGCAATTTTGAAAACGGTCCGCAGAACTTTAAAGTTTGAGAAACGCTGATTTGGCCTTCCATGATCGCCAAAAGTTCTTTAAAGTCATTAAAAGGTTTTAAAAAATGAGAAATACAACTTTCAGAAGTTAGAAACCCGGGAAATACAGTTATTTTATAAAGATTAATTTTTAAAAGACATATTTTAAAAGCAGCCATTTTGATTATAAGCAGGTCAGTGGAAGTACAGTATATTATTGATCAAGTTCAATAAATATATTTATTATTTAAATTATAATTTCAATTATTATTTTGTTATGTTACTCCTTTTGATTAGTTGCCCACACAGACATGTTTTCTCCTGTTCTTATAGTGAATTTACATCTACTATGATTCTGAACAATTATCATGTGATGACACTTGAATTTTTCCTTGCATGGTGTGGTGATGCATGGTCAGATTAAGACCTTTTTTGAAGCGCTAGGTTCCGTAAACATAACGAGACATAACTTATACATTGTTTATAGATAGTAATAGCTCACTGTAGTCGGCCCGGTCCCTAGATAGTTATAGTTCATTGTAGTCGGCCCGGTCCCTAGATAGTTATAGTTCATTGTAGTCGGCCCGGTCCCTAGATAGTTATAGTTCACTGTAGTCGGCCGGTCCCTAGATAGTTATAGTTCACTGTAGTCGGCCCGGTCCCTCGATAGTTATAGTTCACTGTAGTCGGCCTGGCATGGGACCCCTTAAGCACCGTGGTCTAAAGCAGCGTTTCCGAAATGTCCAGTTTTTCGGACCATTAAACGAGCGGACCAATGAGAATTTTGGAAAATGTTCCAAGGACCTGTGCGTGATTTATTTGTACTCTCTTTATTTGAACACTATATATATTGATTTTGCGAGAACCGGCAACATAAGGATCGCGGGCCGGTGCCGGTTCGTGGACCACCGTTGGAAGAACGCTGGTCTAAAGGATTCAACATTTAGTACAGTGACAATATTAAAGAAGACGAAATAAAACAGAGAAGAAAACCCCCTTAAATGTTTGCCATTAAAATGTATTGTTTTAAAAGCCAGAGACCGCCGTTTCTTCGGCCATTCCCCTTGATCCAAATATAATAAGTGTGGTCGTCTTCAGCGCTTGAATGCACTCGACGCCAGTGTTTCTTTCAGACCATTTTCTCCTGGGAAGTGGTGGGGGACATTTGAAATGTTTGGATGGGCAGTGCTGGTGGCTTAGGGAGGGTGGGTAAAAAGGGCGGTCCTCCGCCGCCCCGGGGACCCTTGTTCATTTTATTGAGGGGTGGCATTTCCGCCTGCTGCAATGCTTTTATCGAGGGAAGGGAGGCAAAAATATTGGCCTGCTTAGGGTAGCACTTATCCTAACTACGCCACTGGATGACCAGGATCACCGAGCCGAAATTGGGAGGGATCTAGGGAGGGGCTGAACCCCACCCCAGAAAATTTTTAACAAATTCAAAATCAATGGGTGCAATTGGACGTATAATTGATAATCATTGCTCCTCATCAAGGGAAGGGACATATCAAGGGGGCGAGCATCTTTTAGCATGCACATTAGGCATTTTGGCATACAAAACTTGAAATCACTGTGTTTGTGGTACGCCCCAGCATTTTCTTTTGGCCCAACATAGTTTCGCCCTTTACTGTCACATCATCGGCGTGGCGGAGGGGGTAACGCAGCGATTGAGGGCTCTCTATCGAATACGTTTGGAGGGGGTTTTGGTAGAGGGGTCAATGAGCCCTTCCCCAGAAAATTGAAGAAAAATTTAAACTGCAGTGATGCATTTTGGCGCAAATCTAAATTTAGTTTTGCATCATTCTGTACAGGATGTAGGTGTCGCTTGACATGTTGTATTTATACAAATACTATATTTTAGTTGTTTGTTTTTAAAAAGTATTGTTCTTTTGTTGTTTAATATGTTTATATTTAAACTATTTATTTCGTGAGATGTTTTTATTAATAAATATATATTTATACAAACACTATATATTTCCATACCAAAATATGGCCGTCGCAAAAAACAAGTATACTAATTACCTTCCTAAATTTTTTCAAGTCTTACCATATACAAAATGAGACGACATTCTAAGTGACATCTTTAAAAAAATTGTTTATCAATGTCAAGAATGATACTAATAAATATATTTTAAAGCTTGATGATATTATACAATTAATATCCTTAACTATTTTAAAAGTTGATCTTATATTGTAAAGAAATAGAAATTCAAAATATAGGCTTTAAAGTGATAGAAAGTTAAGTTAATTCGGTATTATTCAGTCCCCACCAACTCTTAGCGTTGCCTAAAAGAAGCACTTCTCGACGCACCCGGACAGTAGTATATATATATATATATATATATATATATATATATATATATATATATATATATAATGCTTTTTTGTACGGCAAGCTTCGGTAGTAGACACGGCAACATTTACCTATGAAGAAGCTTAAACAATTATAATTACATAGATTAATGTGTGTTTTAAGTTTTTTAAATAAATATCATAAAACAAAATTACTATTTTGCTACAGCTAAAAAAATGGAGTTGTATAATAAACCCAACCAGGTCACGGGGTACCAAAATGTAATAGCATTTCATCTGTAACGGCTTCGATTAAGTGTGTTGTTATGCAGGCTACTTGTTTGCTTCATGCTTTCCACGTTCATGAACTCTAGCAGACAACAACGGTTAGTCCGCTTTTGGGTGGGGGTAGCAAAATAATGTTCTCCCTTTGACCTTGTTTTCAACTAAATAAGTGTTGTCCCTGTCCAGAATTTTGTAGAAAAATCTGGATAAAACTGGAAAGGAAAACAATGCGTAAGGCGGTTCTCAAAAAATGAGTAGAATATACTATAAAAGCGTGTGGAGACAAATGACAGAGGGGGGCAGATCATGTATCACGAGATTCTATCGCGTGTGTTATTTTGGCTACGAGACAGTGCTCTGCTTACTACGTGTTTGTAGATTTCTTTTCATCATTGTACAACTTTTGCGCATTGTATTTTATTTAACATCGCACCGGTACAAACCAAACAATATACTGTAAGTCAATAGTTTTAATTATATTTCTTTTGATTTTGTAATTTATTATAATTAACATATGAAAACGTATTACTTGTAATTAGCCCTGGTTTGAGTATCGTATTCTTTGTTATTGTATTTATCATTTGGTATCGTCTTCTGTTGTGTACTGTTTTAGAACGAGCCATACACTTAAATAAGAGATTGATTTCTCCATAATGATAACAGTGCGTAACAGTATGACTACACAAAACTAAATGTCTTTAATATATAAATGAACGGCTAGACAGCCAGACCAAGTTTGATGTTAAACATAGAAATGAAATGCGTTACTGGCATATACATAAATAAGACCAAGAAACATAGAAATAAAGTGAGTTACTGGCATATACATAAATAAGATCAAGAAACATAGAAATGAACATAGTGCCGCTCTATTTGAACTCTCCAGGGTTATACTCTTAGAAGCAGCACGTTGGTATTAAGTGAGTGAACAACTAAAGATTGGTTAGATACGAGCACAAGTGTACAAAGTATATACGTTTGTAATCATTTAATATGGACTTATGATTTATATACAAAGGTTTCCGGATGTATGTTTTTTTAATTGCACACACATTAGTAGTGCACAGCTGAACCTGTCTTAAGGTATCTGTGATAAGATTTTTATAAACCCGTCAAAATTTTTCTGTGATCAAGACTTTACAAACCCGTTATAAGGATATGTGATAACGAACTTATAAACCCATCAAAAGGATCTGCGATCAATACTTTACAAAACCGTTTTAAAGATCTGTGATCTATACTTTACAAACCCGTTATAAGGCTCTAATATCTATACTTAACAAACCCGTTATATCGATCTGTGATCTATACTTTACAAACCCGTTATAATGCTCTAATATCTAAACTTAACAAACCCGTTATAAAGATCTGTGATCTATACTTTACAAACCCGTTATAATGCTCTAATATCTATACTTTACAAACCCGCCACAAGGATCTGTGATCAAGACTTCACAAATTTGCTAAGAACGTGCCAAGGGTAGCGTGAAAACTCAAGCCTTTTCCACTTCAAGCATTCTCCATCAGGCGTTCAAATATAAATCTCCACAGCAGTCATTGAATATCGTAAAAACCTGTAGAAGACGGACGCAATCGATAGCGATGTACATCGATTTTCAACCCTTTCCTTCACCGTGGCGTTGAGTTGAAAGTATGTCTTTGAATTCGTTTTGCTCACTATTTCAGGACTCGGTCTTCAGTTTCTGTTATACAACACGACAATGTGAAACATTCTATGTATAACCCCAGTCCGTCACATGAGGCCCAACGCGCCCAACCCCCCCCCCCCCCCAGATATTTAAATCGCATACTTAGCCTTTGGTATACTTCTTTGTTTGTCTGCTGTATAATTCTTTTAAAAAACTCATTAAAAAAAAGGATTCTACCCGAGATTTGCGATACTCGATTTAAGTTTCCACGCAGCCACCATTTATTTTCAACATGTATGCTCCTCTTTTCAAATCTATGTTTTTTCTTTTTTTTTTATGTTGCTGTACAGAAATCTATTTGAAATAATTTAACCCTATTCCAGCCGTACTATTTAAAGAGTCCTTCAGTGTAAATCGACTATGACCACCTTAACTATCGTATATAATGCTAATTGTGAACTTGGCTGTGGGTGCGCAGATGGCTGATGAGGCCGATTTTAACCTTATTATAGTTATATTGGTTAGGCATTAACAATAATCCTTGGAAACTTGATTCTACTTCAATTATCTTGTTGGATTTTCGCTTTGTTTCGCACAATTAAAACAGAGTTTGTCACATCGAGTCCACGTACCCGGAGGCCCCAGTATTTTTGATGCCTGAAAGAAGATCTAATGACAATCTTATCGGTGCCACGCTTGTATTGACATCTGTACTATTCACTGAGATTCCAATAAAGGTAGACGTGTTTAACATAAGTGAGAGAGCAAGTTCCGCGTGGACCTCACTAGAAATTTGAGACTGGTCCTAATGGTCAATCACTCGGAGGGTATGGAAGGAGACGAACTGGACATTTCCGCTTGGTGATGACCGGAGGACATTTTGGTCTCAGACGAAGATAATGATGGTAAAGTACCAAGGATCTCGACGTCTGAGGTATTTGGTGTAAATGTATGGCACTACTAACTTAATAACGAATGATCCACCGAGATGACATAAATCATAAGGCAATCCTCAGTAGGTCAACAAAGAGGGGCTCATAGGGCAATGGTCAGTAGATCAACATAGAAGGGCGAAGTTTAGATTACAGTAGGGTTTAAGTCAAGTTATATTGCTATGTTCAGTAGCCTTTATCTTCTTCTCCATTTTTAAAAAAGGGTGAGCATTGTGGCGTTCCTCTTTACATAAACTCTTTAAACAACACGGAGCCAACACAACACGGAGCCAACACAACACGGAGCCAACACAACACGGAGCCAACACAACACGTAGCCAACACAACACGGAGCCAACACAACACGGAGCCAACACAACAGACACTATTGCAGTTACAGGGCAAAAATAAAAACCCAGAAAAGCCCCGGTTAACTCAGCACCTGGTGATGTCACATCCACCCCTTGCACCTACTGCTCACGATCATCTTGTGCCAGAATCGGTCTCATCGACCATCCGCGCACCCACAGACAGAATCAGGACCAGCCAGTATCCGATGATTAAAATGGTCTTGATCGATCTTGACGGACGAACTTACCTGACAGCCTTTATCTTAATCCGCGTGACACCAGCTGAATCAACGCGTACTTCTAATACAATATTGAAATTCAAACAACTTATCATACATTTTATTCACACCAGCCAAACGTCAAAAAACTGTCAGATCAGCAAGAAGATTTGGGTTTAAAGTTGAGTTTTCATATTTTACCCCCCAGCGACTGTCACTATCAGTCTCCACGGAAGCTTCCATTAAATGAATGTCGAAATAAGGTTCGAAAGATAACCGTCATCAGTGTCCAGAACTAAGAGATAAGACATCTCTGCAAACAGCCGGAGAAAATTAAATTTCCTACATCAATAGATAAGACTTTGGCTTGCCTGACGGGTAAAATAGATATATTGACAGCGTATTAGGACGGACGGGGATACCGGACGTAGTGCTGTCCGAATACAAAGATCTCTCACGAGGCTAAAGGTATTCTTTGACAACACAGCCGGCCGACATTACGGAACGTGTGCTTTGTTGCATATCCGGCTTCTCTGTTCTCCAGGTACTCTATCAAGTTTTCTTTTCTTTCGGCTATGTTTGTTTTGGGGTTTGTATGATAACATCAGAGTAGCCATATTTGTGTACAAACATTGGTTCTCAATACAATAGAACGGGGGCTCCATTCAATTGTACGTCTATGGAGATGAATCTATTGAAGAGTTCTCAATACAGTAGTAAGGGGGCTTCGTTGAATTATACGCCTACGGAGATGAATCTATTGAAGGGTTCTCAATACAGTAGTACAGGGGCTCTGTTGAATTGTACGTCTACAGAGATGAATCTATTGAAGGGTTCTCAATATTCTAGTACGGGAACTCCATTGTATTGTACGTCTACCTAGATGAATCAAGTAAGATGTCTTTACATAATATCCATTATGTCTCCGCCTGCAACATCACAGAAGTTTTCAGATACTACACGCCACCCCCAATCCTTTTTAATTTTTTTTTTTTATTTTACTCAAATTTATATTTATTCTGTAATAAAGGATGACTATTTCGGGGGAAAAAATAATCCACAATTAAATGTACACAAACGTAGTTTAAACGGATCACTTACTAACTTACTACTAGTGCATGAGTGCGACTTTTAGAAACAGTAGCTAGACAAATGATTTATCATTCTTTACTTTTTTAAACAATACCCGGCACCGGTAAAAATAACAGGAATGTGGGGCCCGCTCCATAGATTGTGGGGGAATAAACTAGGCTTCCATTACCCTGTGTTGCTTTCATCATGTGTGTTTACCTTCGCATGTGTCCAGTACTTATGCCGTCCAAGAATTGTTCCTAATCACATTCAAGGCACATCAAATGCATCTAGGTGCACACACAGAAATGTCCAATACACCTTTGCTAAAGTTGAGTCTCAAAGTAGTTATTTTTTTAAAATACCGGCACTCATTGGGTTCAACTAAATATTTGTCCTAACACTAGATCAACTATCATTTCTTGTTATATCTTTTTTTTTAAAAGACATTTTTCAATGAGTTTGAACGTCCTTCTTAAAGTGATTTAAAATGTCAAAGAAAAGAAATGACTTATTTTAAAGATGAAATCATTGATTATTGGATTAACAGAAAACTTAGAAGACTCATTCAAAGCACCTCTCTTCACTTTATTCAAGTGACAAGTCCAATTTTTTATTCTTTCAAAATTCAGTTTTGTGCGCGGCACCATTGTGAACGTGCCACTATTGTGAACATTACACTTTTCTGAACATGACACTATTGTAAACTTGCCACTACTGTGAACATGACACTATTGTGAACATGACACTATTGTGAATGTGCCACTACTGTGAACATGACACTATTGTGAACGTGCCGCTATTGTGAACATGACACTTTTGTGAACGTGCCACTAATGTGAACGTGCCGCTATTGTGAACATGACACTATAGTGAACGTGACACTTTTGTGAACATGACACTACTGTGAACGTGATACTACTGTGTACGTGCCACTATTGTGAACGTGACACTACTGTGAACGTGGCACTACTGTGAACGTGGCACTACTGTGAACGTGGCACTACTGTGAACGTGGCACTACTGTGAACGTGGCACTACTGTGAACGTGACTCTACTGTGAACGTGACACTACTGTGAACGTGACACTACTGTGAACGTGAAGCTAATGTGAACACTTTGTTTCTTAATTTTGTTGAACTTTTTCAAACTAAATCGGATGAATAAAAAACATTTCAATTTTTATCCTAACATCCCCTAAGTCTAATCCAAACACCTGTCTCAGATAGAATATAATATCATGTATGATCATTCGGATTTAAGTTCCCTGATTGGCTGAATCGCGGGGATGCAACTTTACATACTCCTTGTATGTCATGTTCGTTATGTTAAGGTCAGCGCGTCAATGCAAAACTTGTGGATTGGACTTCAACCACCAGAATAAACGCAGACAAGTCAAACCAAAACTACCGCCTCAAGTGGATGGGACTGGTTAATCTTGGATGTGACTGGTTAATCTTGGACGGGACTGGTTAATATTTGATGGTAGCTCATCACTTGCGCTGGGTGGCCGAGCTGTCTCAACAGGGTTAATCCAAAGCTTTTGACCCGGAGATGAATCCCCAGCAAGGCTAAGACAGGTAAGAACACCATCAGCCCCTCGGGTGGATGGCGCGTTGATCTTAGTAGGCAACTCATCTAAGTGAAGGCAAACTCTTACATCAAACCCTAGAATGGGGTCCCGTAGGCATTGACTCAATGAAAACTCGAGCAACACTTGCTACGCTCCCTGTGCCAAGCTGCATTATCCACTTGATGTTCCCTTTGGTTTACCATATGCATGGATGGGTGTATCTGCTTACCTTGATGTCCCCTTTGGTTTACCATATGCGTGGTACCAGTATATTCAATTAACCTATGTACCAGATCTTGTAATGTTCTACCAGCAAAGTCCACACCATCGTCTCACTGAGACGGACGGATGGTACACACCAAAATAAGTTAACCACGCACCTCCAGCTACTTCTGAATCATCTCGTTACGAGATAAAAAGTGACCATTTCGATGATGGTCCCAATACTTGTGATACAGACTAAGCCTGCCGGGCATTGTTAACATAATCTCACAATGATTATCCAAGGAGTTCAATTGGACGTCTGTACGTCCAAACAGAACTACCCGTTAGGTGTAGACGCCATGTCTTCTTGAAGACTGAACCAAATTACTTGAATTTTTAAAAAACTTTTTATGGCATCTAACAAATTATCCGAAAGTCTCATTAAATTTCTGTTCCAGTGACTTTGAATATCCTGAAAAATCAATTGAATAATTTGCTTCAGCAGTTCGCTGAGATTTGCTGCTCTAAATGAAATCTAACTAACGAACGTCACTTATAGCAGTGGCTCATAGAAAGTAGTGACACATAGAAAGTAGTGACACATATAAGTTAGTGGTACATGGAAAGTAGTGGTACATGGAAGTTAGTGGTACATAGAAAGTAGTGGTACATTGAAAGTAATGGCTCATAGAAAGTGGTGGTACATAGAAGTTAGTTATACATAGAAAGTATCGATTCATAGAATGTGGTGGCACATAGAAAGTAGTGGTACACCGAAGTTAGTGGTACATAGAAAGTATTGGCTCATCGAAAGTTTTGGTACATAGCAAGTAGTGGTACATGGAAGTTAGTGGTACATAGAAAGTAGTGGTACATAGAAAGTAGTGGTACATCTAAAGTAGTGGCACATAAAAAGTAGTGGTACATAGAAAGTAGTGGTACATAGAAAGTAGTGGTACATAGAAATATGTTAAACTTATTTAAATTGTGGCGAAAAGTTAATGCGTTCTCTGGTAAAACGGTGAACGTTTCAGAATGCACCCCACTCCCCAATTTACCTTTCAAATATTACGCAATGTATGTCAGTTTAAGACCATGAGTGATGAGTGGTTGGTTAGGGAATGTATGTCAGTTTAAGACCATGAGTGATGAGTGGTTGGTTAGGCAATGTATGTCAGTTTAAGACCATGAGTGATGAGTGGTTGGTTAGGCAATGTATGTCAGTTTAAGACCATGAGTGATGAGTGGTTGGTTAGGCAATGTATGTCAGTTTAAGACCATGAGTGATGAGTGGTTGGTTAGGCAATGTATGTCAGTTTAAGACCATGAGTGATGAGTGGTTGGTTAGGCAATGTATGTCAGTTTAAGACCATGAGTGATGAGTGGTTGGTTAGGCAATGTATGTCAGTTTAAGACCATGAGTGATGAGTGGTTGGTTAGGCAATGGCTGACTGGGGCTTATTAATCAATAACTCAAGTGCATTTTGTTTTCTTTTGGACTATGGAATGAATAAGATTAGATTTTTTTAAAACTCATTATGCGCAATGGAGCCTCCCACCCTCACTCTCACATTCTGCCACTCTCCCACTCTCACATTCTGCCACTCTCTCATTCTGCCACTCTAACATTCTGCCACTCTCACATTCTGCCACTCTCCCACTACTAACATGCTAGACAAGTCTGTATATCAAATAGTTTTCAATTTTATTTTCAATTATAAATAAAAATAAGTTTAAATTATCTACCCATTAAAATGCAGTATATTTCTTTTCTTTAAATTCACTAATCCCAGTTAGGCTTGGTCTAATGTTCCGAAGAAGTCATCTAGGTCTGTGGTGAACATGTGAAGAGGATATGTAGAAACACATGGTATTTGCTTTAAATGTTTTGTTAAATTGATATCTAAACGATGATTATTTCACACTTGAATGAACCCACCAAACAATGGCGGCGGCAATGCTTGAACTCCCCATCTACCAAAGTTACATGACAAAACACATCATCAAGTAACGCACTTTATAAGAATGTGCTCTTTTCTGAGTATTTTATTTTTCCTGCCTATTGAAGACAGTATTACAGTCAAACATTTATAATCTATCTAGAGACTTATTAGTTGGGATATTTATAAATGAATCGCATAAAAAGGCTGATCCTTCTAACTTTTAAACCTAAGCTGTTACAATGAAGAACGAAGTGCTGAAGCAAAAAAAAAACATTTCGGGGACTTAAAATTGATCAAGTTTATTACAGACGTTATAAAATGAGTTCATTGCAATTTTTGGTATTCGACTTGGAATTCGATTCAATACTTTCATTAGGATTGTAAGGTACACGTCAATTGCTAATCTATTTCTTGTGTCAGCTGTGGATAGAACAAAGAGATTTGTCAAACTAGATGACCCAGTGTCGTCACTGTCCAAAGCACTCGAACCACACTCATCTCCGCTAGCTAGCTCTAACATTGCAACCAGCGGTTTCACTTGGTGCTCACCTCCAGTCCGATGGTTTGCTATTCTTTCTCATGGCCCCATCCTATCCAGAACCTGCGACCTTTGGGTGTTTCAATATCATCGCCGACGACCCCGTTCCCATCGAACTACTACTGCAGGTAATGAGGTTGATCGAGTAGTATTTCAAACAAGCCCCATTCTACTCGTCAGCTATAGCCCTTCCCCCTTTGCCGCTTGAGCCCCCCCCCCCCCCAACTAAGGGCATCGATCTCCGCGTCTATATTCATCTGCTTGGTCGTCACATTAACTTGTCTCCGGCACGGGGGGGGGGGGGGGAACAGCGTCTCCCCGGGGACAGGTCGCTCGTCAGCTTGACAAGTTGCTTGCAAGAACATTCCATTATGGCACTGACCTTGCCACAACCACCAGACTGCGGGTGCAATGTTACAAGCGCTGATCCCCAACGTGGTCAAATTTAATGTGTAAAAAAAACAAAAAAAACCTGGCATGTCTGTGGATAGAATTCACTTTCGTTATTTAACCTTACTTTACCAACAACACTGGTTTGGACAAAGGCAAGGGTGTGTGACGACTGTCTAAGATATGGTGTCATCTGACGGGTGTCTTAGATGAGGTGTCATGTGACTGGTGTATTAGATCTGGTGTCATGTGACGGGTGTATTAGATCTGGTGTCATGTGACGGGTGTATTAGATCTGGTGTCATGTGACGGGTATATTAGATCTGGGGTCATGCGATAGATGTCTTAGATCTGGTGTCGTGCGATAGATGTCTTAGATCTGGTGTCATGTGATAGATGTCTTAGATCTGGTGTCATGTGATAGATGTCTTTGATCTAATGTCACGCGTCGGGTGTTTTAGATCTGGTGTTGTCTGAGAGGCTTTCAAAGTTTATGTTTGGCGCTGTTCACATGACTGTCACAAAGTTAAGATACCAAACAATAAAAGCAAATCGTTGGTAAATCTTTGTGTGTTTTAGGACTTAATATATTAAGTCGTGAAATAATATAATAAAAGCCATCTGGTCTGAGTTTCCTAAATTTATTTTAATATTTTGCATGGATTCTACTTTTTCAACATTTTTTTTTTATATTTTGAATTCAAATGGTGTTTTTTTCTTTTTTTTAATTATATAAATTAGTTTAGTTTGTCAAATGAATGAAACGTTTGAAAATCGCCGTCTTAACTACTCGAAGAATTCTCAAGCTATTCTACAATATGGAACATTGGCTTGTGCAACTTAATTTATTTCCTAGGTATCTAGATTTAACCTTGTATTGTGTCTTGCCGATCTTTTCATCGGGTACTTTCATCTTTTAAAAAATATCTACTTCACAAATGTTTCATACTATGAGAAATACTTTTATTATCTTATGTCTACTGTCATTCGTTTTTCATTAATTTCATTTAAAATTTAAAGAACTCATCTGGAAGAGACATCTAAAAAATGTGCTAAACTCTCTAAAATAGTTTTTTATTTCTCATTGTTTCATTGCATTGGGGAAAGCAAAATTTCAAATATTCTATTTAACGTGGATCTGATTACGTAATAGTCGACTTTAGTACTCGCCCAGCAGGATTGAAATTAATTTTTGCGTCTTTCTTGTTGTACTCTGATCACCTTTTCGTACCCGACCGTGGACATTTAAGATCAATAAACTTGGTGGAAATTTACCATTGTTTATGACCTCGTTTAGAGACAAGCTCTCGGACCTCACAGTGACTACATCATACAGCTCAAGCACGCTTAATGCGCGGCAGACGGTATTAGAATCCGTTTTATAAAGTGAAATACTCGAACTTCGAGTGGTCCAACGACACAGCGTTCGGAACAGGGCACAGACCCGGGGAGGTTGGCTTTTCAGTGCGGCGTCCGTCGGACGCTCAGGAGTTTTTTAATTTGACCAAATAGGCACGCGTCCCTCGGGTTCAGCCGGGAGACGGAGAAATCCTTCTCCCGCGTATTTGCATTTAAATTGAATGCCTCTGAGATTCGGTTAAATGCAAGTACTACATATCGTCTTTCAAGTCTTCTAATCATTTTATCAGGCATGCGATGTGATTTGTGGTAATGAATGGACGGAGTGATTGTCTGGGAGAACCATTTTGGCGCATTTTGTCCATTGCTAGACGCTTTTTGTACAAAGTACACTACTAAAAGTACAAGTGCATCAGGCTATCAGTGATGTACACACAAAACAAAGTACACTACTAAAAGTACAAGTGCATTCGGCTATCAGTGACACACACACAAAAAATTTGGCTCAACGATTTGACGCTCCACATCGCAATAGCAAAGTTTGTCCCAAAGCATTTTAATTTAATTTTTTATGTCCATAAATCAGAAATCTAGCCTCTGTACATCTCTTTAGATAATGTTTCGACATATTTTCATCTAATTTATTAATTTATCTACCCCGTCCCTCTATTTTAGGATTTCCTGCTCAGACGAATAACTGGCCACCACCCACTTACTTTGGCCTTTTAAAAAACGTTACGTCAATTCAATCATCTTTGTCCTTACATTCTATCACAAAAATAGGAAAGAAATTGACTGCAGCATACGCTCGAGTACTGGTCTCATTTTTTACAAAAAAATTACAAAATAAAAATCAGGGGTGCGACTTATCCACACGACATTAATTTTGCGTATCTCTATGCACACTGGGGTAGTCATTTATACGAATTTAGAAGACTCGTTTTCGCCATTGCTCTAGCTGAACCTTGGACAGTGAGTAATGCATTAAATATACTTATTAAAACTAAAGATCACCAAGTTTGTAACGTAGTTTATGACGTAGTTTATGACGTAGTTTATGACGATTGCTTCTCAGTTTTCAAGTACTAATGGAATTTTGTGGCGTCTTTTTAACAAATGTTCGTTAAATTAATGTTAAAATGGCCCTGTAACTCCCCAAACTAAGGGTGCGACCTGTATGCAAATAACCACTTTGACAACCCCAAAACTAAGAGAGGATCCTATCTGTGGGTCAGCAGCAAATAACCAATTTGACAACCCCAAAACTAAGAGAGGGCCCTATCTGTGGGTCAGCAGAAAATACCACTTTGACAACCCCAAAACTAAGAGAGGGCCCTATCTGTGGGTCAGCAGAAAATAACCACTTTGACAACCCCAAAACTAAGAGAGGGCCCTATCTGTGGGTCAGCAGCAAATAACCAATTTGACAACCCCAAAACTAAGAGAGGGCCCTATCTGTGGGTCAGCAGAAAATACCACTTTGACAACCCCAAAACTAAGAGATGGCCCTATCTGTGGGTCAGCAGAAAATAACCACTTTGACAACCCCAAAACTAAGAGAGGGCCCTATCTGTGGGTCAGCAGCAAATACCCACTTTGACAACCCCAAAACTAAGGGTGCGGCCTTTACGCGAGTATACACGGTTAACAAATAGCACCACCTTCTTCTTCATTGAGAACGGAACATGTTAATGGAACATAACATCCATCATCACCAGGTTCCCTGAAATGTGGCCGAGGAAGGAAATGTCTGAGAAATCTAGTGTTTTCATGCATCAGTGTTGACGTGTCATTAGGCTGTGCGGCTCATTTCTCCGTTTGTTGTGCACGTAGTTTCGTTATTTTTGGTATCAAGGCCGAAGCTCATATATTTTTCAAAAAAAAATTTAAAACTGAAATTTTTCAAGTGGAATTTAAAAATCGCTATTTCGATTTCCCGGTGCTAGCCAAGATGTGGGTGGGGTGAGGGGGTGAGGGACGCCTTGACCTATTGACGTGTTAAGAATGAGCCACTCAGACACCCTGAAGTGCTTTCCCCTGATCTCTGTTCACCCCAACATTGCTAAGATACGCTATAGATATGGAAATCTTTTTTCTTGACGTACATACTGATTTAATATCGTCGTATGTTCATCGTAAAATACAAGAATTTCGGTCGCAGTTTAAGACGTATCCTTGAAGACACATAACAATAGACATATTTCACAGAAGGGATCAGGGTTGCGTTTTGAAGAAAATATTCATTGACACATGTTTTCTAACGTTCATTAAATATTTATAGTTGAAATTTAATCAATTAATTTTTTTTATTTTCGGACACATAACATACTAGCTATCCTGTCAGTTGTGCATCTTCAGCAGAAACCATCTATCACATACTTGCTATCCTGACAGTAGCACATCTTCAACAGAAACCCTCTATCATTAGAGACAGTTAACCTTCTGTAAATAACCTCTAATCCAATTATTTTGTCACAAGGATTTGATACTAATAGACTATACTGAATATTATAACGAAATCTCCTTCAAAATATCGTTAACTTCACAGCCCTGGTATAACTTTTTTTTCAAAATCTTGCATTTATCCGTTCTTATCATAGCAAAAGTTCTATACTATTTTATTTTAAAAAGACAATTGATCATATTTTTATTAATTTAAAAAAAATATTATTTCTTAAATTTGTTTGTTTCACTTTTTTGTTTCAAAATTCCTATCCAATTGAAAACAATAATCATTGTAAAATCTGCATCTGTACAGGGTCAGCTCAGTTTTATATAATGGAACAAAGTTAAACTCCACTTCCTGTTGTTAGAAAAATAAAAGGTGTTATTTCTCTTTTATTTCCCACGTCGCTTGAGTTGAATTAGTTGACATTCCGTCCTTTTTTCTTTTGTTAACTTTGTTTTTTTTTTATAAACATATAGATCGGTCACGTGATCATTGTAATTATTCTTTTCAGTGCTTAACACATGTTGGCATTGTTTCACACATTGCACTGTGCTCATTCAGCCGTGTAGACACATGTTGGCATTGTTTCACACATTGCACTGTGCTCATTCAGCCGTGTAGACACATGTTGGCATTGTTTCACACATTGCACTGTGCTCATTCAGCCGTGTAGACACATGTTGGCATTGTTTCACACATTGCACTGTGCTCATTCAGCCGTGTAGACACATGTTGGCATTGTTTCACACATTGCACTGTGCTCATTCAGCCGTGTAAAGTAGCTATGTGTGCGGCAAATATCTGCTCACATTTATCCTTGGCTCGTCGTATCACTTGCACGCTGTCAAGATAGGATCGCAAAAAAAAAAGTGGGTGGGGAGCATACAAGATAAACGCTTTGATACTGTGATGGAAGGGTGAATTCGTTACCTGGTGCTTGTTGAATTATTCTATTGATAAAATTATATGGGTGCTGTTTAGAGCTCATGTTGGTGTTGATGTTGGTGTTGGTATTGATGTTGGTGTTGATGTTGGTGTTGGTATTGATGTTGGTGTTGATGTTGGTATTGGTATTGATGTTAGTGTTGATGTTGGTATTGGCATTGATGTTGGAGTTGGTATTGGTGTTGGTGTTGATGCTGGTGTTGATGTTGGGGTTGGTATTAATGTTGATGTTTGTGTTGGTGTTGATGCTGGTGTTGATGTTGGTGTTGGTGTTGATGGTGGTGTTGATGTTGGTGTTGATGGTGGTGTTGATGTTGGAGTTGGTATTAATGTTGATGTTGGTGTTGGTGTTGATGCTGGTGTTGATGTTGGTGTTGGTGTTGATGCTGGTGTTGATGTTGGAGTTGGTATTAATGTTGATGTTGGTGTTGGTATTGATATTGATGCTGGTGTTGATGCTGGTGTTGATGTTGGTGTTGGTGTTGGGGTTGGTATTGATATTAGTGTTGGTATTAATGTTGGTGTTGATGTTGGTGTTGATGTTGGTATTGATATTGATGCTGGTGTTGATGCTGGTGTTGATGTTGGTGTTGGTGTTGATGCTGGTGTTGATGTTGGAGTTGGTATTAATGTTGATGTTGGTGTTGGTATTGATATTGATGCTGGTGTTGATGTTGGAGTTGGTATTAATGTTGATGTTGATGTTGGTGTTGACGTTGGTTTTGGTATTGATGTTGGTGTTGATGTTGTTGCTAATGTTTGTGTTGCGGGTAAATTTAGACTTAAATAGCGCGGATTATTGGACCCTTCTATTTCTGAATGTTTATCATAGCGACGTGCGTGTAGGTATGTTCAAGTGAATCAAAGCCTCTGTCTGGCCTGGCAATAGATTTTAATTGGTTGATAGTTCGTAAATTATAGAGCATTTGCTTATTTTAACAGGAATGAACATTTTCATATCGTTTCGTTGGTGATGTTCATTGACGACAGCTTAGGGTTAATGAGTCAGAAAGCATATTAAAATGTTTGATGGGCACATAAATAAAAGTATAATTAATTGAATAAGCACAAATAAGCTTTTTACTTACATTTGTTTCTTGCGTCCCGTCCATTGTGCAATGTCAAAAGCCAGAGATCCTATATGGTTCGTTAAATGTAAGCCAGAGATCCTACCATATCTTTAGTTAAATTTAAGTCAGAGATCCCATATCGGGAGTTAAATTTAATCCAGAGATCCCTTACATTTTGCCAAATGTAAGCCAGAGATACCATATCTTTACCCAAATGTAAACCAGGGATCCCATATCTTTAGCCAATTGTAAGCCAGGGATCCCATATATTTAGCCAAATGTAAGCCAGGGATCCTATATCTTAGCCAAATGTAAGCCAGGGATCCCATATATTTAACAAATATAAGCCAGGGATCCCATATCTTTAACCAAATGTAAGCCAGGGGTCCCATATCTTTAACCAAATGTAAGCCAGGGATCCCATATCTTTAGCCAAATGTAAGCCAGGGATCCCATATCTTTAACCAAATGTAAGCCAGGGATCCCATACCTTAGCCAAATGTAAGCCAGGGATCCCATATCTTTAGCCAAATGTAAGCTAGGGATTCCATATATTTAGCCATGTGTAAGCCAGTGATCCCATATCCTTAGCCAAATGTAAGCCAGGGATCCTATATCGGGAGCTCCTGCAAAACGTAAACATTGTTTTTTGCTGGTATAAAAGTTTACATATAATTCAGACTTTGATTGTTTGTAATTTTCAAATATATGTATTTAAATGTTAAAATGGTGATTGCTTACCACTCGTTGCATTGAAAAGTCAAAAGAAATTCGATACTTGGTTTAAATTGTTCAATAATTTTAGGAATCTTTAAATATGTCAATACGTTCGCTCTAACTAATTAACTCTTTAAATGTTTCCGTTTCCGTATACATATTGATTTTCCTAATCGACAAACAAATATCCAATTAGTGTTGTGTTCTTCTCCCAAGTATCGGTATTCGGATCAAAGCTGTGATGAAATTATTAGCGTTCAGTCTACGCTATGAAGAAATCGATATTTTACTTTGACGCGGCAAGCACCTTCCTTCCGGCAATATTCAGTAACATTCACCAAGTCTAATAATTGCACCGCGTGGCTGTAATATTTCGCACTCATATATATAAAACTCAGTAATGCACACAGTATAAAACTCAGTAATACACAAAGTATAAAACCCAGTAATGCAGAAAATATAAAACTCGATCCAATTTTCACAAAGATGACAGATTTTGTTTTTCTGGCATATTTCTTTTTTTTTTTTAATGAACGGTGCGATTTTAAAATGTGTCCACACGTTCCATCTAAATTTCTAAATGGTTGCTTTGTCCGAGACGCTGATATAGTCTGAACAGTCCTGTTAGAATTTGTGGAAATTGATTTCAAACAGTTTTTGTGTAAGCTCTGTATCATTAAGATCTCTTTAATTTTATGAATATATTGCCATAGATCAGATGAAAATTTTTGTTTAAAAAAGTCTTCTTTTTTTTAAATATCCCTTACACTTCATTTTTATTTATAACTTCTTTTTTCCTTTTCTTAAACAACACGGTCAAAGTTTCTAACTTAAAAAACACTGTCAAAGTTTCCAACTTAAACAACACTGTCAAAGTTTCCAAGTTAAACAACACTGTCAAAGTTTCCAAGTTAAACAACACTGTCAAAGTTTCCAAGTTAAACAACACTGTCAAAGTTTTCAACTTAAACAACACTGTCAAAGTTTCCAACTTAACACTATCAAAGTTTCCAACTTAACACTGTCAAAGTTTCCAACTATTCAATTCGTACGTGGTGGGTAAAACGCCGGTACTCACAGTATGTTGTCAATGTATGATATTGTGAAAATATTTTTTTTTAAATTTTTTAGTAAACCCTCCTTTTAAATAGCACATGTTGGTTTTAATAAACATTTGCAAATCAAAGTGACTGACATTACTGGTAGTGATAGATGAAAAAATGTGAAGGGGGGAAAAGGTTTAAAACCTATAGTGAGGATTGATGTCTAACCCTATACCTCCCCAATAACAACAGGACTGCTCATCAACTGGTTTTTATAATTCATCCATTTCAAACGATTTATGGAAATTTTCTGACTTAATTTCTTAGATACGTTTTGGTCTTAAGTATTTGGAGATCATGCAGCCGTTAAACAAAAAATACTTTTACTTGACTCGTGCTGTCTGCTAGAACTTCACCATTTGGTTGCGTGAGGATGGAACAACCCAGATGATGGATACCGCTGTAATTGACCCGTGCTGTCTGCTAGAACTTCACCATTTGGTTGCGTGAGGATGGAACAACCCAGAGGATGGATACCGCTGTAATTGACTCGTGCTGTCTGCTAGAACTTCACCATTTTGTTGCCGTGAGGATGGAACAACCCAGAGGATGGATACCGCTGTAATTGACCCGTGCTGTCTGCTAGAACTTCACCATTTGGTTGCCGTGAGGATGGAACAACCCAGAGGATGGATACCGCTGTAATTGACCCGTGCTGTCTGCTAGAACTTCACCATTTGGTTGCCGTGAGGATGGAACAACCCAGAGGATGGATACCGCTGTAATTGACTCGTGCTGTCTGCTAGAACTTCACCATTTGGTTGCCGTGAGGATGGAACAACCCAGAGGATGGATACCGCTGTAATTGACCCGTGCTGTCTGCTAGAACTTCACCATTTGGTTGCCGTGAGGATGGAACAACCCAGAGGATGGATACCGCTGTAATTGACTCGTGCTGTCTGCTAGAACTTCACCATTTGGTTGCCGTGAGGATGGAACAACCCAGAGGATGGATACCGCTGTAATTGACCCGTGCTGTCTTCTCCAAATTCACCATTTGTTTGCCGTGAGGATGGAACAACCCAGAGGATGGATACCGCTGTAATTGACCCGTGCTGTCTTCTCCAAATTCACCATTTGTTTGCCGTGAGGATGGAACAACCCAGAGGATGGATACCGCTGTAATTGACCCGTGCTGTCTGCTAGAACTTCACCATTTGGTTGCCGTGAGGATGGAACAACCCAGAGGATGGATACCGCTGTAATTGACCCGTGCTGTCTGCTAGAACTTCACCATTTGGTTGCCGTGAGGATGGAACAACCCAGAGGATGGATACCGCTGTAATTGACCCGTGCTGTCTTCTCCAAATTCACCATTTGTTTGCCGTGAGGATGGAACAACCCAGAGGATGGATACCGCTGTAATTGACTCGTGCTGTCTGCTAGAACTTCACCATTTGGTTGCCGTGAGGATGGAACAACCCAGAGGATGGATACCGCTGTAATTGACTCGTGCTGTCTGCTAGAACTTCACCATTTGGTTGCCGTGAGGATGGAACAACCCAGAGGATGGATACCGCTGTAATTGACCCGTGCTGTCTGCTAGAACTTCACCATTTGGTTGCCGTGAGGATGGAACAACCCAGAGGATGGATACCGCTGTAATTGACTCGTGCTGTCTGCTAGAACTTCACCATTTGGTTGCCGTGAGGATGGAACAACCCAGAGGATGGATACCGCTGTAATTGACCCGTGCTGTCTGCTAGAACTTCACCATTTGGTTGCCGTGAGGATGGAACAACCCAGAGGATGGATACCGCTGTAATTGACCCGTGCTGTCTTCTCCAAATTCACCATTTTTGGTTGCCGTGAGGATGGAACAACCCAGAGGATGGATACCGCTGTTATTGACCCGTGCTGTCTTCCCCAAATTCACCATTTGGTTGCCGTGAGGATGGAACAACCCAGAGGATGGATACCGCTGTAATTGACTCGTGCTGTCTGCTAGAACTTCACCATTTGGTTGCCGTGAGGATGGAACAACCCAGAGGATGGATACCGCTGTAATTGACTCGTGCTGTCTGCTAGAACTTCACCATTTGGTTGCCGTGAGGATGGAACAACCCAGAGGATGGATACCGCTGTAATTGACCCGTGCTGTCTTCTCCAAATTCACCATTTGTTTGCCGTGAGGATGGAACAACCCAGAGGATGGATACCGCTGTAATTGACCCGTGCTGTCTTCTCCAAATTCACCATTTGGTTGCCGTGAGGATGGAACAATCCAGAGGATGGATACCGCTGTAATTGACCCGTGCTGTCTTCTCCAAATTCACCATTTGTTTGCCGTGACGATGGAACAACCCAGAGGATGGATACCGCTGTAATTGACTCGTGCTGTGTTCTCCAAATTCACCATTTGTTTGCCGTGAGGATGGAACAACTCAGAGGATGGATACCGCTGTAATTGACTCGTGCTGTCTGCTAGAACTTCACCATTTGGTTGCCGTGAGGATGGAACAACCCAGAGGATGGATACCGCTGTAATTGACCCGTGCTGTCTGCTAGAACTTCACCATTTGTTTGCCGTGAGGATGGAACAACCCAGAGGATGGATACCGCTGTAATTGACCCGTGCTGTCTTCTCCAAATTCACCATTTGTTTGCCGTGAGTATGGAACAACCCAGAGGATGGATACCGCTGTAATTGACCCGTGCTGTCTTCTCCAAATTCACCATTTGTTTGCCGTGAGGATGGAACAACCCAGAGGATGGATACCGCTGTAATTGACCCGTGCTGTCTTCTCCAAATTCACCATTTGGTTGCCGTGAGGATGGAACAACCCAGAGGATAGATACCGCTGTAATTGACTCGTGCTGTCTGCTAGAACTTCACCATTTGGTTGCCGTGAGGATGGAACAACCCAGAGGATGGATACCGCTGTAATTGACCCGTGCTGTCTTCTCCAAATTCACCATTTTTGGTTGCCGTGAGGATGGAACAACCCAGAGGATGGATACCGCTGTTATTGACCCGTGCTGTCTTCTCCAAATTCACCATTTGGTTGCCGTGAGGATGGAACAACCCAGAGGATGGATACCGCTGTAATTGACTCGTGCTGTCTGCTAGAACTTCACCATTTGGTTGCCGTGAGGATGGAACAACCCAGAGGATGGATACCGCTGTAATTGACCCGTGCTGTCTGCTCCAAATTCACCATTCGGTTGCCGTGAGGATGGAACAACTAACATGGTGGATACTGCTGTACTTGACCCGTGCTGTCTGCTCAAAAATTCACATTCAAATAAGCCTAATTGTTGTTCTTGTGTTTTCCTAAACAGATGACATTTCTTAACATTTAAATCCTTTGTATTAACTCCGGTTTTGTCCTTGTGTTTCTTTCATTCTTTCCTTGTGGCGGCAAAATCTTCGAAAGGCCAACTGACCCACTTCACGTCATCCTGTCGAACACTTAGACTCGTTGCCGATGACAACACATTCTTTCCAATTGACAGCCTAGTCCCCCCCCCCAGCCGCAAAAATCAGTTTGTATCTGTTTTTCAAGGGGAAGCTAATTGACACACTTCCCAGCATCCTATCCAGCTGAAACTTGGCACATAGCCACGTTGCCGATGACAACACATTCGACAAATGTTCAGCCTCGGCCCCACCCCAACCCTTCAAAACAGTTTTTTCCTCTTTTTTAAAAAAGGGGGAATGTTAATTTTTGTTAATGGTTGCGTGTTTTGGTGTGGAGACTAATTGTGTAGCTGTTGCAATGTGCCTTGTATTTGTGCCTTATTTGGATTTAAATATATATTTTAGCATATTAGGCCCTTACATTCACAACGTTTGCTAAAAATCATTCCCATACAAAGAAATCAGTTGCCACATTCACTTGATAACTCACGTACAAGTACATGAAAATACAAACACAAATGGATATAAAGGATTTCTGGTACTGGGTCCTGGTAGGGTACGTTGCTGCGTCCATGTACTGGCATATGTGCAACGGTTGGGGAAGCGATGCTGCCATCCTAACGGCTCCTAGCAGATGCCAGGCCAGTCTTGAAGCTTTCGACAGATTTACGTGAAAAACTTTGTTTTTATGTGTTTTTTTAAAATATTCCTAATAAATCTGTGGGGCCCAACTTAAGTTTTACAATTTAATATTTGGATGTTAATTTGTTCGAAATAACGGCATTGATCTAAATAGAGACACGCGCAAAATGTTATTTTATTTGAATTGAAACTTTGACACGTTCAGAAGTTACATTTCAAACCGTTTCCCAACATTTCTTGTCCATCTCCAGAGTAGCCCCTGTGCATTCTAGGCTGCTTTTCAAACCGTTTCCCAACATTTCTTGTCCATCTCCAGAGTAGCCCCTGTGCATTCTAGGCTGCTTTTCAAACCGTTTCCCAACATTTCTTGTCCATCTCCAGAGTAGCCCCTGTGCATTCTAGGCTGCTTTTCAAACCGTTTCCCAACATTTCTTGTCCATCTCCAGAGTAGCCCCTGTGCATTCTAGGCTGCTCTTCAAACCGTTTCCCAACATTTCTTGTCCATCTCCAGAGTAGCCCCTGTGCATTCTAGGCTGCTCTTCAAACCGTTTCCCAACATTTCTTGTCCATCTCCAGAGTAGCCCCTGTGCATTCTAGGCTGCTCTTCAAACCGTTTCCCAACATTTCTTGTCCATCTCCAGAGTAGCCCCTGTGCATTCTAGGCTGCTCTTCAAACCGTTTCCCAACATTTCTTGTCCATCTCCAGAGTAGCCCCTGTGCATTCTAGGCTGCTCTTCAAACCGTTTCCCAACATTTCTTGTCCATCTCCAGAGTAGCCCCTGTGCATTCTAGGCTGCTCTTCAAACCGTTTCCCAACATTTCTTGTCCATCTCCAGAGTAGCCCCTGTGCATTCTAGGCTGCTCTTCAAACCGTTTCCCAACATTTCTTGTCCATCTCCAGAGTAGCCCCTGTGCATTCTAGGCTGCTCTTCAAACCGTTTCCCAACATTTCTTGTCCATCTCCAGAGTAGCCCCTGTGCATTCTAGGCTGCTCGTCAACTCGATTCTGTAATCTCTTATGTCTAACATTAATTGAAAAACTGCAAGCTTAATGTTTTAACATTGCATCGTCGCCCTTCTCTTCTCTAGTTTCTCAAATTGTTCTTTTAATTTTAGTTTTCAAACCTGTGGTGGAATTTTCCCTCGCCGTCGTGTTTTTGTTGTTGTTTTTTTTTTTATAGTTTTTGCCTTTGCTCCGTTTTAATTTTCATTGGCGAATCTGGATATTAAACAAAAAACAGTTCTTAAAATGAGGCGTCTTTTGGCTCACTGACAATCATTATAATAGTTTGTGTACAGCCTGATGCTTGTATGGCGTAGTGATGTACAGTCTGATGCTGGTATGACGTAGTGATGTACAGTCTGATGCTTGTATGGCGTAGTGATGTACAGTCTGATGCTTGTATGGCGTAGTGATGTACAGTCTGATGCTTGTATGGCGTAGTGATGTACAGTCTGATGCTTGTATGGCGTAGTGATGTACAGTCTGATGCTGGTATGACGTAGTGATGTACAGTCTGATGCTTGTATGGCGTAGTGATGTACAGTCTGATGCTGGTATGACGTAGTGATGTACAGTCTGATGCTTGTATGGCGTAGTGATGTACAGTCTGATGCTTGTATGGTGTAGTGATGTACAGCCTGATGCTTGTATGGCGTAGTGATGTACAGTCTGATGCTTGTATGGCGTAGTGATGTACAGTCTGATGCTTGTATGGCGTAGTGATGTACAGTCTGATGCTTGTATGGCGTAGTGATGTACAGTCTGATGCTTGTATGGCGTAGTGATGTACAGCCTGATGCTTGTATGGCGTAGTGATGTACAGTCTGATGCTTGTATGGCGTAGTGATGTACAGTCTGATGCTTGTATGGCGTAGTGATGTACAGTCTGATGCTTGTATGGCGTAGTGATGTACAGTCTGATGCTTGTATGGCGTAGTGATGTACAGTCTGATGCTTGTATGACGTAGTGATGTACAGTCTGATGCTGGTATGGCGTAGTGATGTACAGTCTGATGCTGGTATGACGTAGTGATGTACAGTCTGATGCTGGTATGACGTAGTGATGTACAGTCTGATGCTGGTATGACGTAGTGATGTACAGCCTGATGCTGGTATGGCGTAGTGATGTACAGTCTGATGCTGGTATGGCGTAGTGATGTACAGTCTGATGCTTGTATGGCGTAGTGATGTACAGTCTGATGCTTGTATGGCGTAGTGATGTACAGTCTGATGCTGGTATGGCGTAGTGATGTACAGTCTGATGCTGGTATGGCGTAGTGATGTACAGTCTGATGCTGGTATGGCGTAGTGATGTACAGTCTGATGCTTGTATGGCGTAGTGATGTACAGTCTGATGCTGGTATGGCGTAGTGATGTACAGCCTGATGCTGGTATGGCGTAGTGATGTACAGTCTGATGCTTGTATGGCGTAGTGATGTACAGTCTGATGCTGGTATGGCGTAGTGATGTACAGTCTGATGCTGGTATGGCGTAGTGATGTACAGTCTGATGCTGGTATGACGTAGTGATGTACAGCCTGATGCTTGTATGGCGTAGTGATGTACAGTCTGATGCTTGTATGGCGTAGTGATGTACAGTCTGATGCTTGTATGGCGTAGTGATGTACAGTCTGATGCTGGTATGGCGTAGTGATGTACAGTCTGATGCTTGTATGGCGTAGTGATGTACAGTCTGATGCTTGTATGGCGTAGTGATGTACAGTCTGATGCTGGTATGGCGTAGTGATGTACAGCCTGATGCTTGTATGACGTAGTGATGTACAACCTGATGCTGGCATGACGTAATGGTGTACAGCCCTAATCTGGTATCACGTGATGATGATGTAGCTGTGTTCCCCAGTACCTGCTGCGGCCATACTGCTATACTTTATTACGTAAACTTTGAAAGAAAACAACATGTACATAAATAGAGCAAGTCGGGGGGGGGGGGGGGCTGGAGTTGTTCGCACCTGGCAGGCCCAACGTGAAACATGCGTAATGAAACAACTTTTGTTGTATTTGTTACATTTCCATTCCAGCTTTTATTTTGCTTGAATAGTGAAGCTGTTTGAACCTGTATGACGGGCAAACGAACCGAATCAAATGCAAGAGACGAGTTACGTTAAAAAAATGTGTTTACTTAAACTTAATGGTCTGGACTTTCCCATATTTTTTTATTTCAGATTCTTTTGTCAGCAGGGGGAGGGGGGGGGGCGCTGGTTTTCCCGTTTGGTTTACAACTATTTTTTATGGCCGTACAACTGGGGCATCTTTTGATTGTTTTTAATAGAACTAAAAACTTGTATGTTTTTTTTTCAAGATAAATTGCATTAGTGTGTTAAAGTCTTTACACCGAAATGGTAACATATCTTTGAAATTTTAGTAGTGAAGTTTTCTACAAAAAGAAAAAAACCTTTTCCTGACTGGATCATTGAATGTTAAAATGTATAACTATGTCTTCTTCAGGAGCCCGCCCCACCCTCTGATCAGCGTGCTGACCAACCGACCAGACGCCTGGCCATGCATAGTCGAGCAGACATCAGCACTTCTCAAGCACAAAGACAAACGGTGAGTTAACGTCACACCAGCTCATGCAGTCTGCATTAGTGTACAACGGAATTATTTTTTTTTTTTTACCGGGGGGGGGGGGGCGCAAGCTTACGCTCTTTTATGACCCAGGGAGGCACTGTACACGGGGTAGTACCTTATCTGCCGGTCTTTCGCCGTAGATCAGCGTGCAACTAACTCTCTTAAGAAATACAGCAAACTATCTAGCCAGAGCTCATTACGTCTTCCCTGGCATACCCGCTCTTCCCCGACACACCCCCTCTTCCCTGGCATACCCGCTCTTCCCCGACACACCCCTTCTTCCCTGGCATACCCCCTCTTCCCCGACATGCCCCCTCTTCCCTGACATACCCCCTCTTCCCTGATATACCCCCTCTTCCCTGGCATACCCGCTCTTCCCCGACATACCCCTTCTTCCCTGGCATACCCCCTCTTCCCCGACACACCCCTTCTTCCCTGGCATACCCCCACTTCCCCGACATGCCCCCTCTTCCCTGACATACCCCCTCTTCCCTGACATACCCCCTCTTCCCTGGCATACGCCCTCTTCCCTGACATACCCCCTCTTCCCTGACATACCCCTCTTCCCTGACATACCCCTCTTCCCTGACATACCCCCTTTCCATGACGTACCACCTCTTCCCTGACATACCTCCTTTTTCCTTACATACCCCCTCTTCCCTAACAAAACAACTTTCCCTAACGTACCCCCTCTTCCCCGACATACCTCTTCTTCCCCGACATACCCCCTCTTCCCTGACATATCCAATCTTCCCCGACATACCCCTCTTCCCTGTTATATCCCCTGATCCCACCACCCAACCAGAGCTCGCATTCTATTTGGGCCGCGTAGCGCCACGTCTGGTGTATTCCGCCGTCAGCCCCACCCGCCCTCCACTTGATTGACCATTCGAATGGGGCGGCATCAACGAATGAGCACCTGGTCGGCCGTTGGTGCTTCTCTCGCACCACCTGCAGTCGAACTTTCTGAGGGTTGGGATGGACATATTTTAACGTCCCCTAAGACATACCTTCCCCTCCCGGGGTGGCGTCAGACGCCCTCCGGTAGGGACTCTACACGTGGTTTCTACCTTGTGATTAAGTCACATCGTAGCTGGGACGAAACGGTTTTTAGGCGTACAGCTAAATCAGTTGGTTTGATCAACATTACTGGTATACACATAATTTTAAATACAGTTTCAGAGATGCCTTTAAACGAATTTCTTCATTCACAACACACAGTTTTTGAACTGCTATAACGTTACAACCCCTGCACACAAAAAAACGACATACTATAGATTTGGGACATTTTACAATTATTATATAAACACAAATTATATGTTTCTTATATTTATCAATGTTCTTTACTGAATGTTCTTTACTGAATGTTCTTTACTGAATGTTCTTTACTGAATGTTCTTTACTAAATGTTCTTTACTGAATGTTCTTTACTGAATGTTCTTTACTGAATGTTCTTTACTGAATGTTCTTTACTGAATGTTCTTTACTGAATGTTCTTTACTGAATGTTCTTACTGAAAGTTCTTTACTGAATGTTCTTTACTGAATGTTCTTTACTGAATGTTCTTTACTGAATGTTCTTACCTACTCTGTCATTAAGGAGTCAAGATCTGATAATATTTTATTTATTTTTGTGGTGGGGGTGTTTGTGTGTGTGTGTGTGTGGCCCCCGGGGGAGGGGGGGATTCGGTTAAGCATCGCAAACAATAAGAAATTCGTTGAATCCAACCTTTAATCTCCATCATGAGAAACTGATTTATCCAGGCGTAAGAGGCGGGGTTGTGACTATGTAACCTACTCGGTACAAGTCATCAAGATCTTTCTGTTGAATGGCTGACCGGACGCTGATATCTTTATCTGTCTGATGTCTCAAAATGATGTTTATCTCGAAGTCAAGGGGTCCTCAAACTACGGCCCGTGGGCCAGATCCGACCGTTAGGGTGCCAGCCTAGCTGTGACAAACGGGGACGTAGACATTGATCATCTCACTAGGCTTAACTTCCCTTTGAAATCATAGTAAGTTTATGTTGGATAGATTTTGTCTACATTTGAAATCATAGTAAGTTTATGTTGGATAGATTTTGTCTACATTTGAAATAATAGTAAGTTTATGTTGGATAGATTTTGTCTACATTTGAAATAATAGTAAGTTTATGTTGGATAGATTTTGTCTACATTTGAAATAATAGTAAGTTTATGTTGGATAGATTTTGTCTACATTTGAAATAATAGTAAGTTTATGTTGGATAGATTTTGTCTACATTTGAAATCATAGTAAGTTTATTTTGGATAGATTTTGTCTACATTTGAAATAATAGTAAGTTTATGTTGGATAGATTTTGTCTACATTTGAAATCATAGTAAGTTTATGTTGGATAGATTTTGTCTACATTTGAAATAATAGTAAGTTTATGTTGGATAGATTTTGTCTACATTTGAAATAATAGTAAGTTTATGTTGGGTAGATTTTGTCTACATTTGAAATAATAGTAAGTTTATGTTGGGTAGATTTTGTCTACATTTGAAATAATAGTAAGTTTATGTTGGATAGATTTTGTCTACATTTTAAATATGTCATTGTTTATTTCAAGTAGTTTTTTTTTCACTTTAAATAAGACATGGGCTGTGTGAATCAAATTACTTCATAGTTTTATCAAACTATAGGCCGGCCCCACTACAGTGTCTGAGGACATTGATCCGGCCCCTTGTTTAGAAAGTTTGAGGACCCCTGTTCTCTAAGTCATTCTATTTATGTCTGCGATTCCCTGGCACGGTAAATCCCACAAAGAAGTTGTTTGTACCACATGACAAGAAAATAAACAACTCGTTATTTGGTGATCTTTTTTTTTCTTTGATAAGATGATTTAGATGAAATAAAATGATAACAGAAAGGACCTAGAATCGTCTAAAAAAGAGTTAATAAATCTGAGCATCTTATGAAATTATCTTAAGAAATCATCTTAAACGTGGCATTTTGTCAACTTCATCCCCGTTTGAAGTCACCACAACAAATTACCGGACAGGAACATTTTCTCATTGTCTTTTTGGGTAATTTATTTTTAAAAAATAAAAATTTTCTACAAGCTAAGATCTCCCAAACCCTTGGTGTCTCATCTCTCAGATATTTCTTGAAAAAAGATTTTTTTTAAAAATTATATTAAGAGGTAATTATTTCTTTGTCTAAAGTCTTCATGATCATTTTTTTAGCATTCGTGTGTTGATAGCACCATATTATGAGAAATACGGGGAAGTCTGCGTTCAGGTTATAGCTATAAGAAATATACAAAGGGAAGAGGATAGTGTTTCGTTCAATGCCTCGGTAAGGGGGGGGGGAGAGAAGTCTTGGCTCCCCCAGGGTGACACTACACTAGCTACGCCACGATGCAGTGTATCTATCAGCGCCAAAATTTGCGAATATTGCCAGCTATACTGTCACATATATTTTTCGGGAAAGTGGGCAGAAAATCGAAGGCGCAAAATCCTCTGATCGAAATGGTGAGGGGGGGGGGTTTTCTAGCAGACTGCAAATTAGGCATTGTGGATGAAGGGTGGAGGGCATCTAGCAGACTGCAAATTAGGCATTGTGGATGAAGGGTGGAGGGCATCTAGCAGCATGCAAATTAGGCATTGTGGATGAAGGGTGGAGGGCATCTAGCAGCATGCAAATTAGGAATTGTGAATGAAGGGTGGAGGGCATCTAGCAGAATGCAAATATGGCATTGTGGATGAAGGGTTGGGGGCATCTAGCAGACTGCAAATTAGGCATTGTGGATGAAGGGTGGAGGGCATCTAGCAGACTGCAAATTAGGCATTGTGGATGAAGGGTGGAGGGCATCTAGCAGCATGCAAATTAGGCATTGTGGGTGAAGGGCGGAGGGCATCTAGCAGCATGCAAATTATTCGTTGTGGCACAGAAAGAGGAAGCAGAAACTGAGCATGCCAAAGACTCTCGAGTAAAAGCAGGGCCATGGTCTCGGGGCGAGGGTTAATGAGCCTCTCTTTAGAACATTTTGTATTTAGTTTTGGATCATTCTACACTTAATCGGAAAACAGAAGGAGAGGTGCTAGTTAAAGTGTTGGTGTAAGTTGACCTAAGAGCTGTCATATGGGCCCTTCAACCCCGGCGGCTGTAGGAGGCCTCGGACCTTTAAGGGGCTCACATTTCTGATGTGGACACTTTTTTCATTTATAGTCTTTAAATGCGGGGGTGGGGGCACAAACCGAAAAGTAGCGGGGGGGGGGGCTCGAAAGGTCAATCGACGCATGGCTATACTTGACCTGTTTTTTGTCATACTTATTTTTATTATTAAATTATATGGTTTTATTTTTTTTTTATTGAAACTATTTTTTTTTAAATATATAATTAATAAATTATTAATACTATTATTTAAATGCGCCCAAAAAGGTTTCCATCACAAAAAGCACTGCTAACATCTTTTTTACATGTTGAACCCAAAAAGACAAAATTAACTTACGAATAATAAAGCACTTCTCTAAATATTTCCACGTTTTACCAGAGTCAAAATGCAAAAAAAAAAAAACTTGTCCTTTTTGTAAATCGTATAAGAATCGCATAATTATGTTAAAAAGACATGTAATTTTACAAAAGACGTCATATATTTATTAATATGTCATATTATCTGAGGGATTTCCTATAGAAATTATGAATAAATTTCCCAATATTCAATTGATTGAAATGTTTATTTGGAATATCAAACTACTATAAATTTTTACATATGAATAACAAATTACCTCTTCGATCTACTTTTTAACACATTTTTTAGCAAATCCATAAAATGTATTTTAATTTTTCTTTAACTAGAATCAAAGATCAAAGAAATGGAATTTGCGTGATATATTGTTTCCTTTTTTTCTTTTTTTTTCTTTTTAAATTATTTTTTTTTTAAAATATGGGGCAGATTATTTTCATTCTGGTATAAAATGAGAAAAGCATACAATCTTGCCGGGATATTACGTCTATTTTAAGTCTAGAAACTAGCGCAAAAAAGTTCCCCCTGCAAGGAAAGCTAGCGGCTGAAATATGTATACTTGGATTAAATCAGAACCTTCTAGAAAAGAAATTCATCCGAACGTTAAACAACCTTTTCCCAATCAAGGATGTGGTGGGTAAATAAGTGGCATCGCACATTTCGGCTACGTCAATAACACAACAAAGTGGAGACTTGTGGTGATGGCCACAGCGCTAAAGTTAGGCCTACACGCATGCCGTAACAATTTATATATGTACATAGGCTAAGCACTTAAAGTCCCTGGTGTTCAGGAAAAAACAAACGCTTTCGACTAAAGTACAATTGATGGACTTGCACTGTTTGTGTGCGCCCTTTAAACACTTGATTTTTGTATTGTAGAAATTTAACCATTTCTTAAAGTTTTCATTTTACCTAGCTCAACCTTCATGGAATCAAATACTTTTTAAAAGTATGCTGGCAACTTTTTTTTTAAAGCATGATGCCATCATACAATTTATAATTGATACTAATTAACATGCTTCACTACTTTAAAAGCTATGATTTTATGTTGAAATAGACTTTGAAAACCGATTGCCCATGTTTGCATTTGAGTAAGAATTATGTTACAAGTATAGATCTTTATAATGATGTAGAGGTAGTTATTCCGTGTTATTCCAAGTCTTAAACTAATGAATCTAATAAGGGTTGGTGGGGGGTTTTTTTGGTTTTTTTTTAAATATTAAAATCCCGGTATATGCCAATAATTAGGAGTAAAAATTCGTCTCATAATGAGGAGCGGAATATTATCAAAACAGTATGACATTTATAATCGAATACTGTAAGCCTGGATCAAGACTAGCCTTAAATATACCGATCATCCAATATATCGAGCATAGCGATATTTCATCGGTTCCACTAACTGTAATTGTTGACAGGTACAAGTTGCTATTGTATTTAAATGTGTTCTACAAATGAAAATTTAATGTTTCTTTCTATAAAATATTATATTTTCGTATTTTGTTGAACACATTTTCGTTCTTCTTGCGGGTGGGCACTTGACTTTCTCCGGAGTGGGCACTAATCCCCACCCACCCCCACCCCGGAGAGATGACTGAAAGAAACAGTGGTATAGGAAAAACTGATAAAGATTTTCCTGTAGACTGCATATCTAAACAACGGGCTAAGAGTGTTTGCCTACGTCTTTCACTATGTTAACTGTCGAAGGCTTTTGGTCGTAACGTCCACTTCCTTGCATTGACCTACTTCTGGATTTCCTTAACCCTTTGTATATTTCTTATCATATAGTGAGATCTGCTCAATTTTATAATCATTAACTTAATCTTCATTTTTCTCTTTCATAATGGGAAAAGGGAAAAATTAAAACAAAAATCTAACTCTGGGTTATATCTCTACAAGCTAATAAAGAAATCAGTTATACTTCGCGTCGTTCGCTCGGAAAAAGAAAGGAGGGGGAAAAAAACATATTTGTACACCTTATAATCCAGTTTTCCCAGAGTGAACATAATTAATACAATTAGCCAAGCTACGGTCGGTCAGGGGGGAGAAAATCATAGGAGAACTGTCGGCAAATTGATGGAATTATTGCCCCTGCTTGAGCCGCGCCATCTCTAGAAATCCTGATGCTCTCCACTTCCCACGGCTCTCTCTTGGACCTTGTAGCGCCCATGGAATGTCAGGCCGTCCAATCAGGATTAGTTCTAGATTAAATAATATCCATTTTTTCAATTTTAACGTTACGAGGAGCTCGGACGTCCATTAAAAAGTTCATACCAGCCGTCGGTTTTTTTCCCCCCACCTAATTTGGAATTGGCAAATTTATTATTATTTTTTTTAAAATACGGTTTCGGTTGAATGTGTGATAATGCTTTGATAACTGCTGCAAATTTATTCAAGGGGGAATACTTGTTTTTCCATCTTCTACTAGGGTTTGACCAAGAGGCTGTGTATTAAGAGGTTAAAGTTTGCCGAAGAATGCAGACTAATGAGACAGACCGACTGAATTCTACCAATGCCAGGATCCAAGTCTGGTCCAATGATAAAACTCGGACAGTCTCTACGACTCTATGCGTCACATCTTGTGTTACGGCTAAGTGGATTCTCATGTCCGAGTCTGTTTACTGAAGGCTTCTGATGTTTTCTCAGCAAGCTCAGCTCGCCGACCTCGCTTTATCGTATCATCTGCTTTACTGTCTGAGGCTTCTTAAGCAACCATTGTTGTTTTGTTTTTTTTCTCTTTCGTGATCTTATTCTTATCAGTAGACACGGCTTAGTTTACCGTGACGTTGGTACGAAGGCGGTAGATTTAAGTATGGTAATTTGCCTTTCTTCTTTTTTGAACAGTGTCTAATGACATCCTGGAACTTCGTACCTATACAATAATTCCTTAAGTGCTTTTGATATGTACAGCGATTCGTAGTATCGTGTTTTAAATTTCTAAACTGCACCGATACAGCTATTCGCAATACCTCGTTTTAAAAATCTGAAATTCATCGGTACAGCTATTCACTGTGACTTGTTTTAAAAATTCTAAAATTCATCGATCACTATTATGAGCCGGCGGCCCTTATCCTCAACTATTATGTGAGACACATCTTTGACCACCCTTCTGATAGGCCAGACTGGAGCCTCCAAATGATGAGTTCATGACACATAGAAAATCCATTTATCAACCGTGAGGCTCTTAACAGTCAGCTCGTATTCATTCAAGATATAATTAGCCCCTGTACAAAACCTCCGTAACATATCTAGATAATACTAAAGAAAAGGAGTAGGATGGGTTTCGGCAAATAAAACAGAAAAACCTTGTAATTAATTAAACCAGTAATTATACCCTATAGCTATAACTAAATATCCCCTACACACCCTTCTCCAATGACACCCCCCACCACTCAGCCTCCAGACAGTAACACCCCTAGCTAGCCCATCCCTCATCCCCCAGCCAGTGACACCCCCTAGCTATGGCTAACTAACCCACTACTCAACCATCAGCCAGTGAGACCCCCTAGCTATGGCTAACTAACCCACTACTCAACCATCAGCCAGTGAGACCCCCTAGCTATGGCTAACTAACCCACTACTCAACCATCAGCCAGTGAGACCCCCTAGCTATGGCTAACTAACCCACTACTCAACCATCAGCCAGTGAGACCCCCTAGCTATGGCTAACTAACCCACTACTCAACCATCAGCCAGTGACACCCCCTAGCTATGGCTAACTATCCCACTACTCAACCATAAGCCAGTGACACCCCCTAGCTATGGCTAACTATTCCCCACTCCGCCTTCAGCTAGTGAGTTGCCTGTGAGTTTCGCTTCTTCCCCCACCCTTTGTCCCCTCCCCATTCTTGTCCAAAAGTGAAATGCCCCCATTTAAACTGAGAACGGACCAGATCCTGGCCAAGGATTATCAATGTTTTAAGAAGCTTTATTGTCCAATAGCGAATATCAGTCTCTTTTTTTCCACCGCCTACCACCCACAAATCTATTGCGTACTTGAAAACAGGGGGTCTGATTGCTGCAATCAAAGTCACAGAAAGGAGCAGACGGGCACAAGTTGTGTTATTGTCACGTGACAAAGTCTACTCTTCTTCTTTCTTCTTCGTCTTAAGTCACAGCAAAGTGTTGCATGGTCTATGTATTCTTTTTCTAGAACAAAAGAAATAAAACGCTTGAGTATTGTGTTTGTGGCTAATTGTGTTTGTGGCTAATTGTATTTGTTTGAGGCTAATTTTGTTAGAGGCTCATTGTGTTTGAAGCAAATTGTATTTGTTTGAGGCTAATTTTGTTAGAGGCTAATTGTGTTTGTTTGAGGCTAATTGTGTTTGAAGCTAATTGTATTTGTTTGAGGCTAAATTTTGTTAGAGGCTGATTGTGTTTGAGGCTAATTGTGTTTGATTGAGGCTAATTGTGTTTGAGGCTAATTGTGTTTGAGACTAATTGCGTTTGTTTGAGGTTAAGTGTTTTGAGGCTGCCAATACATGAACAAGGCCAAGTTCAGTCTAAATAAACCTTCAAGTGTCCTGTTTTTAAATTTCATTGACGCGGCATCAATGCAGTAGTAACCAATAAATTCCCCATAGGATCATGTTAAAGTAAAAAAGCTTCTTATCGTTAAACACTATGTGTAGAGTGAAATGGACAAAATAGCGTTAAACACTATTGTGTAGAGTGGCGTGGACAAAATGGCGTTAAACACTATTGTGTAGAGTGGAGTAGATGGAATGGACTCACGCGTTTTAAAATGAATCCTAGTTTGTATTTTTTTAAACTCTAGAACATGCAGGGTTATTAAGTTAACAGCACAACAAAAGTAGCAATATTTTGCTGCAAAACTTCGCAATGGAACAAGTACCTTAGCTGTATAACATTCAAAGTGTCGTCCAATGTTCGATTTGTAGGCCCCCCCCCCCCCCCCCCCCCACAAATGTTGGTCTTTATGTAGCGAAGTTTTTTTTAATAATCATTTTTTAAAATTAAGGGCCGCAGACAAGAAAACCTAAATGTGATACAAAGGCATCCTTGATATATGCCTTGGATTTTGCAGGAGCCCAAAGTTGTTGACTTTGCATGTGTTCGTAAACGAAATCACTGCTGTTTCCTATCCCGTTCAATGGAGCTGAACTGCATCTGTAATAAAAGAAAAGTCTCACCCATGATGTTAGTTATACTATAGACTTTTAAACAATGGTGTTATGGAATATGAAGCATTAACCTCAGAGCCAAGCTATGTGTTTTGTTTTTCATTTTAGTCTGCGTTTTATGTTCATTTGTATGTGTATATTTTGATGGACTGGCGAGTTTATGGGTGGGGGGGTGTCCGATAATTCATTTATATTTTCATATTTCAATAACTTGAATAAATTAAAACGTAGTCATCAGTAATTGTATTAGTAACTAGCGAGTACCCGGCATGCTTTGCAATGCCACTCATCGAAATAAAGTGTTCGTGGTTTAATAATTTTTTTGTAAGTTCTTCTAATAAACACCTTTTTTTAACCGTCTGGTGCGTATTCGAATTAATTAGAAGGTTTTAAGAAGTGTCAGCAGACCACACGCAGCTGTCCGTGTGGGAAGCATGGATTTTCCAAATTTAGTCCCAAAACTTATAGCGATTGATCCCCCCCATGCAATAGCTATGTTTGAAATTATATTTATATGGCTCATTTATTACATATAAACAAATTTTGGGCCCCCGGCCCCAAAAGTAATATTGTGAAATATTTGTACTAAATCAGAAACCTATTTATTAAGTCACATATACAAAATGAAATGTCACAGTAATTCCACCCACTTATGCAATAGCTCTGCTTGACGTTATATTTACATAGGTCATATAAGAAAAAAAAAAGAATTTAAGGCCCCCGGCCCAAAGCGGAATATTGTAAAATATTTGCACTTCTTTAGAAACCTAATGCGGGCCTGCACACAACAACTCACTGAAAGTTTATCGCATTCAGATGAATAGTATAGGAACTCATACGGACATTATATTTAAATAGCTCATATTAGAAAGAAAAACTACTATAGGGCCCCGATCCAAAACTGGTAATTCTTTGTAAAATGAATGGGTTTTGATATTCATGGATATACTTTTGTAAATGTACTTACGTTGTGTTAACGTCATTTATTTTCTTAATTCGTAAAATGAGAATATAGCATCTATTTTTCACAACAGTAATATCATTGGATTTAAAGATATAAAATTGTACACACTCTATTTCCTAACCCCCATATATATGTACCTAAGAAGGCAAATTATTTGTCAAATTCATTTTGTCAACTTCCCCCTCCCCCAAACAGAGTTTTAAAGAAATTAATAAAATCATCCACGGGATTGTAATCCACTTACTTACGCAAAAACAATTTTTTTGCATTTCAAATGCTTTGTTCTTATTTAAATGAGTGATAAGTGCATTAGTGGATGCTATTTGGATATGTAGTTTCGCTGCACTGATTGCATTAAACGGCATTTTCGTATTAAAAGTATATTTAAAGGTTAGGGTTTTTTTTAATTTTTTTTATTAATTTATAAATTTCATAAATGTATATTTTTGGAAAGAATAAAAGTAAAAATTTATTAAACGTTAAAAATAAAAAGCAAAAATGTTATTTCATTTTTTAAATTGTAGCAATTTAAAAAGCAATCTATTATATTTATTAATTTTACTTTTAGGAAGGGGGAAATACATTATCAATTTTATTAGGCGCGGTTATTAAATCAGATAAATTTTTGCATTGAATAAATAGACAATTTAAGTTCTGAGGTCATTTGCGTTATTATTTAGAACAAATTAATTTTACTTTTATTACGCAATATTTGGAACGTACTTAAAAAATGCACTACAATCAACAGATGTTTTGGTTTCCCCGATAAATGTGATTACAGTGTAATTCTTTGATTATAATTTGTTTTATTAATTTTCATAACTTTCAACCACATATAAAATGTTTAAAATAGTTCCTTAGTTGTTACTCCAGATTTATTTGTAATTTATATTATTAATACTTAAAATTTTATTAAAATTAAAGCGAATATACAATATATTTTTCGCATTACCATTGATTCGAGTTCTTTAAAATAATAGAAGAAAACTATGATTGTTTTAAAAAATGGGAACGTATTTAAATCGTATCGGTTCTTTGTGAGTTACGGTCAGCATAGATCATTCTTATATAATAGATGTATTACTACATCATTGCTATTCAAAATCACAACACATTTACAAAGCTATATCCGATTCTAAAATACGTCACAAAATTCAAGCTTATTAATAAAAACAACAAAAATACTCTCTACACTAAACATGCAAAAACGTGTTTTCTCTGCTCTTGCTACAAATTGATGTCTGTTGGCATTTGTTCAAGGACGGTTGAGTTGATAGCTCCGTTTGAAATTATTTTGATAAAGTTTGTTAAAGAAAACAAAACGAATTTAAGGACATCGGCCCATGCGAAATATTGTAAAATGTTGTTCTAATTTAGAAAAATTTGCGGGAGCGCGCATATCAATTCACCAAAGTTTTTATCGCAATCGGATGAATGGTATAGGAATGCATACGATAATTATATAGATAATAAATGGTGGAAAACGAATTAAGGCCCCCGGCCACAAACGGAATATTGTAGAATTGTTGTATTACTTCAGAAACCTACTTATTATATCACAAAATTAAAAAAAGAGAAACATATTACTGAAGTTGTATCGCATTCAGATAAATGGTATAGGAGTGCATACGGATATTATTTTTTACAAAGCTCATATAAGAAAAATAACGATTTTGGGGCCAACGGCCAAAAACGGATTATTTTAAAAGTGTTGTAACTACTTCAGAAACCTAATTACTATGTGACACACACAATTTAATGTCGCTATTTGTATTTTATTAAAAATCTATCCATCCACACATTAGCTCTGTTTGAAATTGTATTTGTATAGCTCATATAGGAAAAACAGAACATAGGGCCCCTGGCTCAAAAAAGAATATTTTAAACGGTTGTAATAATTTGAAAAGCTTTGCGGACTTGGGTAAAACATTTTACTAAAGTTTTATCGCATTCAGATAAATGATATAGGAGCGCATACAGAAATTATTTTGTACAAAGCTCATATAAGAAAAAAAAAGAATTTGGGAACAACGGCTGAAAACGGAATATTTTAAAAGTATTGTAATTACTCATTAACATGGGCGACCTTATGGACAACCTTTCAACAAAGTTTTGTTGCAATCGCATGAATGGTGTAGGAGCGCATACGGTTTGAAATTATATTTATATAGCTCATATTGGAAAAATAGAACATGGGGCCCCTGGCTCAAAACAGAATATTTTAAACGGTTGTAATAATTGGAAAAGCTTTGCGGGCGTGGGAAAAAACATCTAACTAAACTTTTATCGCATTCAGAAGAATGGTATAGGAGCGCATACCGAAATTATTTTGTACAAAGCTCATAAAAGAAAAAAAATAATTTGGGGCCAACAGCTGAAAACGGAATATTTTAAAAGTATTGTAATTACCCATTAACATGCGCGACTTTATGGACAACCTTTCAAAAAGTTTTGTTGCAATCACATGAATGGTGTAGGAGCGCATACGGTTTGAAACTATATTTATATAGCTCATATAAGAAAAAACGAACATGGGGCCCCTGGCTCAAAACGGAATATTTTAAAACGGTTGTAATAATTTAGAAACCTTTGCTGGCATGCTCGCAACATCTCGTCAAAGTTTTAGCGTATTCGAATAAATGGTGTAGGAGCGCAGACGAAATCTATTGTTTACAAAGCTCATATAAGAAAAAAAAACGATTTTGGGGCCAACGGCCAAAACGAAATATTTTAAAAGTGTTATAATGACCCGGTAAAATGCGCGAGCTTGTAGAATACAACTCTCTAATGTTTTGTCGCAATCGCATGAATGGTGTAGGAGCGCATACGGTTTGAAACTATATTTATATAGCTCATATAAGAAAAAACGAACACGGGGCCCCTGGCTCAAAACGGAATATTTTAAAACGTTTATAATTATTTCCAAACCTTTGTGGGCGTGCGTGTAACATTTTACCCAAGATTTAGCGCATTCAGACGAATGGCGTAGGAGCGCAGACGGAAATATTGTTTTACAAAGCTCGTATAAGAAAAAAAACGAATGGAGGGCCAACGGCCGAAAACGAAAAAATTGAAAAGTTTTTTAATGTCGCAGTTAAATGCCCAGGTAGGTGGCCAACAACTCACCAAAGTTTTGTTGCAATCGCATGAATGGTGTTGGAGCGCATACGAGACAAACATACATACATACATACATTCATTTTTATATATATAAGATTTTTATATATATAGAAGACAGTAGCGTAAGAAGCGTAAGATGGACTAGGCGGTCCCGCCCCGGGCGACATTTATTCTTTCTATGAAGAGGCGGCATTTTAGGCCAACTGCAGAGTTTCTTTTCATGGAAGACGGGCGGCAGAATCTTGACCCCCCCCCCCCCAGGGCAGCACCCACAGATAAATAGATTTCTGGGGAAAAGGGCGGGGTGGGGGGTCTAATTTAATTTGATTTTTAAATCGTGTTCTGTATTTTATGGCTTACGTCTTCTAAATGCCAGACACTGTATCCAACCATCAAACTGTGTCCATGCAACTATCAAACTGTGTCCAACTATCAAACTGTGTCCAACCATCAAACTGTGTCCAACCATCAAACTGTGTCCAACCATCATTTTGTTCCATCTTCCAATCAATTCTCCCTTCAAGAATGCATTAAGATGTTTTACGTTGAATTCAAACTGGTACAATGAGCCCGAACTGTCGTGACAACTGGTACAATGAGCCCGAACTGTCATGACAACTGGTACAATGAGCCCGAACTGTCGTGACAACTGGTACAATGAGCCCGAACTGTCGTGACAACTGGTAAAATGAGCCCGAACTGTCGTGACAACGGTTACAATGAGCCCGAACTGTCGTGACAACTGGTAAAATGAGCCCGAACTGTCGTGACAACGGGTACAATGAGCCCGAACTGTCGTGACAACGGGTACAATGAGCCCGAACTGTCGTGACAACGGGTACAATGAGCCCGAACTGTCGCGGCAACTGGTACAATGAGCCCGAACTGTCGTGACAACGGGTACAATGAGTCCGAACTGTCGCGGCAACTGGTACAATGAGCCCGAACTGTCGTGACAACTGGTACAATGAGCCCGAACTGTCGCGACAACTAGCATCGGATTTGACTTAAAACATGTTGCCTGTACGTCTTATGAAAACAAACAACAACATAAGCCACCTGAGAAACTAGCAGATGTCTTAGAGGGCTATTAGTAATTTGACAGGTCTCACTTGAATTGACCCCATACGTGGCAGCACTGACCCATCAGGGTTTTAAAGTCTTGCTGAATTAATTGCTCGATTAGTTGTGAAATCTCATGGGGGACCACTGTCTCTTCGGGTTACCCAAGGTCAGTAATTAGATAAAATATACAAAGTACTATCCTGTCTTTAGGGAGATTTCAGATCTATAAGTCACTTTAAGAGCTAGTTAGCGAGAAGCGACTAGTTTGTTTGTCGGAGAGTGCATAAGGATTAGTTATAGATTGAGAGTGTCACCGGCTGGTGGACGGAAGAGCAGAGGATAGCTAGTTACACCAAGGGCGTGCCATTGGCTGGCGGTTGAGTTTGGTAAATTAGTTATAGCTAGCGAGCTTCACTGCTAGACGGCTATAGTTTACAGGTTACGGAGATACATTGTGATGAGAAGGTCAACGTGGATCTGTGATCAGCTTGAATGGGGGATGTTAGTTTAAGTTGAAGAGACCTTCTGAAATAATACGCCATGGAAAGTTTTAGTATGACGTTTGTTTATGAAGATTAGTAAAAGGCAATACAGGGGGAGGGGGAGAGAGCGGGGGGGAGGGGTCTTTTTGGACAAACAATAAATCATTCGACTGAGTTGTACATGATGGCAATGTATTAGGAGGAACAGCCCTCACAAACAGTAGCTGATATTTATCAAATTGTAAAGGAGAATACTGGTCTGCGTTCCGTTAGTCTGTATTTGGATGAGCTTAGAGCAGCGGTTATCAACCTGTTGGTCGAGACCCGTTTTGGGGGGTGGAATTATCCTTTCATAGGGGTCGCCTAAGACCACCGGGAACCACAGTTACAAAGTAGCTAGGAAAATAATTTAATGTTTGGCGGTCGCCACAACATGAGGAACTGTATTGAAGGGTCGCGGTATTAGGACTGTTGAAAACCACTGGCTTAGAGTAATCGATTTAGAAAATACTGAATTCTGCACATCTAGAGTGATTATTTTTTATTTATTTTTTTATATTGTTGTTGTTTTTTAACATAAGAAGTCCATGGGAAGAAACATTAGAGCTAGAAATTAATTCTTTTTTAAAAAAAATGAAAACTGCGGCTGAAATGGCCCACGAGTTGGGATTTGGCGGATACAAATGTCACAATGGCTTGAACGATATTTTGTTTTAACCAGGCGATTTAACTCCTTGAGGTTTTCAAACATGTTACGCTCCTGGGTCTTTTATTTCAGATATGTAATCCTCTTACTGAGCAGACAAAAGCTGTTTAGGCGGGATCAATTCTCTGTTACAGCTAAATTAACAAATGAAAAACAGAGGACTTGGTTTCAAGGAAAATTTTTTTTTAAAGAAAACAGGTCAGATTTAATCATTTGAAGTGCATCGTTTGTGTGTACTGCAGAACAAAGAACTTTATTAAATTCAAAATAGAAAGGCAAAAGTACGTAGATCACTTGATATTGTTAGCGAATAAATAATTTTTTTAAAATTCTGACCCAAAGTCTCAGTTTAAACTTTTCAAACTAAGGATTGACAGGGGTAATCTCATGCTAAAATGGATTAGCGTTATGAGTTTTCCTAAACGTTCTCATCTTATTGTCCTGTATGACTGCCTCCCTGTATTATTGCCTCCCTGTATGACTGCCTCCATGTATGACTGCCTCCCTGTATCATTGCCTCCCTATAGCACTACCCCCCTGTAACATTGCCTCCCTGTATCACTGCCTCCCTGTATGCGAGGCAGTGATACAGGGAGGCAGCAATACAGGGAGGCAGTCATACAGGAAGGCAAAGATACAGGAGACAGTGCTCCAAGGAGACAGCTATTGTATCTGTGTGTGTGTGGAAAAAAAAAGGGGGGGGGGTTAATTTTAAAACCCATCTACTTCTTAGAGCAACACAAGAAAGCTGCAGTCTTGTCCAACAAATGTTCAGGCCACTAGAATAAATCCGCTACGAAAAAAATTAGAAATTGTTTCATTTGTGTCTTTGCCTCGTTTTATTTAGCAGCACTTGGACAACAACAAAATGATTTTGATCTAATGCTGTTGTTGTTGTTGTTTAATCTTAAATACATTTATTACAAGCTTGTCCTACGCGTTGATAGTTAAAATGGCATAATGTCGGTATTAACATCACAGCTCTCTTAGTGGATAGCGATAGTTAAAATGATATGGTGCGACCGGAAACAGCTGACCTAAGGGTTCCTCGGGTCTCAATGACATCATACAAGATCGCATCATACAGGACTTCCCGTCGTGGACAAGATCTGCAGATCTTACGCGTGTCTTCTGGATTGATCTTTCTATGTATGACAGTTTCTGACATCTGAAATGCTGAGACTTGTTGCCCTGATAACGGCTACGATGTTACAACATTGCTAGCAGTGTCGTCTGACCTAGCTTTGATGGACTTTACACGATTTAGAAGGAAAAAAAGGAATTTGTCTCAACGAACACAAGAAAGGTTGACTATTCCTCGACGGGGATATTCACAGCATGAACTGTTGCAATGTTCTATGTCTAAAGCTAAGCACTTGATGAACGTTTCTTGCGAGGGCATCAGGTCAATGATCAGTGAAAGGTCCAATTTCCGGCTCCCACTTACCTGTCATTAGGCGATTATTTATCTCTCCCCATGTCGTCAAAAACCCTGCCTTATGTACCCATTCACATTTATCTCTCCCCATGTCGCCAAAAACCCTGCCTTATGTACCCATTCACATTTATCCCAGCCATGACTCGCTAACTTTTTGCGTACCTTATTTTTCTTTTCTTACGGGCTTTGTTCCATAAGAATATTCTTTGGTGAGCTTGAACATAGAAGGCGGTTAGCTGATGTACAAAAGAAACGCTTCAATGACGCCCTGAAAGCCTCACAGAAAGCGTTCGATGTACAACCAAACACACGGGGGAAAAGATATATATATATATATATATAAGTAGATTTAACCATGACTGTAACGATCATCCTGTGACAACCCACCTTACTGTAACTCCCCCAATTACTTTGTGACATACAACTTCTATATCATCCCCAGTTACGTTGTGACTTACAATCTTGCTATATCACCCCACCCCCGCTCACGTTGTGACATACAACCTTCTATATCATCCTCATTTTACGTTGTGACATTTAACCTTGTTTATCATCCTCAGGCTCCTCTCGTCCGTGGTTGAGATCCTGCGGCCGTTCCTGCTCTTTGTTTTCACGGAGCCCCAGCAGTCCCTGCAATATGGTGACGCCCGGTCTGGTCTCTGCAGGGCCTTGTTGGACGCCTGTCTCAGTGGGTCTGATCAACTGTCTGCCAATGTCATACAACAATTACTGACAATTCTTCCTCATGTCCCGGTAAGTCGATGTCCAAACACTGACCCCCCCGTCCTCCCATTAAAGACCATGTTTCGGCACAGCCTCACAATTCTGCCGATTCCAGCCCTATCCACCAACATTCCATGGTTTAGTGATCTTAACTTGAGTTTAGGAGAAACGGAGTGAATTGTCTTTCACCAGAATTTTTCCCGAGTAAAGAGATAATGTAGCACTTTCCCTTCCGCTCCTGAATAGGCCACTGCAATCGTCTTTTAGGTTTCTCTATCAAGTGTTTGTCTATTTGTCCTTGCAATCGTCTTTTAGGTTTCTCTATCAAGTGTCTTTCTATTTGTCCTTGCAATTGTCTTTTAGGTTTCTCTATCAAGTGTCTGTCTATTTGTCCTTGCAATCGTCTTTTAGTTTTCTATATCAAGTGTCTGTCTATTTGTCCTTGCAATCCTCTTTTAGGTTTCTCTATCAAGTGTCTGTCTATTTGTCCTTGCAATCGTCTTTTAGGTTTCTCTATCAAGTGTCTGTCTATTTGTCCTTGCAATCGTCTTTAAGGTTTGTGGATGTTAATTATACGTTGTTGCTGTTTTTACATAGAAATTATATCGCCCCCCCCCTTTTTTTTTTTCACACAATCTAAATGTGTTTGGCGAAGTCTAATTTTTAAACGTTGCTTGTATCTTCTGATGTTTCTTCACCCCTGAAAACAATCCACGATATAATGACTTATGGTGAGAAGCTTCTTCCGGAAACTGCTATCCAATTATTTTTTTAAAATATCATCACATCAAAAACGCATAATGAGGTACATATTTTTGTCCACTCCCATACTCTGTTGCTAGCTTCCATTGAGAAATCTCACGTGTGTGAGCGCGGGCTGCTAGACTTACAGAACACACATGAATGGGTTATTCCCGCCCAATTACGTCACACTGGCTAATATAATTTGTTTCCACAATGCTCCCACAGCGGACGCTCTTTACTGTATCGAGAACAAATTAGATCCTGCACATTAATTTGATCACGTTATTCCCCTAATCCGGAAATGCTTACTTTGGATTAACCCATACGTTCTGCCCTTGTGTTTGTACGATATAAAGAACAACCTTCACACCCCCCCCCCCCCCCAAAAAAAAACCAAAAAAAAAAAACGACCGTTTGTTTAACTCGCTAGATGAGATTGAGCATCGTATTACAGGAGCGTCATTCTGTAAGAGCCGTCATGTGACCTGTCTTACATTGAATCGTAAAGCCCCCGCTGCTCGCCCCTAAACCTTCCATTTTATTTGGAAGTGAGTACAACAAAGTGAGGTCAAACCTACAAAAAAGGAACACAGTAAAACAACGAACGTGTCGACAGGAAGCCTTCATCAGCGAACAAACCACAGAATAAAATTTTGAAAATAACACTCTGTATGTGTACGTCAAATTTTTAATCATCAAAATGTATTATGTGTATGTCACATTTCATGCTTTTAGTTCCGTTTCTCCAGCCCAAGGGCAATGCTTCAGTTTGTATCGACCACTCAAGAGGCTGGTAAATCCCGGAGCTTAGAAAGTAACTCGACTAAAATATTCAATACTGAATTGGTCTCCCAGTGATGTAACAGTCGGGTGATTGAAGCTTTAGTCGCCCCTAACGCCTCCCGTGTAGCGTGGGATTACACGAAAAACTTGGACGGAACAGAAAAGTGAATCGATCCTCAACGGTAGGAGTTAACTTGTCCGTGACAATGAAATGATGAGTTGGATGCCAGCACTGGCTTAGTGGTGGCTGCTGGTGTGAAATCTGGCAGGGACGCTGGTTAGATAAGCTTAACAGCGGCTGCTGATCAAAAGTCCGTTGACATTTTAAAAACGGTTTGACGGGTGTTGTGTAAGTCTGGGGACGTATAAGAAAAGATTGTGTGCGAGTGTACCAAATTTGTAATAGTGTGGGAGAGGTGGTGTTTTAAGAGGAAAAAGTGACAGTGGCTTGGTTGTTTGTCACTCAAGATTGGCGCCATGAGCTTTCTATCTGCATTTGGTCACCAGGTCAGTTAATTTGTGCTGTGGTGTGCCTCAGGAAGAATCTTTGATTCCTTTAATATAGCGCCTTAAGATACCCCCCTCCCCCAACGAAAAAAAGCTTATATTAAGATTCTGACATAATTTAATGATACTCACAGAATTAAGTCAATGATGGGGACATCATCTCCGGACTGAAAGATCCTTGGTTGGGACATCATATCCGGACTGAGAGATCCTTGATTGTGACATCATTTACGGACTGAGAGATCCTTGATTGGGACATCATCTACGGGACATCATCTCCGGACTGAAAGATCCTTGATTGGGACATCATCTCCGGACTGAAAGACCCATGATTGGGACATCATCTACGGGAAATCATCTCCGGACTGAAAGATCCTTGATTGGGACATCATCTCCGGACTGAAAGATCCTTGATGCAGACGGACGATTAATTTCGTGGCACGAGATCCATGACATCGTACCGTCCCAAACTCCAGATATGTTATGTGCATAGTGTAGTTAGGATTGTACATGTGAGCTGCTATTGCTGTCTCCATTTATTTGATTGTTACATAACATAGATAATGAATTAAGTTCTTTTAAGTATATTATATAATATAATAGCCGATATACCCGGCGTGGCCCGGGATTGCATTAGGACCCCGATCCCGTGGCCTACAGATCCCGTTAGGATACTGTTCTCTGTAGGATCCCGTTCCATCTAGGGACCCTGCTTTCTAATGTTATCCCATTTACCGATAAAATCTATTCAATAATGTCATAGATATAGCATTTTAAGAATATCGAACTTTCTGGAAAATTCTAGATTGGATATTATTAGTTTTACATCCACCAATATTTCTGTACGGACAGTGAAGTGCATTGCTACCACCCTAGGCCTATATCCATTAATTGACATAGAAACTATAGTGTTGTCTAAGCCTATTGATATTTATTTAGCTCATATAAGGAAAAATGAAATGGGGCCCCCGGCCCCAGGAGAATGGATATTATGAGTTCAGTACCCTTCGGTATTTGAAAATGGATAATCAAGTGTACGTGTACTAAGTTTGATCGATGTCCATCCATTCACGTAGGAGTATTTGTTTGTAATATTTTTATATAGCTCATATAACAAAAAAACGAATTCGGGGCCCCCGGCCCCACACGAAATGTTATTAAAAGTTTTCGACCCCTTAAAAGTTCCTTCTGGATAACCATGGATATATGTGCCAAGTTTGGTCAAGATCCATCAATCCGTGTAAAAGCCTTTGTGGAACAGACAAACCCACAAACAAATTTTCACTTTTATATATATATATATGATATGATATGATATGATATGACTAGCGGATATTCCCCTGCAAATTTGCCGGGATAGCATTCGGAAAGAAGGAACTTCAACAGTCTACCGCCTTATAATTATTCCGATCCCGGTGGGCTCACAATCCCGTCGGTATCCCGCTCCCGTTAGTATACCATTTCCCGGTGGGATTCTGATCCCTCTGGATCCCAATTCCGGTATGATCCCAATCCCCCCGGTATTCCGATCCCGGTGGTATATCGATAGCTGTCGGATCCCGATACCGATGAGTTACCGGTCTAAGCCTATTGATATTTTTATATAGCTTATATAAGTAAAAATTAAATGAGGCCTCCGGCCCCAGAGAAATGGATATTATGACTTCAGTACCCTTCGGTATTAGAATATGGATAATAAAGTGTATGTGTACTAAGTTTACTCATGAAGGAGTATTTGTTGTTAATTTTATTAATATAGCTCATATAGGAAAAAACGAAAGTTTGGGCCCCCGGCCCTAAACGGAATGTCATAAATAGTTCAAAACCCCTTAAGAGATCCTCCAGTATAATGATGGATATATGTGCCAAATTTGGTCAAGATCTATCCATCCATGTACGAGTATTAAGCATATTGACCTATAGAACTTTCTGGAACATTCTAGATTAAATGTAAAATCCTCCTCGAACCGTGTAAAAACGGTCTTTTCTAAGTATTTATTATTCGAATACGAAAAATTATACAACTAAATGCATTTCTATAACTGTAGTACATTTAAGTTAAAAGAGGGGCCCCGGGGGCCCATTCCATAATTGTACCGAATTAGTTTTGCCCTTGGATGGGGCCTCTAAAAATCATCCAGGTATGTTATGATGCTAAAATTTTTAATTTGTCCCTTTAAAATTTACCGAATAATGCCATAGATATAGCGTTTTAAAGTTATTAAACTTTCTGGAAAATTCTAGATTGGATATTATTAGTGTTAAATCCACCGATATTTCAGTACGGACAGTGAAGTGTATTGCTTCCACCCTAGGCCTATATCCATCAATTCACATAGAACCTATAGTGTTGTCTAAGCCTATTAATAATTATATAGCTTATATACGGAAAAATTAAATTGGGCCCCCGGCCCCAGAGGAATGGATATTATGAGTTCAGTACCCTTTAGTATTTGAGTATGGATAATCTAGTGTATGTGTACTAAGTTTGGTCAAGATCCATTCATTCTATTAGGAGTATTAAGCCTATCGATATTTATATATCTCATTTAAGGAAAAATTAAATGGGCCCCCGGCCCCCTAGGAATGGATTTTTTATGAGTTCCCTACCCCTCGGTACTTGAATATGGATAATGAAGTGTATATGTACTACGTTTGGTCAAGATCATCAATTCATGCTTGAGTATTTGTCGGTCATTTTATTTATATAGCTCATGTAAGAAAAAAACATGAATTCGGGGCACCCGGCCCCACACGAAATGTTATTAAATGTTTTCAACCCCTTAAGAGTTCCTTCTGTATAATGATGGATATATGTGCCAAGCATGGTCAAGATCCATTAATCCATGTAATAGCCTTTGTGGTACAAACAAACAAACACCGCCACAAATTTTCACTTTTATATATATGATATGATACATGGGGTTTTTCATTATTTTTGTGCAACAAGAGGAGTCTCAAAGAAGCAAACAAGAACTCAGTACAGGAGCTCCTCATTCCTGCCAAAGACAATAAGGTATTTCGTCATACACTTGACACATTTGCGTCTATTGCCTTCTGTCTTCCAACCCCCAGTTCATAACACCATCGCTGAGTAGCCCTTGCAACCAGTGAAGTATTCCCTTTAAAACCATGCACTGTTACATCGCGAACCCCTGTGAAACATTCCAGCCAGAATGATCAATTCATTGATCGTGGGCCCTCAAAATATAGAAGGAGAAGCATTTATTTCTATTTGTAATTCTTTCTCGGTTTGTTTATTACTTTCTGAGCGCTGTTGACACAATATATTTCATGTCTCAAAGTTATGTCTTCATTTTATTTATATTATTATTATTATTATACGAAGTTTTATAAAGCGAGTATCCCAACCTATGGCTGGGCTCACCACGCTGTATCTCTACCTCAGCTTATTGACTATTCTACTTCGGCTTATTGACTATTCTACTTCGGCTTATTTACTATTCCATCTCTAGAATGTTAATTTAGTCTCCCCTTCATATGAAGTCACCATCGCTATCCACGTAAATATTAACTAGAAAGCAATGACTTTTATTCTGTGAAGAAACAAGCTCATTTGCATGATAGGAATATTAACCCAGACCGTGATCTCAATTAGGCCAAGAGCTCGTGAGCAGCCCTCTGTGGTTCTCTACAGCATTGCTTATTACTCTTGGACTAAATGTAAGACTCTGTGATTCACTACATCATTATTTATAACTCTTTGACTAAATGTTAGCATTGCTATTGGGTAATTGCACGCTACTGGTCCCTCTGTCGCTCACCCTAACCCGAACCCTAAATCTATCATAAACAAAGGGAAGTGACTACCAATAAGGTGACACAGAAGTACATTAGCCTTGCTATTGTATTCCCCCTTCGACCGCTGAGCACTTCTTTGGCCGCTGAGCCTCATCTTTGACCACTGAGCCCATCTTTGACCACTGAGCCCATCTTTGACCACTGAGTCCAGCTTTTACCACTGAGTCCATCTTTGACCACTGAGTCCATCTTTGACCACTTATTCCATCTTTGACCATTGAGCCCATATTTGACCACTGAGCCCATCTTTGACCACTGAGCACATCTTTGACCACTGAGTCCATATTTGACCACTGAGTCGATCTTTGACCACTGAGCCCATCTTTGACCACTGAGTCCATCTTTGACCACTGAGTCGATCTTCTACCACTGAACCCAATCTTCGACCACTGAGCCCATCTTTGACCACTGAGTCCATCTTTGACCACTGAGTCGATCTTCTACAACTGAGTCGATCTTCGACCACTGAGCCCCATCTTTTACCACTGAGCGCCATCTTCTACCACTGAACCCAATCTTCGACCACTGAGTCCATCTTTGACCACTGAGTCGATCTTCTACCACTGAGCCCCATCTTCTATCATTATGCCCCATCTTCTACCATTGAGCCCCATCTTCTACCACTGAGCCCCATCTTCTATCACTGAGCCCCATCTTCTACCATCTCAGATCGTGTGTTTTCTTGTTGTTGTTTCAAGCGTTTATTAAATACAAGTATTAAAAGTAGGTTTAAAAAAAATTAGGAACACTTGTATCCAATCAGCCCAGAGTCCAGACTAACTGCTGTTCATGTTACAGCCCATATGTAATTATCTCCTGCTTCCTGGAGACATTTCTGAGACCACTAGGTACGCCCATTGACCAATTCCATACTGACACGACCAACCTGATCTCTAAGAGATTACTTGAAAAATTATTGGCCTGTTTTTAACCCAGAAACCTCATATGTGCCCGTAGTTTTCGGCCTACTCAGTCAACTGTGCAGCACTGACCTGATTTCATCCAATTTTCTTTGTCTTTAACAAGATGCACCGGTCAAGCGTAGATTAAATTATGTATCTGCAATAATGCCAATGTACAATATATGATTATTATATCACTACTTTTCACTCGTGTTAATTGATTTTTAATAATCATTTCTTTCTCAAACAATCCAGTCGTCATTTGTTTTTGTCGAAATCATTGACCCTGAGATTAATGATAATTTAATGATATAACAAGAAATAGTTTGATTTGTGGTGATTACATATTTAACCGTAATATTGACAAAATATGGAGCATGTGGCTTGCATTTTTTTTTTAATGGCATGATCACTTTAAATTTGTCTTACTTCACAGACTGACACTAAAGAGCATGTTCTAAAAGTGGGTCAAATGATGACTGATGTCACCGCAGTGCTGATAAAACGACTGGACGCGGTCAATCAAAGAGATGAGGGTTGTCATGACCTTGAGGAAGTGCGATCTTGGGCGGGTGATCTGCTGACCTATGGCCTTGAGGTGACCTTAAGATGCAACGATCTGGATGTGGCATTCGGGAATTTAACGGAGGAACTCATTCGCTTGGCTAGTCACCAACTAGTGAGTACATCTACTGTAGCTAACCAAAATTTCGTCTGTCTCGTCACCAACTAGTGACTACATCTAATGTAGCAAACTAAAATTTCTCCCTTCTTCTAAGTATCTCTTTCTCTCTATTTCTCTCAATCTCTCTCACCTCCTGTCTCATTCTTTTCTCTCTTCCTGTGTCTCCCTTTCCCATTTTCACTCTCTCTCTCTCTCTCCATCCCCCCTCTCCCCCCCCCTCTCTCTCTTTTCGTCTTGCTACATTTACCCGGGGGAACTACATATTTCTCCTCCTAGCTTAACCTTTCCTATTTACTCCTTAAATCTTAGCTCACCTTTTCTGCGTTAATCTTTTTCTGACCTTCTTTTAAACCTTACCTCACTCATCCCCACACCCGCACTAATTTCCTTTTCTTATGTGGGCTTGGCATTTTGATAGCTTGGAAAGCAACTTATCACATATATAAATATCGGTTTGATTTCTATCAGCCTCTTGTGTAATAGTTTCACAGAATGCTAGCCAGTCGCCCCTGCAGCCCTCTCAAAGATAACTGCAGCCCGCTCAAAGATGATTGTAGCGTCTGGTGATCCCCCAGCTGATCGTTGGGACATTTCAGCAGTTGTGTTGTCTCAAATATGTTAACGTTCTAACTCAAATTCTCTACTTGAAACGTGGAGGCGAAGGTCGACACACTAGTTTATTGTTCTTGCTTCGATTTCAATTTTGAAGAGAAAAAAATAAAGTTTTTAAATGTATCTGTTGTTGTAGCGTTATTCTTCAGTGTGTGCCAACGTACAACATACTAGATTACGTTCATGAATATCAGTCTTGTCTAACTTTATGTACTGCGGCCAGTTAGTTCACGATGTTTAGGACCTGTTTATAAAGTGGTTTGTCTTTGTCTCCAGGTGACAAAGACAGATTGCAACCTCTTACTCCTGAGTGAGCTTCTCCGTATCAACCTTGCGTTTGTTCACCCACGATTGCTGACCCTGGGTAAGTTTATAAGGTCTCGTTTAGAGATGTTATTTATGTTATTTTTTAAAATAAGAAAATAAAATAGATGCCAATGAGGAGTTAATTTAAGCTCAATGCTTTTCTCAAAGTCAAGAATTCATCTACGCTACCCAGATGCTATTGAATATGCCGTCAACTAACACACAGCACACACCCGCTTCCTAACTAGATGCTATTGAATATGCCATTCACAAACACATACACACGATATTGTCTCACCACAACGTCACACGCCTGAAACTAAATAAAAAAATAAAGGACATGAAGTGTTATTTGTATCTGAACATATTTATTTCCGTTCAGAAATCATAATTTTATTTTTGCTTTTCTTAAACAGATTTTCTAACTGATTTCATTGGCCAGGTGTTTTTCTTACGGTCTTACAACTTTCTTCTACTCCGTGAACCTTCTGCACTAAAACATTTGAACGTCGCAATCGTTGAACTCACTGTTCATGAACATGTGAACATTTGAACGGTTTCGTCTCAGTTGGAGAAGCCATGTTTGGGATTAATAATTTGATCACGTGTCTAAAACCACCTCCAGTATCCCGTCACCCCACGGGTTTTCTCTTCCCTGCCAAAATTGGTGGGTCTGTTGTTCGGTGGATCTGTGGTTCGGTGGATCTGTGGTTCGGTGGATCTGTGGTTCGGTGGGTCTGTGGTTCAGTGGGTCTGTGGTTCTTTCACGTTCGGCATGAGGTTTTCAAAGTCAGGAGGGAAAAAAATTAGATTACCTTAGACGCGTTGAGCTGTTTTTTAGGAAATCGGAAATTGAATATCACTTTTAATCCTATTTCCTGCTCTTATCCACAGTCCTTACCCTTACCGGTTATGCCTATGGTTTGGTCTACTTTTGAGTGCATGGGCGTCTGCCCCACTTTTTCTTCATTCTATGCAATATATATTTGTTTGCTTCTTATCGGGTGTAAGTATGTTTGTTATGGTAACTGAAGAAGGCTTTTAGCCGACACGATTTACTTTGGTCTTTCACCAATGATGTTTCCCTCCTAGAGTTTTGTAAACACAATTGCACAAATAGAGTTTTGTGTTTTAGTCTACTTACCTTATTTTCTTTTTCCTTCTTTTAAAACAAAACAACATTTTTTAATAATACTTTAAAAAAAAAAAAAAATGTTGTTAAATTATTATGAAGCAGCTGTAAAATGTATTTACTACATGTATTTTCTAGCTGCGGTATTATTAGCGTCAAGGAGCTTGGATCCTCCTTGGACTTTTTCTTTTATTTGTTGAACCTTCAGTCACTCAGAAGAAAATGTTTGGTTTCAACTGTCTTGATGTCTGCCCCCTCTCACACAGATGTGTGCCCTCCCTCACACTGATGTCTGACCTATCTCACACTGATGTCTGACCTCTCTCACACAGATGTCTGACCTCTCTCACACAGATGTCTGACCTCTCTCACACAGATGTCTGACCTCTCTCACACAGATGTCTGACCTCTCTCACACAGATGTCTGACCTCTATAACACTGATGACTGACCTCTCTCACCCTGATGTCTGACCTCTCCCACACTGATGTCTGACCTCTCTCACACTGATGTCTGGCCTCTCTCACGCTAATGTCTGGCCTCTCTCACACTGATGTCTTACCTCTCTCACACTGATGTCTCACCTCTCTCACACTGATGCCTGATGTCTATCACACTGTTGCCTGAAGTCTCTCACACTGATGCCTGAGGTCTTTCACACTGTTGCCTGACGTCTCTCACACTGATGCCTGACGTCTTTCACACTGATGCCTGACGTCTCTCACACTGATGCCTGACGTCTCTCACACTGATGCCTGACCTCTCTCACACTGATGCCTGACGTCTCTCACACTGATGCCTGACGTCTCTCACACTGATGCCTGACGTCTCTCACACTGATGCCTGACCTCTCTCACACTGATGCCTGACGTCTCTCACACTGATGCCTGACGTCTCTCACACTGATGCCTGACCTCTCTCACACTGATGTCTGACGTCTCTCACACTGATGCCTGACGTCTCTCACACTGATACCTGACGTCTCTCACACTGATGCCTGACGTCTCTCACACTGATGCCTGACCTCTCTCACACTGATGCCTGACGTCTCTCACACTGATGCCTGACGTCTCTCACACTGATGCCTGACCTCTCTCACACTGATGCCTGACGTCTCTCACACTGATGCCTGACGTCTCTCACACTGATACCTGACGTCTCTCACACTGATGCCTGACGTCTCTCACGCTGATGCCTGACGTCCTCTCACACTGACAGTTTTGTGTAATGTCAGCATACGTGAGAAGCGATATCTCTTTATAATCTACATCTAATTTTTTAAACTCTAATTATAAAATTTTAAGACATTGTCGCTGTAAAATGTTTATTGTTCTCTATAGAATCTGATGATACGTCCTATGAATACAGTTTTTACAAAGTATGTATACTGTGTATAAGCTTTAGAAAAACAAGGAGTCATATGTATTAATAAATGTATAAAACTCAAAAGTTTTTTCAAAACGTTTTTCACACTACACGTCACTACCGTTATAAATTTAAATCTTCGAAAGTGAGTATATATATATATTTATTTATTTATTCGTATCCGGAAATTTGATCGAAAGAAATTTCGTCGACTTAAAATTAATCGACGGAATTTTGATCGAACGGAAATTTGGTCGAATCTTTTTTTAAGTTTATACATTAAAATTTTGTGTCAAATTTCTTTTTGAACGCATTATTTTGTTTTACTATATATTATAGTGCGATCAAAAAGAAATTTAACGAAAATTTTAACGTCTGAACTGAAAAAAAGATTCGACCAAATTTCCGTTCGATCAATTTTCCGTCCACGAAATTTCTTTCGATCACATTTCCGGTAACCCTATTTTTTAAATTTTTTTTTTGGTGTGTTTGGGGGGGGGGGGGATATTTTTGCTTATAGTCCGCGCCAATGCGCAATGCTTGGAAGGGGGATGATGGAATGAAACACTTACTCTGTAAATTATGATAAAGTGTAGATTGTTATCACTACGAAAATAGGACATGTACTGTCACAATGCTGACTGTTACGGACTGCTATTAATCGAGAATTTTATCTCTTGGTTTTGTCTATTGGCTCGTTTCAAAACAGTCCATAATAATGGACGATACCAAAGTTTTTAAAAACAATACAACTAGAACGATACACAAAGCCAAATAATACGTTTTTTTTAATTTTGTGATTTTCTATGAATGACAAAAGTAAAAGAATATGATTAAAATTATTACCTTACAGTATGACTGGTACCGGTGCTGTATGTAAAAATACAATGAGTTCAAGTTGTACAAAGAAAAACTACACACAACAAAGCACTGTCTAGTATTAAATAATGACACACTGCACGTCTCGTGATAAAGGAAAGGAAAAATCTCTGGCCCATTCAATCGGTCAGCCTTTTTATAAGCAATTCCTACTAATGTCTCTCGAACCGTCTAACGCATTGTTTATCTTCCACGTGCATGACCTCTTTCAAGTCGGTCCCGTGTTGGGGCGGCTAGAAAAAATATCCCTTTGATGATACTTTTGTTTACTATCATCCGTTTCTGTGGAACATGATAGAACAATCTAGAAAATGTGGGAAACAGTAAGACTGTGTGTTCCATTTCCAGAATGATCATCTGAAACTGCCTATAAAAAGGGCTGACCGATAGAGAGGGGGAGATTTTTCCTTTCCTTGATTACGAGGCATGCTATGTGTCATTATACTTTGTTGTGTGTAGAGATTTTTATTTCCTCGTACAATTTTGTGCTCATTGTATTTTGATATACAGTACCGGTACCAGCAAATCTGTAAGTTTATAATTTCAATCATAATTCTCTTGCTGTTATTATTTAATTGAAGTTCACAAATTAAAAAGTTATTAATTGTAATTAGCTCTGGCCTTAATTGTCGTTTTATTTGTTATTATTTTTAACCTTTGGTATCGTCCTTTATTATGGACTGTTTTTAGAACGAGCCCTAGACAAAACAACAGAGATTAAATTCTCCATCTATAACGGTCCGTAATACACACCCCAACACGGCCTCGACCGTAAGAGGTCATGCACGTGGAAAGTGAGGAAGACGTGCTTTAACACGTCATCTTCATAACACTGACATATACTGGAACATATTGTCTCAAAGTGCAACATACTGGAATATACTGTCACATACTGCAACATACTGGAACACACTGCCATATACTGGCACATACTGTCACATACTGAAACATACTGCCACATATCACTTTATTTCCTCATCATCTTGTTAGGTTAGCTGGGAGAGTGTCCGATTCAATCTCTGATCTTTTCCTCTTCGCAGTCTCTCACTATTCGCCTTTATTTCTCTTCAAAATTTCTCTCTTACCATCTCTCTTTACTATTTTAACTAACCATTTCTCTTCATTGTGGCCATGTCTCATTTCTCGTCTCTTTGAAAGAGAAAAACAACAACAAGAGCGCATTTCTCGGCTCACGTGGTCTGAATGCGCGTAGGAGATTAAAAATTTTAAACCTGACTGCCTTGTCCTGACAGTGCGGGGTCAACTGAAAATGTGTGTCTGGCCACGAACAGTGACAGCCTATTGTGTCCTTTCTGATTCACTCCGCTAGGGTGACCGTCGCTTGATTGAAAGGTGAAATGGATCACTTCTAATTTCCCTTCTACAGCCACGCTATCGGCATAGCTGTCATTGACAACTTGTTACCTTATCTTCTGGTATACGCGAACTGAATGACTCTCATAGTTACGACATGAACACCTGGTCTGGTCGACGCGAACTGAATGACCCTCATAGTTACGACATGATCACCTGGCCTGGTATACAAAAACTAAATGACTCTCATAGTTCCTAAGACGTGACGCAACATAGCTGGTAGAAGAGTGGGGCAAAATTGCTGGTAGAAAAATTGGACAAAAATAGCTGAGGCACATTGGCTGGTAAAAAGTGGGATAACATAGCTGGTGGAAGATTGGGCAACAAAGCTGGTAGAAGAGCGGGACAACATAGCTGGTAGAAGAGTAGGGCAACATAGCTGGGCGGGCTACGGTGCACTCATCCAGTATCCTAAGGGGATACCTCCAGCTGAGGAGATTTCAGGCCCAAGTGGCACAAATAGCACTGCAACTGATGCAGAGATAGAGGCTATATTGATGGGCTTGAAACAAGTGCGCCGCAGACTAGCCAGACGCAAACCACTTCCACCCATCGTAGTGTTCACCGATTCACAATGTGCTCTGGAAATTGTGAAAAGGAGCTCTACGAACACGAAAATGGTGTACGCAATTATGGAACTCGTGCGAGACATACAGTCACACGGAGGCAAAGTGACCCTTCAATGGATCCCAGGACATGTGGGGATTCCACCACAAGACAGAGCCGACTGTCTTGCGAGGCAAGGCTCTTCCCGGCCACAACCTAACCGGCCAATGACCCAACTGGGGGCCCAAGCCAGGATTAAGGACCTCTGCCACGAGGAGTGGCTAAAAGAATGGGAACAGGGGAACACAGCCCGTAAACTTTACCGGAGCATGCCCAAAAACAACCGCAAATGCGATGAGTGGTGGAGTCTTAAACGCCACCACCAGAGTCTCATCACCCAAATGAGAACAGAGCATTGCCCTACCCGCAGCTACTTAAATAGATTGCACCCGTTGCGGGACCCGAGCTGCCGCCATTGTGGTCAGGCACCGGAGACAATCGAGCACCTTCTAGCCGAGTGCTCAACGCTGGCGACTGGCGTGACTGGGGTCCTCCCAGCCGACCATGTCGAGAGTCTAATTTATGGGACTGCCCACCAGATGCGGCAGGCCTGTACCTTACTTGCCGGGGCCATAAAAGAGCGATAGCTCGGCCCTTTCCAATGAATGTAATATTTCAGCTGGTAGAAGAGTTTGGTAACAGCTGGCAAAAGAGTGGGGAAATATAGCTGGTAGAAGAGTGGGGCAACATAGCTGGTATTTGAATGAGGCAACATAGCTGATAGAAGAGTGGGGCAAAATAGCTGGTAGAAGAATGGAGCAAAATGTCTGGTAAAAAGTGAGATAACATAGCAGGTAGAAGATTGGGCAGCATAGCTGGTAGGAGAGTGGTGCATTAATTATAATTATTATTTTTTAATGTAAGTTAAAAGTACACATTATTTTTTATTTAAATTAATTTATTAAACTATATTGGAGCTCGGAGCATTAAGTAATTTTATCAGATCAAGGTCGCTCCAGCTTCTGACAAATAGACCCTGCTCCAGAGCTTCATCTCCGAGCTTCGCTACAATTCCTCAATCTCAAACCACACAATATCTAAATTACAGCGAAACCAATGAATAGCGATCCTTGAATTAACCCTCATCATGGATCGATTTCTTAACAAAAAAAAACTTTCAAATAGCACAAATCCAGACAGGCCCGAAATGCGGTTGCTATGGGGCCAAATCGTGTTATTCCCTGCGATTAGCACATGTCATGCCACACTGGCACCGCATCACGCCATGAACGTGGATGTAGTGTCACGCAGAACTTTTGCTTTGCCCATCAGTCTGCTATCGCGAATTGTGTTTCTAAAAAAATATGTACGAAATGAAAAAAAATGAACAAAAAAACAAAAAAACAAGTGTCCATTTAATTGGATCAGTAAAAGTTTCTGTGGATGCTGGAAGGCCGACTGGTCTAAACTTAGTCAAATTTCTGGTGGTCTGGAGTTCAATCACCACCAAAGCCTAGACGAGCAAAAACCTTCCCGGGACTCCGGGTGGATGGGACTAGTTAAACCTGAACGGCAACTCATCTAAGAGAAGGTAAACTCTGAATTCAAACAAGTGACACAGTGAAAATTCCGCCAACTCCGACGCTAATGGGTCAGGGCGGGTTTGCTTCCACTCCGGAGGGAAGGTGTTGCGTTACCACCCCCACCGCCCAAGGAGTCTTTCGGTCGGGACGGAAAGCTGGGACGAAACGGTTGCCTAGGAGCGGCTTTCTCACGGCCGCGTAGCTAAAATCATCGGCATGGATTTTAACCGCCACCCAAGCCTCATATCCATCACCGGCAACAAGTAGTCTTGTTTGACACTGCTACTCCCTTTGGGAGTCATGCGGTCGGCTGGGGTTTTTGGCTTCGGGTGGACAAGTCCACTCTCCTAGTCCGCTACGTAGAGGCAAACCCCATGTGGACGCCTCCAATTTGTGGAACCGGCTATTAAGATACTGTATTGCACGATTTCGATTCGCTATTGTACGGGTTGAAGAGTTCGGGGGGTAAATAGGTCTGCGTTTTATATATTGCCCAAAGACATCTACATACAGATGTCATTATGACATTTTAACGTTAAGAAAGAAAAAAAAAAAGCAAAGCACAAAAAGGGGGGTGGGGGGAGGGAGAAATCTCAGTGGAGGGAGATAACCTAAGGATTTATGCATTCACTTAGTTTTCCTGGAAGATTTCTTAAGGTTTTCGATTTCCGTTCAGACCATCCTTGTTAATCTGAATCTGCCAAGGCTAGGTCTTAAAGGCGATGGTTTTAAATGGAAGTGTCCGTTGTCGTGTACTAAATTTACACTTAGACTCCACAACAGGAAAGTGACGTCAGTGCTTGTGTCATTTAGACTAAGATAACACAACAGGAAAGTGACGTATTCATTTTCAGAACATAAATAAATACACATTTTAACCAAGACAACATTGTACAGTTATAACACTTTAACCACAAGGTATCTTAAGTGTTTGTCTAGCGTAGAAGTCAGCCTTCAATGAACTACTTTAGTGACAATAATGACTTAATTAGTGATCATTTAGATTTGGAAATCGCTGGGGGGGAGCACGCTGGTAAATTCGAACAGACTGGGGAACAAGAGACTGTTAATATCTTTCGGTCCGAACTGTAAGAGAAATAATTTGCCCTGGTCTTACACATCCGTGAAGAGGTGGGTGGGATGTATCATCTAAAAAAACACATTTATTTTTACAACAGCAAAATTTTTTTTAAAAAAAACGATTTTCTCCCCTTGCGACTCATATTAATCTATACATGAGTGTGCCAGTCAGTTTAGTAGAAGCTCAAACTTTTCCAGGTACCCCCACGTTATTTTGTGATGCTTAGGAACTATGTCACGTTTCATGTTAATGTTTACTGATAGCGCAATGTGCTGACATGTTTTCATGTGTTCATTAATTTTAATTGGATAAGGTTGTGTCGTAATAGAATGATGCTTCCGTTTAGTTCATATGCAAATATATCATAAGGTTACTGTTTATGACATCGGGGGTCATCGCGTGAGATGGAAAGCGTCATTTGTGATCTGCCCATGGAGGAATGCGGTATATGGCTCGTTGGTTGGAGGAACTCTTGCATCAATCACTGGAAGCTTCCTCCAAAGCAACAAGTGTTTCATCTTCATGGCTCGTTGGTTGGAGGAACTCTTGCATCAATCACTGGAAGCTTCCTTCAAAGCAACACGTGTTTCATCTTCATGGCTCGTTGGTTGGAGGAACTATTGCATCAATCACTGGAAGCTTCCTTCAAAGCAACACGTGTTTCATCTTCATGGCTCGTTGGTTGGAGGAACTCTTGCATCAATCACTGGAAGCTTCCTTCAAAGCAACAAGTGTTTCATCTTCATGGCTCGTTGGTTGGAGGAACTCTTGCATCAATCACTGGAAGCTTCCTTCAAAGCAACACGTGTTTCATCTTCATGGCTCGTTGGTTGGAGGAACTCTTGCATCAATCACTGGAAGCTTCCTTCAAAGCAACAAGTGTTTCATCTTCATGGCTCGTTGGTTGGAGGAACTCTTGCATCAATCACTGGAAGCTTCCTTCAAAGCAACAAGTGTTTCATCTTCACATGCTTGATTAGCAGAGAGAAAGAGAGCGTTAGAGAAAGAAAGAGAGGGATAGAGAGAAAGAGAGATAGAGGGATAGAGAGGAAGGAAGAGAGAGGGATAGAGAGAAAGAGGGAAGGATAGAGAGGAAGGAGAGAAAGAAGGATAGATGAAGGGAGGCTTGGTAACATGAATCCTGATGACATGGGGTTGGCTAAGAAAGAAGACAGTTAAAGAAAAGGGCTGTTCGCGAAAGGAGACCGAGCAACAAGCGGCTTATATGGAGTGCAGCAGCAGGGGTGTGAGTGAAATTGAAACCAGTAGCGATGCTGCTCAGGACTCGGGTCGGCAACAAACTCCTAGTCAACCGAAGCAGACCAATCAATATTGCCAGTCCAGGTTTAGCAGCTGCATTACACTAAACCAAATGTAGTGACAGGAATACAGCTTACATCAGTGCAGCTGAATCACTTGGACCTAGACCGTCAGCCCTAACAATTAACAAAGAATTAATCAGTATAGCCAGTCACAAGCACTGGGAATGAGTAGGTAAAGATATTCGGGCATCATTTGGTCAAAACTGTCCATTAACAGTACATTGGGAGGGGAATATGCTGCCTGCTGTAATTTTTGAGGAGCTCGTTGATCGTCTTGTGGTTATGGTGTCTAGGGGTGTAAAAATGAAGCTGTTGGGGTGCCAAATTTGCCAAATGGAACCGGACAGACAGACGTATTTTGGCTTTTTAGGAATGGGACCTCGCTGATAGCATGACATGTGTGCGCTTTGATAGTACAGCTAGCAACGCCGATGTTCTTGTCGGAGCCTGCAAACTTTTGGGGGAAAAGCTGGACATGGATCTGATCAGCTTACTGTGCAGGCATTGCATCATTGAACTCATGGTGGCTAAAGTGTTTGATAGCACTGACAACTGATGGGACCATCAAACTGTTTCGTATATTTGTTGAATATTTGGGCTCTGTTGACCGGCCGAACAACGTAAATGGATTAGATGTAGATTTCCTCACGTCCACCCCCAGTCCAGTTCGTGGTGACATCATTCACTTCATTCAGAAATAACGAACAGCGTTTCAGCCCAAACGTGATTTTCTTGAGCTTCTGCAACTGTCATTTTAGGTTCCCAGGGGCGTCGGTCAAAAAGGTCGGGAAATATGGAGCTACGGAGAACGACCATGACAATTTATAAATACATTTAATATATCAAATTTCTGTTTCAAAACCATGTCACCCTGAAGCTTCACGGGTTTTTTTTTTTTTTGCTCTTTCTCAGAACCTGTCAATGTGAACGGGCAATAAAATGTATATGACAGGTCACTCAGTGGCTCAGTTTCAAGGGATGGTTTTTTATCGATTTTCTAATCATTCGTGAAAGTCGGGAATAATATTAATATATAATTTCAACAACAAAATGTCATTTTATTAAGAACCCCTCTCGCGAATTTTTTTAAAATAAATTCAAAGTACAAATGTTCAATTTGGCGTATAGCTGAATTTATTTTTGCATTGATGTACTTTCAACTGATGGAGCAAAAGAAAAATGCTGTGAGATTTAATTGCCCCTGATCTGGTTCAGTTTTTACAAAATTTTTTTTTTTTTAATTGTTACTAAACAATAATGATGCTGTACAATATTTATTAAACAATTAAGCTCTTTAATGTGTTAAAATTTCTTCATTTTAAAATGTTTTATTTGATAAAGTTGCTAATGTTACATAACGGCGCTTATCATCGTAAACATACATATGTATACAGCTGCCTGGCTGCTTCGATTAATTTGTGGCATGGTTATATGAGATAGTTACATTAGAGAGTTACATTAGAGAGATACAAGAGAGAGTTACATGAGAGAGTTAGATTAGAGAGTTACATTAGAGAGTTACATTAGAGAGTTACATGAGAGAGTTACTTGAGAGAATTACATTAGAGCAGCGGTTCTCAAACTGTGGGTCGCGACCCCTTTGGGGGCCGAATGACCCTTTCCCAAGGGTCGCCTAAGACCATCGGAAAACACATATACTAACAGTTATAAAGTAGCAACGAAAAAAAAATTGTTTTTGGGGGTCGCCGCAGCATGAGGGACTCTATTGATGGGTCGCGGCATTAGGTTGAGAACCACTGCATTAGAGCATTACATTAGAGAGTTACATTAGAGAGTTACATGAGAGAGTTACATTAGAGAGTTACTTGAGAGAGTTACATTAGAGAGTTACAGTAGAGAGTTACATGAGAGAGTTACGTGAGAGAGTTACATGAGAGAGTTATATTAGAGAGTTAAATGAGAGAGTTACATGACAGAATTACATTAGAGAGTTACATTAGAGAGATACAAGAGAGAGTTACATGAGAGAGTTACATTAGAGAGTTACATTAGAGAGTTACGTGAGAGAGTTACATGAGAGAGTTAAATGAGAGAGTTACGTTAGAGAGTTACGTGAGAGAGTTACATTAGAGAGTTACATTAGAGAGTTACATGAGAGAGTTACGTGAGAGAGTTACATCAGAGAGTTATGTTAGAGAGTTACATTAGAGAGTTACATAAGAGAGTTAAATGAGAGAGTTACATTAGAGAATTACATAAGAGAGTTAAATTAGAGAGTTACATTAGAGAGATACAAGAGAGAGTTACATGAGAGAGTTACATTAGAGAGTTACATTAAAGAGTTACATAAGAGAGTTAAATGAGAGAGTTACATGAGAGAGCTACATAAGAGAGTTACAAAGTGACCAAGGAAGCGGTTTGTCAATTCTGTAAATTCTAGTTTCTTTCTATTTTAAGTTTTTTTTCTTTAATGCAAACATTGAAAAGGGTATTCGAATCTACGTTTTATTTCATCTTCTTGTCATCGTTCTACAAGTTGAACCCTTTAGTTCACGAGGCTCAAAGGGCCTAAGCCTGGACGAACTGCAGTCACTATGGAACATACATAGATATCTATGTATTCCTACGGCTCCTGTTCTCGAGGCTTCATGCGCCTCTATCCGACCATACATCATACCAAGTCTAGGATTAGATTGATCATGATCATTTTCAAAGTCATGTGTGGATTAACTGTAAGTCCCAACGAAACCATGTTTGTTTGGGCAACTAATACCGAGGGATAGCTTATAAATGATGTATTAAAGAGATTTATTTAACTTAGACCAAAAATAAATTGTAATTACGATTATGTGCATAAAATCACAATGGACGCATGTAAAGATAATCTTTTATGTTAAGTCTATCTTTATTAAATGGCTGTTTCTGCCTACTTTGCCCTAACTTCTGGAAGTTGTATTTCGCTTCTTTAATTGTTAAACTCTTAATTAAATAGTTTTGCGCCGAGCAGTGCTAAAGCTACTTTATTGTTGTGTTATTTGAGACCTATGTTATTTCAGCTGCAAGATTTCCCTGCATTGAGTGTTATTATAGGCCTATATTATTCCAGCTGCCACATTGGCCTGCATTGGGTGTTATTATAGGCCTATATTATTCCAGCTGCCACATTGGCCTGCACTGAGTTTGTAATTTCGTGTCACGTCATCAAAAGAAAACCTTTCTCATATACAGTCAAGTTTTTGTCTATTGCCGTAGTTGACCCTTGCTTTGTTCTATACTTCGCTCCTATTTTTTCCTTTTAATATTTCATTAACTGGACTCAGTATTTAGGCTACATATACTGTATAGGGGCCAATGTTTGCAGAGTTCCTGTATCTCATAATATGTCTATTAATTGATGGTCAAAACAAATTTTGTCTTTTGTCTCTAAATCTATTTCTTTTACTTTGACTTGGCCAAAAATGCCATCCAGCCAGGCCTGTAAAGGGGGGGGGGGGGGGGAGAGATTGCCGCCAAAGGTGGATCCCCCACATTTTCCTTTGACGCCACTGTGGGCTGCTTGTTTGAGACTCCTGTGATGTAAGATATGTTATAGATTACATTATTTTGTTTTCAGGCAATACGCCATTCGTGTCTTAAAATAATATGGAAACATACAAGTGTTAAGCTTGATGGAAAATTGACGCCAAATAAAAGCCGATTTGTTCCGGATATTTCCGGGTCTTCCATCTGGGGTCACGTTGACCCGTGTTATCTGTAAGACTTGCTTGACCTTCAGTGTTTATCTATTTCCCGCGTGCAATTATGTTGAAGTATCACGTGCGTCATTTCCTTTTCCCTTTCTCGATGGAGCCAATGAAATCTGTGATGTCGACGTGCTCAGCCATTGACTTCGACGAAATGTGACCAGATGTCTGGGGGACGTAGCAACAGATAAACTAAGTCACTTAATAAGTTTGAATCGGGGGGACCTCCCAATTTTCAAATAATTTCGCACTTTGGCTCAGGGCAAACTAGATCCAGCCTAGACGTAAATGTATTTTAAAAAATATTTTTTAAAGATCTAAACCGGATTTTCTCATCTTCGTTTTGACGACGGATCTCGAAAGTGTCGAAATGCGTTAGTTTTCCATAATAGTTACATGATTTTTTGCCTTAACAATTTGTTAATAATAAAATGTGATTCTCAACTTACAGTTGAGCCTGCGACGTGGGAAGGGGGTTACGGAGGTGTGGTCCGCCCCGGGTGGTACTAATCCTAGCTGCGCCACTGAATTGAGCCGATTTGGTTTCTAACACAGGGCTTTAAGGCATGGAACTTTTTGTAGGATCTCAGTTTTATAAGTCTTAATTTAAGAAAGTGGTAAAAGTTGGACCTTTAAAAAGAGAACAATAAAAAAAAAAAAAATTTAAATGACAAATTGTGGCAAAAATATGAAATTATTAATAACAATACAGTTAAGACAAATGCAATCAATGTCTGCGTGATTGGCAATTATTAATGTCAAAATCGTCCATCAGTCTGATAACAAACATCTCGTACACTTACCTCTAAATGAGTATTTCTTGCTGTCTCCACCCCCTCCAAGAGGCCGTTATTAAATGGCAACTTCTTTTGATAAAATGTGTGGCGGCCGACGCCTATCTTAGCTAATGGTGTACACAGTGGCGTCTCCACTGGCTACCAGGTGTAGGAGGTTATCACTCAGTCGGGGCATATTGCTGCTGGGAATAGCCTTTTAAAATAAAATGAAAATCTTTCCGCGGGAATTTTCTGATGTCGGCAGAGGATATCAAATCGTATTGATAGCGTTACATTACCACTCTGGGGTTAAATATAACATACTCGTTACTCTTCATCGTTCAGGGCAATAAATAATTGGATTGTCTTCCTGTGGCGGAGAAGGTCACGGCGAGTTTGTTGTTTGATGGGAGACAAGTCTATGTTGTTTGTTATGGAGGCTATCATGTGAAGGGCGTCTGCAGTCTTTGGCATTCACATTTCATTCGACGTTGCTTAGATCAGCGAATTCTCAAACTTTTATGTTTGGCGGACCGGGGGACACGTTTCTCATTGCACCAGGGACCAGGGGACTTGTTTCTCATTGCATCAGGGACCGGGGGACTTGTTTCTCATTGCACAAGGGACCGGGGGACTTGTTTCTCATTGCATCAGGGACCGGGGGACTTGTTTCTCATTGCACCAAGGACCGGGGGACTTGTTTCTCATTGCACCAGGGACCGGGGGACTTGTTTCTCATTGCACCAGGGACCGGGGGACTTGTTTCTCATTGCATCAGGGACCGGGGGACTTGTTTCTCATTGCACCAGTTACCGGGGGACTTGTTTCTCATTGCATCAGGGACTGGGGGACTTGTTTCTTATTGCACCAGGGACCGGGGGACTTGTTTCTCATTGCACCAGGGACCGGGGGACTTGTTTCTCATTGCATCAGGGACCGGGGGACTTGTTTCTCATTGCATCAGGGACCGGGGGACTTGTTTCTCATTGCACCAGGGACCGGTGGACTTGTTTCTCATTGCATCAGGGACCGGGGGACTTGTTTCTCATTGCACCAGGGACCGGTGGACTTGTTTCTCATTGCACCAGGGACCGGTGGACTTGTTTCTCATTGCACCAGGGACCGGGGGACTTGTTTCTCATTGCACCAGGGACCGGGGGACACGTTTCTCATTTCACCAGGGACCGGGGAACTTGTTTCTCATTGCACCAGGGACCGGGGGACTTGTTTCTCATTGCACCAGGGACCGGGGGACTTGTTTCTCATTGCACCAGGGACCGGGGGACTTGTTTCTCATTGCACCAGGGACCGGGGGACTTGTTTCTCATTGCACCAGGGACCGGGGGACACGTTTCTCATTGCACCAGGGACCGGTGCCGGAGTTATAAATTAGTCATATTTTTTTTATTTTACCTTAAATATGTAATAAACTATTCTTTAAATCCGCAATAAGCCAATTTGTTACCATTTAATGCTAGCCATTAATAGTTTTATTTTCCTTCTTAAGGCTGCTTCAAAATTATTATTATTTTTATATCTAAGTGTCTAGGACCTGGACCGGATCAAACTTCCCGCCTTTTTTTTAAAAGCTTTCTTCACCTAAAGCAGCGGTTCTCAACCTGTGGGTCGCGACCCATTCGGGGGTCGCACGACCCTTTTCCAGGGGTCGCCTAAGACCATCTGAAAACACATATGCTCTACAATTATGAAGCAGCAACGAACATAATTTAAGGGCTGTGGGGGTCGCCACAACATGACGAACTGTATTAGAGGGTCGCGGCATTAGGAAGGTTGAGAACCACTGACCTAAAGGGATTTAGTTTTGGTTTGTATCATGTAGTATCGAAAATCTTGTCCTTTTCGAGATTTGAATTTAACACATACTTCTCAGCCAGTGAGTTAAGGTTGTGGTACTGCTCTATATAAGACCGCTTTAATAATAATAAGTGAAGGCACTGGCGCATGAAGGGAATATGGAGCGGTCCCGGATGGTACTTATATAATGTTTTATACGTTAAGATTACACTATTTATTTATTTATTTTAAGTTTACCTCTATTTTCTTAAATATTTTTATTTTTCGGTTTTAGCTTTAAGGTTTAAATAAAGATATCTGAGGGGAAAATTAATAGGAGCCATAAAGATCAATACACATATTGGGCCCTCAAAATCTAGAAGAAGAAGAATTCCCTATAATGTGTAATACTCAAACATGTAATTTATAAATGGGACAAATTCTGGATCATGAACTCACACGGTGACCTACTTTTTTTTAAGGACTCTAAGGAAATTTGCAACCACTACTTGCATGATAGGGAAGATGGAAACTTGCACAGTTTTAGTGAGAAAGTGTTGAAGATAGAGAGATCAAATAAATACCGATGGCAGACACAATCTATAATTTAAAATCGTGAGTACCTCTGATGCAAAACGTCGGCCCCTGGCCGTAAATTCTTACATAACATTAAACTGGCTTCCGCAGAGCTGTGGCCTTGTAATGGAGATAAGAACCCGTTGAGAGAGTGCGGTAATAATAAACAAGTGCTATCTGATACGCCAAGTTTACTTTGAACTCGCAGGCGCATGAAACATGCTCCTTACGCGCGAGCCGATAGATGGCGCTAAATTGTGAAATTTCTTATTTTACAGTACATATCTGTTTGTCTGCTACAGCAGATTCCTTTTTTGTCTGCTACAGCAGATCACTGTTGGTCTGCTACAGCAGATCCCTGTCTGTCTGCTGCAGCAGATACCCTTGTGTCTGCTACAGCAGATACCCGTCTGTCTGCTACATCAGAAACCTGTTTGTCCGTTACAGCAGATACCTGTCTCTCTGCTACATCAGATACCCGTTTGTCTGCTATAAGCATCGATAAGGTAACATAAGAAGATGGGGGGTTTTCTTCCAATTATAGTTACTTTAATAGCTGTTGTCCCAATTGTAACTGCACTAAACAAATATTTAAATTTAATCGCATTATGATTGAATAAATCGCCCTAGTTTAGGCCGCATTACGTTTTTTTCAAAATGTATTTGTATTAAATGTCCACATTATTTTTAAAAGGTCGTCAAATATTGTAATCGGTTCTCGTAATTTGCTTGTACTTCATTACATCATCATTGTGTACGAATGGTCTTAGCTTGACGTTGTTTTTTTTACTTTACATTTTGGAAGGGATAATGAATGATATGATTAAACTTTCAACTCCCCACATCACATATGAATGACATCATTTAACTCTCAACTCCCCACATCACATATGAATGACATCATTAAACGTTCAACTCCTCACATCACATATGAATGACATCATTTAACTCTCAACTCCCCACATCACATATGAATGACATCATTAAACGTTCAACTCCCCACATCATATTTGAATGGGTTCATTGAATGTCAGTTGTGTTTCATAGTTCATTGTGTGTGGCCAGTAGAAGCATGACGTCTAACATTGAAATGGGACAGCTGTACTCTTTAATCTAAATAATTTGTATCGGTGTTTTCCGAAAAATGCCAAACTTTTAATGTCAATAAATATCTAAGTGATCATCCTCAATGCTTCTCAGCGAAGTGTTTATGTGACAGTTATCTCAATACAAGCCCTAGACTTAACATTTTGAGATCCCGGTCGTCAGTCCTCGATTTTTATTTTGTACTCACATAAAATACTTTCACGATCTAATTATGTTCATTCAATAGGTAAAACGCAACAGGCCAGTTCGTCCACTCAAAAAGGTTTAACACCAAAAAAAGTTTCCCAAACAGTCTCTTCATCTATTCCTTTGATAGCTTTATGCTCTCATCGCCTTTTTTTTTATAGCTTTATGCTCTCATCGTCTTCCTTTGATAGCTTTTTGCTCTCATCGACTTCCTTTGATAGATTTATGCTCTCATCGCCTTACTTTGTTAGCTTTATGCTCTCATCGCCTTCCTTGCACTTGTAATCATCGTTGTGTTATTTCAAACAATATCGATAGCGGCACTGGTGGTCAAAGCCTGCCGTCCAGACACCTACAACGTCTTGTGCATGGCAGCTCTGGTGAAACCCCTCCTCCAGTTGCTGGCCCTGCCTATGTCTGGCCTCGGTCACAGTGTCACCAAACATCAGACTCTAGTCAAGACCAAGGCTGGGCAACTCTTGGGGGATGTCCAGAGCAGACTGTCAGATGCGTCTGTCTGGGACAAAGTGGCGGTAAACTTTAATGTTGAGCATCTTATTACTAGTCTTAAATTTGATTTCTGTTTTAGTTTTACAAATGATTCTTATTATAATAATTTCTTTTTTTTTAAATTCTGATTTTTCTTTCTTCATAATTAATCTGCACCACTTTGGCATAGACGAAATGGTACACAGCTTTGACATAGACGAAATGGTACACAGCTTTGACATAGACGAAATGGTACACAGCTTTGACATAGACGAAATGGTACACAGCTTTGACATAGACGAAATGGTACACAGCTTTGACATAGACGAAATGGTACACAGCTTTGACATAGGCGAAATGGTACACAGCTTTGACATAGACGAAATGGTACACAGCTTTGACATAGACGAAATGGTACACAGCTTTGACATAGACGAAATGGTACACAGCTTTGACATAGGCATAACTGACTAAAGTTTTGCAATATTTAAGCTGCCATTATTGACTTTATAATATATAGATTTAAAAAAGTGTTCTTCTGACTTATTTCTCACAATTTCTAAATTTTTTATTTTTGTTGGTGTTGTTCCAGAGCTCGTCTTCCACTCTATACATGACCCCTGCTGGCTATAAATGTGATTTTATTAAAGAACTCTGCTTTCAACTGACCAAGAACCAGACTGTTGACGGGGCCAAGGTCAGCCAAGAAATATCCTGCTGTGCATGGCTGGACAATGTCTCTACAACACTGGACCAGGCTGCAGCATGCTCACAGCTGATGAACTGCCTGATTTCTGCCATTCTGGTGACAGCCAGGTCTGTAGCAGTCACCCAAGCTGCCCTGAAGGTTGTTGGTAAAATTTCACAGGTGGATCCAACACAGGTGAGACAACACGACATTCTCCAACAAAAAAAATAAATAAGTGTATCTCGCAAATAATGGCTTTCTGCTGGAACGGATGTTTAATTTCTACCTACACTGATCTAGCACATTTTTGGAGACCATTTACAGTTGATATTGAAAAAAAAATTGATTAACAGTCCATTAATTCTTTATATTTGGTCCCACTTGATTTTTTTCTTTTAAATTTCTTTTAATGTCCACATTTTAAAGTAATCTCAGTATCCAAAAAATGACATGAGTTGAGAAGCTACAAAATGTTTCATCTATTTTATTTGATGTAACTTATAAAAGGAGTTACTTCTAATGATCCTATTAGAACAAAATCTTAAACAGTGCTACACAAAGACCTTAAAACTATTAATTAGAATAAAATTTCAAATAACTGAAATTCAGATTTTTAAAAAAAATTTTTTTAGAAGTGTGTTGAAATTTCAAAATTATTTTAGTGCTGTACTGGTGGTAGCACTCGCATCTCGCATTATATTGACAGAGTCAATGTAAATAACTCTTTTTTTTCCCTCCCATTCTCATAGGCTCCAGATTTTCTCCCCTTGTTGCTATATTTACTTGGCAAAAGCTTAAGGCCAGAAATCAAATTGCTTCTGTTGGAAGGTCTGCCTCAGTTGGCAACACATAAGGTAAGGCCACATGAGATGTCGCTAGTTTTCTGGTGACATGAAAACCAGTATACTTCCGACTTACGGTGAAAATGTTTAGCTTGGGGGCAAACAACTCTTCATTTCTCATATTTACATCTCTTTATCTCCCTTTGTTTTGTTCTGCTTTTTTTAAAACTTCAGTCTCTTATTGCTGTTTAATCCGCTCTAATAGAAATCAGAGGATATCCTCAGACACGCCCACCAAATGAAGAAATTGTTTAAAAAAGATCTTGAGAAATGATGTGACATTACCTATTGACTGTTATTGCAATTTCTTAATGTGGTGAATGACTACAATAAAATGTTATTTAAATAGGAATATCCACTTCTAACAAATGTAAAAGGGGCCTTGTTCCCTTGCCCGATACCAGACACAAATGTTCAACACTTACATCAGAGATGTTACCATCCCCAGATGTGCATCCCGCCAATTTTAAAAACCATCCTAGTCCTTGGCAGATCAGAAGAGCTCAAGCCCGTCTCTATCAAACTGTTGGTGGCTCTGTGGAAACAACAAGACCGCTGCTTCCCTCAGCTCCTCCAGGCCATCAGTGAGCCCCACCTGGGCGTGTCCAGCTCAGCACCAAACAGCCTGCTCCTTGCCAAGGCCGCTGCAATATTGGAAATATGCAAGCACAAGTAGGTTGTCATGCTAATTCTTTTACTGCGTTGTTCTGACTATAATATATTTAACCATTAATGTGTGTTGGAGATAAAAAAAAAGTGGGGTGGGGGGGGGGGGGCATTGTTGTCTTTTAACAGTAACATCAACAAAATGCAGTGATTCAATTGACTTGTGGTCAAGGTAAACAAAATACATTGTTTAACCTGTTCTTCGGATACAATGTGAGAAGCTCTCTGTCAATAGAACATAAAGATGTCTCCTAATACAAAGTTCTCATCGACCTCTCAATCATTTATGCATACACAGATGAAAGTTGCATGCCTACTCATAATTTAATGACATAGATAAAGGTCAGCACATACTTTGAATTGGTTCCATAAACAATACATAAGAACCTGTCTTGGATGGGAATGTTGGGTGTCATGAGAAATCTTTACTTTAAACCAAGGATATCAAACTAATGCCAGCAGGAGAGCTGCACGACATGGATTTTTGTTGCTGGTGGCAGCATCCAATTTGCAGGATGTTTGATAATAACATGGCAAATTAGTGACAGACTTTGACAGACTGTTTGCTAACATTATATATATTAGTGATAGACTTAGACAGACCTTTATGAGAACTAGTGTACAGTCTGTCAAAGTGTGTAATGCTTAAAACACTAGTGATAGGATTTGACAACCTGAATGCTAACATTTCATATTACTGATAGACTGACAGGCTGTGGGATAAAATTACATATTAGTGATATACTTTGAAAGGCTGTATACTAACATTAAATATTACATGACATTTTTTTGTACAGGCAAGAAAGAATAATTTAAAGTTCTCTTTAATTTTATAGATTCAAAAAGAAATCTCTGATAATTCTCTTGAATTTGTTGATGTTATCAATAGATTTTGTTAATGTTATCAATAGATTTTGTTAATATTATAAATTGATATGGATAATGTTATCAACCTGTATCTGCCAGACCTGAACAACATGGCGCTGATCTACTTGCCCCTCTGTCAGAGATTCTCAACTCATCCACCACTGAGAGGGACACAGCTGTATCTGTCCTTGCCCTGGACGGACTGTACCTGTTATGTGAGGCAGAAGTCATTGACCTCAGGTCACTGTGGTCAGTTCTGGGGGAAAAGTTCATTCACGAAAACAGGCCATTGGTGATCAGGAGAGTGTGCCGTCTGCTGTCCCTGGTTCCACAGCTGAACATGGAGACTGAAGAGTACGAGAGCTTCACAGCAGCTACAGTCAGCAGTCTGTGGCTCTACTCGCAAAGCTCAGACAGTGACATAAAATCTGCCGCATACGAGGCCCTGGCTGAATTCAGCGTTAAACAATTTCTCATCAGTCAACTGCCACTGACAGTGAGTAATGGGGAATCTTTGATTAACCAAATGTTATCTAAGCTGAAGGTTGAAACTTTTCTTATATATTTGTTTTATTTCTTTATCTTTCAAGGCAGGGGCTCTCAATCTTTTAACGCAGGGGCTCTCAATCTTTTTTTTTTATTCAGCTTTGTTTGTTGATTTCCATCTTTTTATTCTTTTCCAATAAGATATATTGTCTTATGTCATCTGAATAACTTCAGCTTTGTTTGTTAATTTCCATCTTTTTATTCTTTTCCCCCCAGTGATATATTGTCTTATGTCATCTGAATAACTTCAGCTTTGTTTGTTAATTTCCATCTTTTTCTTCTTTTCCCCCCAGTGATATATTGTCTTATGTCATCTGAATAACTTCAGCTTTGTTTATTAATTTCCATCTTTTTATTCTTTTGCAATAAGATATATTGTCTTATGTCATTTGAATAACTTCAGCTTTGTTTGTTAATTTCCATCTTTTTATTCTTTTCCAATAAGATATATTGTCTTATGTCATCTGAATAACTTCAGCTTTGTTTGTTAATTTCCATCTTTTTATTCTTTTCCAATAAGATATATTGTCTTATGTCATCTGAATAACTTCAGCTTTGTTTGTTAATTTCCATCTTTTTATTCTTTACCAATAAGATATATTGTCTTATGTCATCTGAATAACTTCAGCTTTGTTTGTTAATTTCCATATTTTTATTCTTTTCCCCCCAGTGATATATTGTCTTATGTCATCTGAATAACTTCTGCTTTGTTTGTTAATTTCCATCTTTTTATTCTTTTCCAATAAGATATATTGTCTTATGTCATCTGAATAACTTCAGCTTTGTTTGTTAATTTCCATCTTTTTATTCTTTTCCCCCCAGTGATATATTGTCTTATGTCATCTGAATAACTTCAGCTTTGCATTTGTAAATAAAACTTAAGGTTATTAAAGCATCAAGTGAAAAGTTGGATTACCACTCAATGACTTTGGTTTTGTGCAAGAATGTCTGCCAAAATCTTATTTTCGTCTAATTTTAGAAAGACATTCATGTAAAATCTGAGATCCCTTTAATTTAGTTCTATTGCTGTGTGGTGAACAGGTGACAGGTGATTTCTATCGTTTGGCTGAACTGGAAGCTCAACAAAAGAAGGATGCCAATGACGAAAAGGCAGTCGATATCGATACAATGTTCCCACAAGTTCCGGGTTCCTGTTTTGTTTCAATATTAAAGTTGGTGAATGATGAGGCGACTATCACAGGTGAGGCTACTGTTACAGTGTGTTCAGATTTTGGAAATATTTCTTGACAGTAAATAAAAGTTTGTGATTGCCCCTAGATTTCTGGTGTTGCATCAAGTGTTGACTTAAATTATCATTTTCTTCTCAATATGATAATACAATTGCTTTTAGAAGAGTAAAAAAAATCATTCATGATCTAGGCATTTGTTAGAAATTAATTTTTTAGATCTGATAATAGGTTAAAAAAAATTAATTGCTTCAAAAATGTCCTCCACCTGCTGGTACCAGGCTACACCAAATTTCTGCACTCAATGTTGAGTAAAGAAGTCACTGACCTACCCAGAGGAATTTACTCTTCATCACAGCGGAGACATGCCATAGGAAGCAGCCAGGGAAAATCTATTGAAAGCATCCCCAACTTCTTGCTTCAACAATACCTGAAGTGTCAACAGCCTGGCCTCAGACCCGGGCTAGCTGGTCAGTCACTTTGTCTCTTTTCAATTTTATTACTGTCAGAAATAATGAATCATGGCAGAGCCAACAGTCAAGATGATGGTTTCAACAATGATATAAAGACCTTTGGAGTAGATATGGTCAAATTAATGGAAAACTTGATTGCTCTTATACAATTTCCTGCTCTTAATGATTTATTTCTGAACTCACATTTTCTAAGAATTTATTTCTAAAAGAGAATTTTTATTTAACTGAGTATTACATCTCCCTATTCAATCAACATATCTCATCTTGTTGACTGTCTCATAAATGTATAGATCTTAATGTGAGAATATCTTTGTTTGAACTTCAATTTCCTTTTTAATCCTATTAAAAAAAAGTGAAAGAAATTTGACTATATTTTCCTACAGCTGGACTTCTCTTCTGCTATGATCCACCTCTGGAGATGGGAAGAGATGGGAGGCCCAGGAAACATTACGTCATACGTCATGGGAAAACATTTCTGGACACATTTGGCACGTTGCTACAGGAGGTCAAGTATTCAACCAGTTCATAATTTTGAAAACATTACAAATATATAAATAGTAATTTTTGACTCTGACTCCATGGAGAAAAAAGAAGATGTCATGATTAATTTGTTTATGTTTTGAATGCTCCAATTCTCTGCTAGCAAAATATACTCATTCAGTTTGTGATTCCAGTTTGGCCATCAACATTTTCTCCCTACAGGTCCCGGTTCAACCATCAGAATGGCACCGCTTTACACTCATGCCAGAAGCTTGGAAATCTTTTATGGAAAGATTGTTTTTGTCTCTGTTAGAGGTAAGTCTTTCAACACGGAATCTCTAAATTTGTGTTTTGTGGATTATTCAATGGATATAGCTCTCAATATTTTGTGGATATAGTTCTCATTATTTGGTGGATATAACTTATTATTTGATGGATATAACTCTCATTATTTGATGGATATAACTCTCATTATTTGGTGGATATTACTCATTATTTCTGTACAAAAAAGTTCAAATTGTAAAAGTATTATTTTGTGTTCCGGTTTTAATTTGGTGGGGGAGAGGGAAGTGTTGACCTTGCTGGAGAGGTTGGACCTATGGTGATAGCCTAAATATTTAATGTTGCAATTTTTATCCTATGATGATAGCCTAAATATTTAATGTTGCAATTCTTATCCTAATTACATCTTTAAATTCCCAGAGTCGTAAAGCAGACCTAGAACTTCAAGAGAAGCACGGTCACATTTCAGTGTTTGATGTAGCAGAAAAGAAGACTGTTGTTTGGATGGCGTAAGTTTGCAGTAGTAATAGCTTAAATATACAGCAATGCTCACAGCCTGGACCATGTATTAAAAGGGATGTTGGGATGTCGTCTGAGACATTGGTTAAATATCACCGTAGTTAAACAAATGATAATCTGTTATCTTTTCATTGCAGCGTCAGAGATGCCATCATGGATGTCATTAAGTCAGCATCAAAGTGAGTTCATTGTATTTGATTTGTGCTCATTGTAAAAACTCAAAGCACAACACCTGGAGACAACATAGCTTGAAACAAAAACCAAAACGTTGACACAACATGTACAAATAAATGGACAATTTTAATTATTGAAAGTTTATTTATCTTTCCATTTCTATCACTCTCTTCTCTTTCTCACTCTCTACCAGTCTCTTTGATTCGCTCGTTCTCTCTCTCACTTGTTCATGGTGTATCTGTACCAATCAGGGGAAGCCCAGCCTCCCAGGCCAACAGCGTCCTGGCACTAGCAGGTCTGGCTCTGTTTGTCCACAAGTTTGTGGTGGATCTTGACAAGGAACTGTTGAAAGCTGCTGATGCCAATCCTGAGTTCGTTGGACACTCTCTGTGGCTAGCCATGACCTTTGATACCATCCTCTGTCTGATGGACCCAGCTTACACACCCAAGGGAAAATTGCATGGACTATGTCAGCAGGTACTGTGATCCTTTTCTTTTCGTATGTGATCACATACACCAGGCTTACACAGCTCAAAATTTAAGGCGGGCTGTGATACTTTATGAAAAACTTGTGCTGGCGAAAACCAAATAGGATTGGGGAGGGGGGTGCTATAAAGAAACTAATAATAATAAAGAAAATTTTGTTACTTAGAGAGCCGAAAAGCGGGTGCTGGCGGGCCGCATGTTGTGCAGGCCTGACGTACATAATTATTTTGATTTTTCTTTTAAATTTTCATCAATTAAATCTCAATATACATTTACAGACAACATCTGATGTTGAAGCACTTAAATCAAGGGAAATCTTGATATTTTAATCTGAGGAAATCTCAAACTGCAACTAAGAAATCATAACAAATTTTAATAGTAAATAAAACTTAGAATATTACATTTTTTATCATATTTCTGGTGTATGAGTTAGCACATGAAAATGTGTTATTTCTGAATTAATTTTATGGCCATTTGACTCTTTTTATTGTTTGTCAAGAAATCAGCCCAGGATCGCACTCCACCGAGCACACTGTGTAGTGCAGTTGCCCATCTTGCCGCCAGCCAGTTTGTGCCCTTGTTTACTGCCACAGATGCTGAGAAAATTGTTCTCCTCCTCAACACTTTTGCTGCTGCCTTGCCCACTGGAATAAAACCTGTGGAGTCGTTGGTCTTGGTATTCTGCAATGGACTTGCTCTGGGCATGACACTGGGTCATTTGTTTGAAGAACATTTCTCTGAAATGACGGGAAGTAAAGTGAGAGACCAAAATATTGTATCCTTATTTTGTTTTTCTTAAATTAACTATATTTTTGTTAATTATCTTATAGATTTGTGTCCTTAATTTTTATAAATAAATAAATTTGCTTTTTTGTTTTAAATATTTATGTTAAATAATGCAGTGCAATTATTTTTTTGTTTTTATTGTTTTTTATGGAGATTTTTGCTTAGATTTTATTTCAAAAAATCATAAATTGTTTGTTAAAATTTATTTAATGTTATGGCACAGATCATTGACAAAATAAAGAAATTCTTTGGCCAGGAAATAGTAAAAATTTTAAATTTGAAAACTTAAACTCTAGGTAGTTATTACTAGAAATTTAATGGGGTTTTTTAATATCAGGTAAATAACTTATTAAAAATACCAATTACTAATCAATCATTCTTTCCTTTCTGTCATATCAGGGAATGTTGGCGGTGTGGAAATCTTTGACGGCTCTGGAGGAGATAACTCTAAGTCTTAAAACTGAGAATAAGACAGGCTGTGTTCTGGGCCTTGGACTGGCTATCTGTGGCATGTGCAGTGAAGGAAAGACCGAGTCCCGGGTCCATGCTACCCTAGTGCTGGAAAAATTAACTGCCCTTTGGATGAACACTCCAGCGGAGGATGCGGCTTATCAAGTATTTTGTTATTTTGCTACGTTTGGCTTACAATGTTACATACTTCATGTAATAGTCTGGGCAAGCTTAAAATAATAGTTTTGTTTTTAAACCAATTAATTTCTTCTGAAATATAAGAACAGGGTATGCTAAACTTGAATTCGTAGACAGGACAAAAGATTTTAACGTTTGGGCTTAGAGCCTTCATCAGAAAATAAGACAAAAAGAGGTATAACAAGTATCAGATGACAGTAAAAAAAACTTTAGAGATTTCCTTTATGTGGCCAGAAGTAGGATTGCAGGAAGTGAATATAAATATTAGTACTTTGAAAATCTAGAAATTGATGCTGTCCGTCAATTATTATTTTAATTTCTTCTCAAGGCTTCATTTACAACTTGTGCATTTCCAGGCAATGTGTGTTACTGTGACAAGTGTAACTGGCTCTGTGTTTGCCTGCAATGCTCTTGGTGAAGAAGCCATTCTGCCAGTTGTAAACAAGCTTAAAACAGTGGCCCAGGAAAACCCACAAGTAAGAAACAAGTTCCTTTCTCTATAAATCTTTCAACACATTGATAGTAACCTCAGCATAAGCTCTAATGAATAAAATGCATAGGTTATTTAAACGTTTATACACTAAAAATCATAGGTCCCATAGCTGTGTCAACAACTCAAAAATGTGATCACTGAATTTTTTTTTTTCTAATTGGTTGCATTATCTAATACTTATCAGTACATTAACTGCTTTGAAAAGAATTTTAAATCTTTATGAGTAAGATTTTAGAAAACATTTCTTTAAATTGAAAAGTTTACGTTTATATTCTGATTTGTTCTGTATCAGGCATCTGGAGTCTGTTTGTCCCTTGGTTTGATCACATATTCACTCAGCAAGCAAGGAGTGCAGGCTGTGACATCACTCAGACAAGAGATGATGAATCACTGGTTGCTAGCTGTCACAAACACAGTAACTTTACCATTAGCTTTTCAACTTTCCACCTTCGTATTGTGCAAATATACTGACCATTTTGCCAAGCTTTTCAAATTTCCACCTTCATATTGTGCAAATATAGGGACCATTTTGCCAAGCTTTTCAACTTTCCACCTTCATATTGTGCTAATATAGGGACCAGTTAGCCATATTTTATGACTTCACCCCAAGAGCAATGGGAGAAGAGCCAGCTTTAAATACAGAAACATAAAAAACCTTTCACTCAACACTGTGTAAATCAGGATCTTAATTCAAAACTTCCTGACAAATTTTGATTGAAAAATTTATAACCTAGCCCCTGCCAAAGATGTCTGACCCCCTAACCCCTGCCAATGATGTCTCACTCCCTAACCCCTGCCAATGATGTCTGACTCCCTAACCCCTGCCAATGATGTCTGACTCCCTAACCCCTGCCAAAGATGTCTGACCCCCTAACCCCTGCCAATGATGTCTGACTCCCTAACCCTGCCAAAGATGTCTGACCCCCTAACCCCTGCCAAGGATGTCTGACCCCCTAACCCCTGCCAATGATGTCTGACTCCCTAACCCCTGCTAAAGATGTCTGACTCGTGTTACTAAAAGTTGTATTACGGTAATTAAAATGGGGAATAAAATTATTGGACCTTTCAAGTGGTTAAGTTAAACCTTAATATCACACATTTGAATTGGTTTTCCTAAAAAATAATGGTTTGTTTCTGACGCCTTACTTTATTTTTAAAATATATTTCTTTGTTAATTACAGCAATCTAAGAGGATGGCCTACCTTCTAGTTTTTTTGTTTTTTTTTGTGGTTATAGATAAATAAAACACCTCTTTTTTTAAAACTCTTTAATTGCTTTCACAAGTGGAAATATTATATATAAAACTTTCCTTCAGGAAACACCACCAGCAGAAAAAGTTTCCAAATTGAGCGGCTTGTTGGCCATGGTAGGATCTGAACAAACTCTGATTCCGGTTGGTCTTTGTATTTCATGAAAATGTTTTTTAAGGGTTTAAACAATTTATTTTTAAACCTGAAAGATTTAGTTACATTTACATTGGTGTGAACCATATAGAGATTCACTTACATTTACATTGGTGTGAACCATCTAAAGATTATTTAAAATAATTCCAAGGGACCAAGTTTGATTGTTATGGAGTCTTTAATTATTTAAGTCTGAAAGTTTATTATTTCGTTAGCTGACTTTTAAAAGCATTTTTATAAAAATGAACCTTCTCTATGGCAGTGTATGATTGAAAGCTGTAAGATTTAAATTTAAGCAGCACCAACTGTAATTTATCTTGATAAAATATTAAAGACATGATTATCAGACAAAATTATATATTCTTGTTTTTTTAAAATAAATTTTACCATTTACTTCAGAAATAAAGAGGAACTATTTTTTTTTTTTAAATAATGTACAATAGGGTATATTTATTCACACTAATTAGGTAAGGGGCAGCTCAATGATCACAGGTAGTGATGTCAATGTGTCTGAGGTCATAACCACTGTGACAAAAATTGTGTCAGAACACAGTGACCTTGGCCTCCAAAGTGTCAGCTCTTGGATGTTGGGACATTTGTACCAGTCTGCCTGCTCTGCAGTGACTGACAATCGCACTGCTGGTGAGTTTTACCAGAGCTTCTGGCCCTTAATGACCTACAAGCAAAACAATCATTTCTTAATGCACAATCCTGCACATTTAATTTATTCCAAGCACTGCTCAATTTTTTAAAGTTTTTTAACTATTCAAATGTATCAACTGTTTTAAGATATTTATTTTGTCCCTCATGGTTGGTAATATAGCTTAATAAACTTAAAATCAGTTATCTTTGCAATTTTTGCAAAAGTGTTAAGTGTTTATTTAACATATGGAACATTTTCATTTCATCCCAAGAATTAAGTCTTTTAATAAAATAATACAAATAGAAGAAAAAAAAATGTGTTTAATGTATTTCTTGTATCAGTTCCGTCCAGCTACAGCTACCTGCCAGAGTGGAGCCTTTTGAGAGCTCTGTTTGATTTCCTACTGGAGGCTGGCCAATCAGGTCTCTATATCTTGCTTTAAACTTTTATCATCAATCTAGAGTAGAGATTGACTTTACAGTGAGGTAAAATTACTGTGTAACTATCTGATTCTATATTTTGTCAACTGAAATTTACAATTATCCAAAGATTGTATGTAATTGTGTCCTTTCTTCAGTTCCTGAGCCAAACCTTATCAGACAGATTCAGGCAGCCTTAGAGAGTATGAAAGTCAAGAGTACACTCCCTCCTGTCAACTGGGCAGTAATGTTATCCCCCTTCATGAGAATAAATTACGGTAAGGCTAATATTGCCCCTTGTTACAGTATGCATCATTTCATATAAAGGTAGAGTTCTGGGGTTAGTCAGTTTGAATTTGTACAAATACATTTTTTCCACAGGAGATGAAATAAAGACATTGTGTCTCCAAGTTGCCTCAGCTCAGATGCAATCCTCCCTGAGCGCATCACTATTCATATCATCTTGGATCACTCCTCCTCTCTACTCATCATTGAAGGTGAACACTGTGAATGTCATCATTGCTTTAGTGGCATTTTCGAACCTTTATATCTTAGATATATGCATTCCCTTACTCTTAACTAGCATAAATTCTTAATACTTCTAGATAACTACTGTTAAAAAATCCATTTTCTTTCTCTCTCTAATAGTTCATTTATTTGAAAACATTCTTGTAAAGTTTATTAACAATTATTTTCAAAATAGTTTTACAAGAAATGGTAGTAGAAAAGTTTAATCAGATTAGAAATTAGGCCCCTGCTGCGCTTTTTAATTACAGTTCCAACTGGAATTTATTTAAGAATGCATTATGTTAAAATTTTTTTCTAAATTATGTATCCTTGTCATGTATACCGGTGTTTTAAAATTGAAGCAAACTGTCTTCATCTCTGCCTCACTGTTTTCCAGCCACCCACTCAAGCCGCCTTACATTTGTATATGCCTGGTCTGATCAAGTCAACTTCTGCATCTGTCCTGAAGCTGTATTTGGAGCGCAGTTGTTTGCCTGCATTCACTCACAACAAGTCCAGGGGTCTCCGACTGGCCGTACTGCAAGGCCTGAGAGATGCTTTGGCTGTGAATGATCCCCCTGAAGCTGTGACATTCCAACTCTATGAAACAACATCACAGCTGTACCAGGCAATAACTGATGACTTTGATGTATGTACAAAATATGGATTTGCAAAGAGTTGGGTCCTATTTGGACTTTGATTCTACCTTTTTTGTCTAAGTAGAAACAAACATAATAGTAAGGAAACAATATAACAGAGTGCCATCATGTAATTATATCTTTTTTAAAAACGTTTCTTTAGACTATGTACTCTGAAAATAGTCAGACAGAGAGTAAAAATCCCCCTCCTGTCCTCAAGATGTCAGCATGACATGGTAAGATGTCAGCATGACATGGTAAGCAATCCCCCAACAAGTGACAGCATTGTTGTTCTATATGACAGGTACCAATGCTCCAGGCCATGGGGCAATGTTTGGCTCAGCTTCCAGATGACGCAATGGACTCCATCATTGTGGCAGATTTCTCTGATGCAACAACTCAGGTCAAAGGTTCTTTCATCAGATGCTATTTGGTGGCCCAGGGCAGGCAACCCATTTCTTTGCTCAACTATATGATTGATGCCTCATTCAACACAAATTATTGGTATTTTGACTTTTTTTTATTTTATAAGTTCAAACAATACAATATACAAAATCATTTAGTCAACAAACTTAAATATGTTCCTGTTCTCACACAGAAAGTTTTACCATTCTTCCTTAAACAATGTTGGTTCAGTAGGGTTTTGGGGCAGAGTGTTAATTTGTTTCTATATTTTCCTAGGAACCACGAAATGGGAATGTTGTTACTCTCTCACTGTTTGGTTGCTTATTCCAAGAGAAGAGATGACCCATCAGGGCCTGTAGCCCGTCAGCAGTGGTTCCTTGAACTGTTGGGCCACACCCGAACTGTTGTGACTGGGGCCATGCCTTTAGCGGAAACTGCCCCATCAAAGGACAAGGTATTTGGATGATTATTAAGATGTTTCAATATCATTATTGTATTTGGATGATTTCTGGCCGACAGTTGAATATGAGTTGATGTGTTGCTCACGTCACTTCAAGATATTACACATGATCTATTTGCATCACCTGCCCAATTTTGAAAGTACACAAAGTATAAATATTTAAGTTTTTACTTTTCTCAGGTGATCAGTTGCGTAGGAAACATTGTGACCGCTGCTGTGCTTGCAATGACATACCCAGTCAACCCAGATCACGTCCTTTGGGGCTTCAGTGACTCACTCTTTGATTTAAAGCAAGGCAAGCTGGAGCTGGAGAAAATGACCAGCTGTAGAGAAGCACAGAGTCAAACTCATGTGCCTGATCTGGGCAACATGTTTGCACTCATGAAACGATATCTCCCTGGCATCGTGAATAACCTCATCAGTAAACCATGGAATGCCACTTTATCAAAGGTATGTGATCGTACAGACTTTATCCCATTCCAAAATCATCCATCGTTTTGACTGGACAATAGTGGTTGTTTGTTGTTTGTGTGAATTTATTGTTTTTTGATAATGAATCTAGGTTAAATATTTTCTATGTAAATCCCAATATGAATTTTAATTGCAAGTAACGTAGTAGAAATATTATATTTAATCCATGCCAGGTTTGAACTTGATATTCCATTTACATGTTAGAATCAATATTATTTGGTTTTATTATTAAGTACGAAAGGTTGTTTTGTGGGTTTGTTTTATTTTTATTTTTTTTAGGGAAAGCCTTGTTTCACAAATAAAGATTTGTTTCAAATAGTATCTTCTAATAAAAGTTCAAATTCATGCTACCAGGTGATTGACTGGATGATGACACTTCTGCAGCTGAATGAAATCAGCCAAGATGATAAAGCAGATTTTTATGGTAAGGACATTAACTCTTCAGAAATTGAAATATATTTACAAAGTTTTATGTGTTATGAAAAAAAAATATTGTACGCTACTTTTTAGCTTTCAGTCAATTTTAGAGGCCATTAAATTTTAATAAGTGCGCCTGTGAGAGGTGCAAAAATGATGGCTGTGAATTTTTGAGTTCATCCACTATCTACTAGCAACAAACTACCTCAGCATACACCCCAGAGACTTACCCTTCCATAAATAAGGTGTCATGAAATTAGATATAGTTCACAAAATTTAACAATTTTTAAACTGTGACTCTTTATAATTATGTTTCTTTCTAGTCAGTCATCCAAAGTGATGGAAAGAAGTGTAAAAAAAATTAATCAACAGTTATCAAAATGTTGCATTTTAATTCAAAATTATTTTTTTATAATTGTTTTATTTTCCTTTCCCTCATATTTCAAGATCCTATATGTGATCCACACCAACCTTTGTGCATTACTTTAGCTTTTAGATTATTCTAGGTCAAAATTTCTCAACATTTTGAGTGCAGTCCCCCTAGTTAACATTTGACAAGTTGTTGCATTGAGAAACTGGTGTTTAACAGTATTTAAATTTTAAAACAAGAGGTGCTACAGATAAAATAAAATTGCAAATTTTTCAAAAAAGTAAAAGTTCTGAAGTTCACAGGTGAACCTTGGCATATTGTGAGATGTCCACAAAGGGGGTTTTGACGCACAGGTTGAGAACCGTTTTAGTTGTTCATTTTTTTTATCTTAAATGTTGATAACCATGTTCAGGACTTTTTTTGTTCATATGGGTTCATAAATATATTTACTTCATTGATTGCTTATATCTTAAGCTTTCTTTTTCCGTTTTCAGCATCTTTGATGGCATTGCGACATCAACCAGAGTTTAAGCCAGCCTCACTATGGACTAAAGCAGTCTTGCTGAATAACTGATAACTTGAGACAATAATTATTTTTCAACATTTGGAGCTGCAATTGAACTAATTTCATTTTCATATTTGGTGAAACTGTACTGGGCAGAGAACTCGTGCCTTTTTTTTTTAGCAAATAAAAATACAGAATTATTTATTTACCTTTATTTACATAAAATTCCATTGTTGAAGATTGAGGAATTTTGAACAGCTTAGTAACTTTGCAATATTAACAGCTGAATTTAGCCAATCAAATCATGTAAATGGTTTTTTGATGAGATTTTGATAGCAGTCAATCTTTTGAATTAACAACTTTTCTACCACCAGACATGAGACAATAAACTGAACAAATACCAAATTATTATAAATCATAAAAAATATTTATTTAAAGAGAATCAAAATATTAAAGCAGCTGTTAGAACGTGTTTTTTTAAAAATATGGTTATAAATCTAACAAATATACTTTGACATGGGTGCAAAATATTAACTTGGGTTTCATATATTTCTTATTGTGATAATTACCAGTGCAAAAAACTTATTGACGATCAATTTATTGATCATTATGGCTCCTATAAATGTTGATGGGATTTGCAATGTTTCTGTGCCTGGTGTTGATGAGGATATTTCACTGGTTACAAGAGTAACTGTGTGAGGGTATCATGCACTAGGGGTTGGAAGGCCTGAGGCAATAGACGCAAATGTTGTCAAGTGTTGTCGCCTCAACTGTTTCATTTTATTACCCTCCTGCAATGTTTGTAAAATTGGCATGTAATTTTCAGTTTCTTTTGGTGTCAAATTGTTTTTTGCTTCATTTATGTACAAATGACAAGACATTTGATTGTTTAACAGCAGGCTAAGCAGTACACTTGTTACTGGAAGAATAAAACATTTGACTTAAAATTAAAAAATATTGTTTTGGTTTAGTGTATCATGACCTCTATATCATAATTATGTGTCAGTGGACAACTGGATACCAGGGATCAACAGTTTTCTTAGCGTATCAAACAAAACTTGATGACACAAATTTAAAATAGGCTTTGGTGGGCAGGGATAAGGTTAATTAGTATATTATGAAAACTCAGTTTTGCAAAAGGGATTTTTTCGTGGATTCACTTATGTTACATTTAGTTTGTGATCACTCGCCAGTCAGTATCTGTTATTTTTAATCTGGTAAATAAATTTTAAAAAAATTATTGTAAAACATGTCCCAATAATTGTTTTTTAATCATCAGTACCTTTGTTCACTTTCATTGGCTTGGTGCAGGTATCTTCCAAGTATGCTGGTCAGCACCTGGCTCAGCCCTTCTACCTACTAACTACTACTCAACATTACACACAGGCTAAGTTGCTTAACCAATGTTTTATCAGTCAACATGTCTGAGGTCATTGAAGTTTCTTATTTTATCTCTGGTGTTCATAAAAAGATGTTCACAATTTCTCTCCTCTCTCTCTCTCATTATAAATATCATTCACAGATGATCCCATCAACAAGCTTATTTTGCATTTCAGCTTCATTGTTATTCGATACTGCGTCACTGGTGAGGTCTAGTGCCTGACTTGTGAGGTCTAGTGCCTGACTGGTGAGGTCTAGTGCCTGACTGGTGAGGTCTAGTACCTGACTTGTGAGGTCTAGTGCCTGACTGGTGAGGTCTAGTGCCTGACTGGTGAGGTCTAGTGCCTGACTGGTGAGGTCTAGTGCCTGACTGGTGAGGTCTAGTGCCTGACTGGTGAGGTCTAGTGTCTGACTGGTGAGGTCTAGTGCCTGACTTGTGAGGTCTAGTGCCTGACTGGTGAGGTCTAGTGCCTGACTGGTGAGGTCTAGTGTCTGACTGGTGAGGTCTAGTGCCTGACTGGTGAGGTCTAGTGCCTGACTGGTGAGGTCTAGTGCCTGACTGGTGAGGTCTAGTGTCTGACTGGTGAGGTCTAGTGCCTGACTTGTGAGGTCTAGTGCCTGACTGGTGAGGTCTAGTGCCTCACTGGTGAGGTCTAGTGTCTGACTGGTGAGGTCTAGTGCCTGACTGGTGAGGTCTAGTGCCTGACTGGTGAGGTCTAGTGCCTGACTTGTGAGGTCTAGTGCCTGACTGGTGAGGTCTAGTGCCTGACTTGTGAGGTCTAGTGCCTGACTGGTGAGGTCTAGTGTCTGACTTGTGAGGTCTAGTGCCTGACTTGTGAGGTCTAGTGTCTGACTGGTGAGGTCTAGTGCCTGACTGGTGAGGTCTAGTGTCTGACTGGTGAGGTCTAGTGCCTGACTGGTGAGGTCTAGTGTCTGACTGGTGAGTTCTAGTGCCTGACTTGTGAGGTCTAGTGTCTGACTGGTGAGGTCTAGTGCCTGACTTGTTATGTCTAGTGCCTGACTTGTGAGGTCTAGTGTCTGACTGGTGAGGTCTAGTGCCTGACTTGTGAGGTCTAGTGTCTGACTGGTGAGGTCTTGTGCCTGACTTGTGAGGTCTAGTGTCTGACTGGTGAGGTCTAGTGCCTGACTGGTGAGGTCTAGTGCCTGACTTGTGAGGTCTAGTGCCTGACTGGTGAGGTCTAGTGCCTGACTTGTGAGGTCTAGTGTCTGACTGGTGAGGTCTAGTGCCTGACTTGTGAGGTCTAGTGCCGACTTGTGAGGTCTAGTGCCTGACTTGTGAGGTCTAGTGCCTGACGTGAGGTCTAGTGCCTGACTTGTGAGGTCTAGTGCCTGACTTGTGAGGTCTAGTGCCTGACTTGTGAGGTCTAGTGTCTGACTGGTGAGGTCTAGTGCCTGACTGGTGAGGTCTAGTGCCTGACTGGTGAGGTCTAGTGCCTGACTGGTGAGGTCTAGTGCCTGACTTGTGAGGTCTAGTGGCTGACTGGTGAGGTTTAGTGCCTGACTTGTGAGGTCTAGTGTCTGACTGGTGAGGTCTAGTGCCTGACTTGTGAGGTCTAGTGCCGACTTGTGAGGTCTAGTGCCTGACTTGTGAGGTCTAGTGCCTGACTTGAGGTCTAGTGCCTGACTTGTGAGGTCTAGTGCCTGACTTGTGAGGTCTAGTGCCTGACTTGTGAGGTCTAGTGCCTGACTTGTGAGGTCTATTGCCTGACTTATGAGGTCTAGTGCCTGACTCAATGGAAATTGTAGGATTTTAATTTATTGGGTTACACATAACTTGGTACTTATCTTATGTTGATGTGTCCTTTTGTCTAACTATTTCAATCGTAATAAGTAGAGCCACTGTTGACGACTCTGCAATTTGTCAATGACGTAATCAATATATTTCAGTCTTGATAATAGGTGTTGCCGAATTTCTTGGACTGTTCTGACTATTGGTTGTATTTGAATCATCGTCCATTCCACCAACCACAGGACTCAAACTCCCACCCGCTTGATGGCGTGGACTTGAGCTGTTCGGAAGTGTTATCAGGCCAGAGTTGACTATCATACTTGGATTAAATGGACCAGACCCAAACTGGGAATATTTTTCCATTTCTACACGGAGATACTGAAGCAGTTGAAAATCTTTCTCTTGTAACTGACCAACAGGCTTCCTTTTGAAACGCCAACAGACTTTTCTGTTTGTAGGATGCCTGCCCTGCTCTGCAGCACCCAGGTCGAGCTCGGCAACTTTTTGAAAGAACAGCGCGCTGGCCCACGCCGGATGACGATTGTTAGTGCCTTCGATGCGGACCGGCGGGGTGATAGATTTTTGTGCCGCCGTGGTTGCAGAGACGCCATGTCCATCATCATAGCATTCGAGAAGTCGTTTGATGCGCCTGCCATGCACCGCTACAAACTGTGTTTTTGAGAAGTGAACAAAGTCCACAGCCTGCATCATCTCACTGACATCTTCCTCCACTGTGCTCATGGTGTGGGGGAGTGTGCTGAAGTCCACATCCCCTGCCCGCTTGGGGAAGTTAAATGACGAATTTGGGTTCTGCTGTGACCCTTGCAGCGAATAGGCCGCGGTGGACTCTTGAGTGAATGACCGTGAGGTGCTTGAAGCTGGACTCCACCTGCACTGTTGCTCAGATCCAACCTGGATGGCGGTCTGTGGCAGGGTTGTGGCATTGCCATTCATTCCGCTGTCAAATGACACTTCTGAAGAGTGATTGAAAAAACCTGTTCCCACCATAAAAGTCATCGCCAGTTTCTGTTCCATGAAATACTTCCCTAATATTATTCCTTTCTTCACCGTTCCAGCAGTTATGTTCCAATCCCACTCCTGGTCTCTGGCTTTGCTCTTAGCCCTAGCGCTCAGAAGGCTGTTTTCAAGAGCCTTAAGTACCCCACAGAGACGTACAATCTGACCCATTGATTTGCCTATAATGCCCTCGTGTTCATTCTGGTCCAGCTGATTCAAAACTGATGTCCATTCCTCTTCAAAAAATTTGCTTAATTCTTGCACAGCATCTGGATCAAATGAGTAATTTTGTCTCTTCTGGTGCTTCTCTAATAGAATAGAATAAATCAGTTCCAATTCTGGGAGTTCAGTGCTACACACAGGTTCTCCAAACACCCCCTTCATATCATCTGACTGAGGACAGGACAGCAAAAATCTAGCAGACAACCATGATGGAGATTTCAACATTGTTCTGACAATGTACTCTGGACTGGCAAATCCTGAATGGATGAAACAAACACAATGTACTTTAAGTTGAGACATTAGTAAAAAAAAGTTTAGATGTTGGTATTAAAGTTTAGACTTTAGTATAAACGTTTAGAAACAAGTATAAAAGTTTAGACATTCGTTTACAAGGTTAGACATTAGTATAAATGTTTAGACACCAGTATAAAAGTTTAGATATTAGTATAAAAGTATAAATTAGTATAAATTGTTATATTTTCTTATGTTGGGTTTTTAAAATGATTAGCCAAAAGCGATGAATACAATCAAAACTTTGATGTAGTCTAAATCTTCCATTATCTTTTGTTTGTTTAACCAAATTACATTTGTTTTTGTCTATCAAATTTTGCTATAGGAATCTTATCATGGACCACATATATGTGGCGCAATAGAATATGCAGATTTCGAGCTTAAGATTTTAGGCTAAACTGTTAATGGTCATCCTAGTTGACAATACATGAAGAGCTTCAGCTGGACCAAACATTAACTCAGTATCCTCTCTCATTCTTTCAGGTTATATGTTATAGAAGACATTGTTTTAAACAGACGTCATACCCCCTTGGCAGAAATTAGTTCCGAGTAAAGTGGTAACACGACCATCTTCCACGGCGACCAGCGGCAGACCCTCATAGAGGTCGTCCATCATCGAGGCCAGTCGAGGGCATGTTATAGGCTGCATGAGAAGGTTATGAAGATTCTCGACATCCTCCGCAAGACTGAAGGCGTGGCCATCGTTGCAGTGTAATACGTCAGTCAGAGCGGTCAGTGTGATACGAGTACCTGATTGAATTGGAAATATTTCTTAATGGGCAAAATTACAAATTGAGAAAAAATTCTGACTTGCAAAATCTTATGAGGAGCAAGGCAGTTGTGGCTCCAACTTTTGCAATATAAACGATGCAAGAAAAATTGTATGAAGGCCTATATATATTTACGCTTATATATATATAAGCGTTAATCAAATGTCTACCATTAACAACCCCCGAAATAAAACAATGACGTGTAAATAATTCAATCAATTAAATGTTCAGATAATGCTATATAAAAAGGCTGTCTAGTTCAAGGGAAAGGGAAGTAATCACTATTGTACCTGTGTAAAGCGCTCTTCTTTGCACAGAGTTTTTCTTCTTATTCTCTTCAAACTGATAATTTCCCTGAAATTTGGTTTGTTTAGGTGACCTTTGACCCTCTGCTTCCTCTCTCTGTGCCTGCAATGCCAAAAGGGGTAACAAAAGCTGTCGAATTACTGAAGAACGCCGTGAGCCTGCAGCGGAACCAACAATACTCCACAGCACTGGAGGTTCTGACCATGCTCTGTGTACGCGAATGGTGGTCTTGGTTCCTAAGATACCTGCAACGCCAAATTAATCAAATTATTTTTCTAAGTATCCTGGGTAAAATGTATTATATCTATTGTGTGGTGTTGTGTGCTTGTCACAATAAATATGATGGGTTATTAAATGTGCCTGAGGATACCACAACCTTAACAAGAAAAAAATTGCCCACAAAGCCCCCCTCACCAAAAATCTCCACCCACACAAATCCACCCCACCCCCCCCCCCCCACTTACCCTTGTCGGGTTGTGTGTTAGACTTGGATTGGAGCAAAGCTCTTGGGAAGGGTCATTTTGCCCGAAGCTGGGGTGGAGCTGGAGGTGGTACAATTTCCAAAATTTATTTAAAAAATAATTGTAAAATATCTCATTTGAATTTTAGACTAGCTGAAATATTACATTCATTGGAAAGGGCCGAGCTATTGCTCTTTTATGGCCCCGGCAAGTAAGGTACAGGCCTGCCGCATCTGGTGGGCAGTCCCATAAATTAGACTCTCGACATGGTCGGCTGGGAGGACCCCAGTCACGCCAGTCGCCAGCGTTGAGCACTCGGCTAGAAGGTGCTCGATTGTCTCCGGTGCCTGACCACAATGGCGGCAGCTCGGGTCCCGCAATGGGTGTAATCTATTTAAATAGCTGCGGGTAGGGCAATGCTCTGTTCTCATTTGAGTGATGAGACTCTGGTGGTGGCGTTTAAGACTCCACCACTCATCGCGTTTGCGGTTGTTTTTGGGCATGCTCCGGTAAAGCTTACGGGCCGTGTTCCCCTGTTCCCATTCTTTTAGCCACTCCTCGTGGCAGAGGTCCTTAATCCAGGCTTGGGCCCCCAGTTGGGTCATTGGCCGGTTAGGTTGAGGCCGGGAAGAGCCTTGCCTCGCAAGACAGTCGGCTCTGTCTTGTGGTGGAATCCCCACATGTCCTGGGATCCATTGAAGGGTCACTTTGCCTCCGTGTGACTGTATGTCTCGCACGAGTTCCATAATTGCGTACACCATTTTCGTGATCGTAGAGCTCCTTTTCACAATTTCCAGAGCACATTGTGAATCGGTGAACACTACGATGGGTGGAAGTGGTTTGCGTCTGGCTAGTCTGCGGCGCACTTGTTTCAAGCCCATCAATATAGCCTCTATCTCTGCATCAGTTGCAGTGCTATTTGTGCCACTTGGGCCTGAAATCTCCTCAGCTGGAGGTATCCCCTTAGGATACTGAATGAGTGCGCCGTAGCCCGCCCGCTTTTCGCTGGCGAGATAGGAGCCGTCTGTGAAGACTTGTACCATGTCGTCTCCAAAGGCCTCAATTGTCTCTAGTGCGGCTCCCTTTTGCTCATTTTGGGGGCTCGACTTTGTAACTGCTGTGTGTGACAGGGTCAGACGAACATCAGGTGGTTCGCAACTATCAAGTGGTGATCTCTCCTGGATCAGGCGTATTTTCTCCCTGTTTTTTGGTAAAGGGTGCTTTTCCTCGAGTGCATAGACCGCATCCATGAAGGAGGGTCTCTTAAGCCTTGTCCTCTTTACCCAACGGTCTTGGAGTTGAAAACAGGGTTCCGTCTTTTCCATTCGACGGTAGCGTTCCACGGTCGTTAGGATAGCCTTGTCCCTCCTGATGTTTAGTGGTTCTATGTCTGAGATAATTTCCATAGCAGCCGTGGGTGTGGTACGTAACGCCCCGCATACAAATCTGAGAGCTAGATTTTGTATCCGATCCAGGCTTTCTAGAGCCGTACGGCTTGCGAAAGCCTGAACCGGTAGGCTGTAGTCAATGGCACCTCTTACACTCCCAAGATAGAGAGCTCTCAGGAGTCTTGCATCGGCTCCCCAGGTAGTGCTGGCAAGTTTTTTAACCAGGCTGAGTTTCGACGTGGCTCGAGCGCCGAGTTCCCGTACATGGTTATGGAGCTGGAGTTTCTGGTCCAGCTTGATTCCCAGATACGTGGGTGATTTGTCCCATTTTAATGACTTCCCGCAGATGTGAAGATCAATTTCTTCTTTGAGCACTTTCCTACCGTTTGTGAACAATGTGTATACGGTCTTCTCCGCATTCACCACCAATCTCCATTTCCGAGCATAGGCCTGTATCTCTGTGAGGTCTTTTTGCAGCCGGCTCTGCAACTGCTGGACGGATTTGCCAGAGCTCCAGATTGCTAAATCATCCGCGAACATTGTGTTCTTTGTTACCAAATGTGACTGCAGGTCGTGCACGTACGCCAGGAACAAGGTGCAGCTCAAGGCCGACCCCTGTGGGAGCCCGTCCTCGAGTGCACGCATGTTCGAAACCTTGTCCTCTACACGGGTGGATATCGTACGATTTGATAGAAAAGAATGAACTTTAGACTAGCTATGTTGCCCGACTCTTCTACCAGCTATGTTACCCGACTCTACTAATAGCTTTGTGGCCTGATTCTCCTATCAGCTATGTTACCCGACTCTTCTACCAGCTATGTGGCCTGATTCTCCTATCAGCTATGTTGCCCGACTCTCCTACCAGCCTGATTCTCCTACATATGTCCACCCACCACCACAATCCTACGTCTGTGTTACCAGTACATGCATTTTAATTGCCTAGTAAATAAAAATACGTTAGTGCCAATAATAATAAACGCATTTCTTTAAACACAACACCCCTCTCAAACACCCGTCTTTCCTTTTTAATTTTGACAGAGCTAATTGCGGAGCTGACGAACATTTGTCTGGAGTATGTTCGGCCAGAAAAATAAAAGCCAGCTCCTAATTCCTGGTGCTAGAAAATTGCTGTAGAATTGAGGGGAACTTCAAAACTATAAGTTATCCGACAACGCATGTTTTATTACAGTAATTATATTTAAAAACAGACATATTTGGGGTTTCCTCCAAGAAGTCTTCATACGTATCTCTTAATAATACTAATCTCTTATGATGCTTATCGCTTAACACAGTGGCGTAGCGATCTTAACTCGCGCCCGGGGCACAATACCTTTTTAGCGCCCCCCCCCCATTAAAAAACCATACAATATTATATGTAAAATATACCATTTGGCGCCCCTTTGTGAGTAGCGCCCGGGGCATGATGCCCCCTTGCCCCCCCCCAATCACTACGCCACTGGCTCAACAACATTACCGTCTTTCATTAAACCGAATGTAACGTAATGAACCCTGCACTCACCACCAATACACGGTAACAATGGGACCAAGATGTATTCCACTGGACAGCCGATTCCTCTTGCCGTGTCTTCCAAGAACTCACCAACAATGTCTCCACACGCCACCTTGGGGTCGGGAAACCCAATATTCTGGGCCGTCCTGTAGACGTTCTCCCAGTTTGGACCGGCTTCAGTCTTCGACTCGGACGCTGTTGACCCTTGTCTGAGGCGCCCGCTTTGGCTTTGCTGGTCACTGTGCTGACCAGCTTGGTGTTGTGGATACCTCTGGTGGCCAACATGGTCCATGTTGTTTTGATGGATTCCCGCGTGCATTTGAATCATCCTAGGATCGAATGACGACATTGTGAATTGTCAACACTGTATGGAAGCCGGAGGAATTTGACAGCAGTAACATTGACTGTATAATGTCCACTGTATATTGTCCACAGTATAATATCCACAGTATAATATCCACTGTATAATTTTCACTGTATAATGTCCACTTTATATGCCCACTGTATACGTGCCTCGATAGCTGAAAATAAATACAGTCCCCCATATTGTACCATACAGACAAGATTCCAAGATGTTTCAAAACTAAATTTGCTTCGCTGGGAGCGAAACATGCAGAGGAAAAAAAAAAGGGGGAGGGGGGTATTTTTCATATTAATGAAGGCGCTATTTTTTCCAAATACAATAACATCACTTAACTCTGTGTAATACTTGACCCAGCAAGAAAGGATTAGGTATGGGGAATCAGTATCAATGACAGCCAATAGCAATACTATTTAAATTAAACGTTAAATTTAAACGTATGTAATCAATTGTTTCGCCGGCATTCTTGTCTCTTAGACCTGACACGAAATGCGTGTGTCACTTTTATTTGACATCCGACCGTCTAGCGAAATTACGGAGCCTGGGCAACAACGTGTTCAAAGAGAATCGCAAGCCGCTGAGCCTGGGCAACAAGGTGATCAAGGGAAATCGCAAGCCGCGGAGCCTAGACAACAAGGTGTTCAAGGGGAATCACACAAAAAATGTGAAAAAGTTGCTCCCTTAACGAGCGACATTTCGTATAACGAGTTACGCAGATAGAGAAAGTCCCTTTTTCCCGACATTCATTTGTGAACCGGAACTTCCGCGCCGATGTATTAGTCTGTGTTTATAGCACTCGGTCTGTTAGCGTATTGTTTTCGTGTGTGATCACCAGTTTTTACAAATTTTGTATTCAGACAGTATTCGTCATTTTTTTATGTGCAAAGTGTAATAACCTGTGCTAAAATGTCTTCGAAGAAAAAAAAACCACAAGAAGACAATCATAAGAGAGAAAAAATAACTGTTGAAATGAAACGTAAAATCATTGAAAAGCGAGAGCAAGGTGGAGTTAACGAGATTGTGTCATTGGCCAATATCATGGGACTCGAGGTGGGCAACAACGATATTGAAGAGCTTGTGAAAGAGCACAGTCAAGAGTTGACCACCGAAGAGCTTATGGAGTTGCATCGTGTTTCACAGCAAGAAATTATGGAGGAGAGCTCATTAATGGAAGAGGAAGTAGCAGAGCAACAATCTTCTAGTGCAATAAGAGAAATGCCGAAAGTATGGGGAAACTGTTGCATCGTACATTGAGAAGCATCACCCTAATAAGGAGGTGGTTATTCGTGCTACAAATTTGTTCAATGCTAATGCTGTGACACATTTTCGTCAAATTTTGAAGCGTCGGCAAAGACAAATTTCTTTAGACAGTTTTCTAGGTAAAAAGGGTTAATTATTTGTCATGCATCAAATCATATTTTTATTTACGTTTTTTTTGTTTCAAATCTAAATTATATTCCAAGTTGTTACACTCCTTAACAATTCATAAGTAATTTTATTTGAATAAATGTTAATAAAATTTTTTGAAAAAATAGTATTTTTTCAGCATGTAACGCATTATCGTATTTTACATTGATTTGTATTGGAAAAATTGTTTCGTTAAACGAGTGTTTCGCTTAACGAGTCAGATTGTGGAACGAATTATGCTCGTTATGAGAGGTTCCCCTGTAGTTTTAGAGATTCCTAGAGCTCATCCTTAAAACGTCATGACAACATATTAACAGAGTCTTGCTTCTTTTTTTTAACGAACATCTACACTACGTCACAATATGGTCGACTCGGGGTCCTGGAAGATTTCACCAGTCTCCATCCTGACTCGGGGTCCTGGAAGATTTCACAAGTCTCCATCCTGACTAGGGGTCCTGGAAGATTTCACCAATCTCCATCCTCAGCCCTACTTAATCCCACAACAAAACAATTTCTGCGTCGCGGAAGCTAACGTAGTCAATGTTGTTAAATCATGTCGGAGTCATAGGACGCAATTAGTGTTTTTAACTCAAGGCATGGAGTCATAGAAAGTAAGCGAGGTTCTCAAATCAAAGTATGAAGATTGAGACTAAGAAATATTCTTTTATTGATCCACTTAAATGGATTTTTTTTAAAAATTACATTGTAGGCCTAACACATTCATTTTCAGCACATATATAAATATTCTTGCCAAACGACATGTTTAATCTGTGACAATTTAAACACGATACTTCTAGTCTAAAGTGTTTCTCAAACGCAAAAATCAGCAGCCATAGGATACCATTAAAAGTTCACGGAATATAATACCAGTGGTTACTGTTACCCGGTATACACTTAGAATATCTTACATGTCATTAATCACTTATAGTACGACATATACTTCATATAGTACCAGTCAGTGGCGTAGTGAGGGGGGGGGGGGCAAGGGGGTCATCATGCCCCGGGCGCTACTCACAAAGGGGCGCCAAATGGTATATTTTACTATAATATTGTATGGTTTTCGAATAGGGGGGCGCTAAAAAGGTATTGTACCCCGAGCGCGAGTTAAGCTCGCTACGCCACTGGTACCAGTATCTACGTGGGTGGATCTAGGATTTGTCTTTTTTTTTTAAAAAGGGGGCGGGATGCATTCCGATATTTTAGTGACAACAAGAGGTTACTTCCCACAACTTCTTTAGTTGACAATATCTTAATTCCCAGAGGATAATTTTTTTTAAATTATACCACTTTCTTACACACTCCTTACAGCCTACAGGTTTAAACACTATAAAAATACGACATCTTGCATTGTAAAAACATGTATTATTTAAGGCACATTTACGGCTATATGCCTATCTATATAACAAATACATATAGGCCTATAGCTAGGCTATTCAACAACTATAGGCTACATGTCAAAACCAGAAACGGGATTCCTAAGACTGGTTCTAGAGGCAGAGGCCCTTGAACCTCGAGAGCACTGGGGGCATGGGCCCAACTGCCCCCCCCCCCCGAAACACACATTAGTGTTGTATTGTTTGTAATGTATTTCATATGAATAATCCGACACTGAGTTTTTAAAGAGTTGAACGAACCACATATGTCCTAAGTCTAAGACGATGCCAAGTGCCAAAGCTTTCTGGGAATTCACTGGTCCTTCAAAATCTTCCGGCAATAACTATATAGTTATAGACTATATTTTATGTGTTGAAGGACACGAATTCGTGAGACACATAGTTTAATAAACTTCACAACTAACTTCATTCCTAAACAAGCTACGAAACAAAGCCCTTCGTTATGATTACGAAAGAATCTGTTTTAGTATTTAATTGCAGCCGACATCACATTACCGCCACTTACGTTATATTTGCAAGGTTTCATTCGAAATAAAACACAACATTCTCATAAAAATGATTGAATAATGCAAAAGATATTTAAGAAACTTCCCTTAGAAAGCTAATGTATCACATTAAAGGAAACCGCACTCACAAAGCTAAACTAATGCCTAGCTAGGTCGGCGTCCCTCGCTGCACGATGGTGGCTGTGTAGCTTGGTCGGGAGATAAGTGCCCTATAAAACGCACTAGTGAATTCTACAAGCGTGCTACATTGCTGGTTGCGGGCTATTTTTAGCGTCAACTCCTCGGTTGGTGCGTTGGCTGGGTCAGCTGATCGATTAGTGGCTTGCCGTGTGTGTTGATGTGGCCCGAGTTTCTGCAGGCGACCATTGATTGTGAGGGTGTTCGGGTGGTTCATCTGTGAACTAGTAGCCCGTTAATCGATGAATCCATGAATGACCCTATTAATTAGTAGCCAATATAATCGAATTAACTATCAACTGTCAATTAAACTTTTGTGCAAAAAGTCATATAATCAGTTGTAGTAGGACTACTTGGAGTGAGGTAAAGTAGATCGATTAGAGTCCAATGTTGTTATATTATATAGTATAGTATAGCCTATATAATATGGGGCCACCCACAAAAAGGACGTCACACCATCTTGGTCAAAGGAAATTTGATCGAACGGAAGTTGGGTAGAATTTCTTTTTAGTTCACACGAGCAAATGTTCGTCAAATTTCTTTTTGAACGCACTATACTATATAGTAAAACGTAATAATAATAATGCTTTCAAAAAGAAATTTAACCCAAAATTTTGAATTTGATCGTGTGAACTGAAAATAAAATTGGACCGAACTTTCGTTCGATCAAACTTCTGTGGATCAATTTTCCGTCGACGAAATTTCTTTCCACCACATTTCAAGATACGCCTAACAATATATCGTTATAAATTCGTGACCCCACTCCAGCTAAATGGGTGTCGTCATCAAGAATTACCCCCCCCCCAACCCCCCACGTACGTACATGCCGATCACGTCTCTGTCTCTGTTAAATAAAGTATTATAAAGCAAAATGATCTTCTCGGGTTTTACATAATATCGTTGTCACATAGACTAAACAACCTCGTTGTCGACATAGACTAAACAACCTCGTTGTCACATAGACTAAACAACCTCGTTGTCACATAGACTAAACAACTTCGTTGTCACATAGACTAAACAACCTCGTTGTCGACATAGACTAAACAACCTCGTTGTCACATAGACTAAACAACCTCGTTGTCACATAGACTAAACAACCTCGTTGTCACATAGACTAAACAACCTCGTTGTCGACATAGACTAAACAACCTCGTTGTCGACATAGACTAAACAACCTCGTTGTCACATAGACTAAACAACCTCGTTGTCACATAGACTAAACAACCTGATTACATCATTACGATGAGCTCACGAGTGAGACCAATTTAGCAAAAAATTCCGGTGTTGTTCGAGGTGTTTACAAGGACGTTGGGTATGATTTTTAAAGAGCTAGTGCACGGACTGCGTTAATGAATGGAAGAAGAAAAAAAGACATTCAATTCTAAGGGTAAAAAAACATCAAATTCTAAGGGTAAAAGGCATCAACTTCTAAGGGTAAAAAGATATAAAATTCAAAAGGTAAAAGACATCAAATTCTAAGGGTAAAAAACGTCAACTTCTAAGGGTAAAAGACATACAATTTTAAGGGTAAAAAGACATCAAATTCTAAGGGTAAAAAACGTCAACTTCTAAGGGTAAAAGACATACAATTTTAAGGGTAAAAAGACATCAAATTCTGAGGGTAAAAAATCAAATTCTAAGGGTAAAAGGCATCAAATGTTAAGGGTAAAAAGACATCAAATTTTAAGGGTAAAAAGACATCAATTTAAGGGTAAAAAGACATCACATTCTACGGGTAAAAAGACATCAAATTCTAAGGGTAAAAAGACATCAAATTCTCAGGGTAAAAGGCATCAAATTTTAAGGGTAAAAAGACATCAATTTAAGGGTAAAAGACATCACATTCTAAGGGTAAAAACATTAAATTTTAAGGGTAAAAAGACATCAAATTCTTACGTTTAAAGGACATCACATTCTAAGGGTAAAGACATCATATTCTAAGGGTAAAAAGACATCAAATTCCAAGGGCAAAATGGTCGTGATTTCCATTCAATCAGTTCATATGTAATCCACTTTGTTCATTTGGTCAATGTAGGTCTACTTCTACTACGAAGTTTGAGCAGGGGAACATTGAGCCTCTCACCGGGATTTTCAGAGTTCCAGTATCTGATAATATGTCTAGTAATGGATGATCAAATACAATGTCTTTTAATCTCTTTCTTTTTGTTGGACTATGCCAAAAATGCCGCCCACCGCTTTATCCAGGAAAAAAGTGCCGCCAGGGGTGGACCGCCCCCCCCCCTCACTATTTTCCCTTTCCTATGCCATCTGACCGGCGAAGCGGGTACCGGTTATATACGTCATTATATTGTTCTAAAAATACCCCCCCCCCCCCAAAAAAAAAAAATAATAATAAATAAACCACACAAAACAATGACGACAGCAATGCGTGAACTTCCCATCTGCTGAACTTACTTGACAAAACATGATTTTACTTTTAAGTAACTTACTTTGTAAGAATCGCCCACAAATCTTTTGCTGCCCTCGTGGACACTACTTCTCAGCTGAGTGCTATGTTATATTTTTTTATATTTTTTAGTTTTTATTCGTTTTTCTGTTTGTTCGCTGATGGAAGCTTCCTGTCGACACGTTCGTTGTTTTGTTGCGTTCCTTTTTTCAGGTTTAACCTTGTTGTGTTTTACTAATTTCCTTTTATTATAAGAATTGCAATAGTGATGACTTCTGGGGGTTTTATTTTTCGCGCCTATCGAACACAGCGTTACACGGACCCAGAGATTTGTTATTTATGAAATTTGATAGTTTGTAATACTTTTATTTACATGATATTTATTTTAAATATATAACTTTTTTTTCTATAGTAATACGCCCATCTTTTTCTATTCTTTTTTTTTAAAAAAACTACCGGTATAATGTTCTGTAAAAATCAACAACCGGTTATCGGTTTCAAATCCCACAACTGGAATTCCGGTAATAGTTTAGCACTAACTTAAGCAGAAATGAGAGTCCTTCTACTGCCAAATAAATTGTGAGAGTATACTTTAAGATATTCTCTCTCCCCACCTCCCACTTCCCCCCTACCCCTTTTTAAAAAAATAATGTTTTCATGTATTACCATTCCTTTCGTTCTTTTGTTGTTTTTAATGAGTTTTAAAAATAATGTACGCGCAATAGACCTTCTATTTTGTCTGCCTTTGATGAATAACAACAATTGGTTGACTGTGCTGGTTTGTTGGTTTGTTAAGTGAATCATTATAACCATTAGTGAGAAGATTGGTGATTTGGTAGGTAGTAGAGTTCGGTGATAATTAAACGGCATAAGGTGTGGGAATATTTCACTCCACTGACCACTCCTTAGCAAAGGAAAAATTGATTGTGGTGGTTGGTGTTAAAGATCATCTACATGTTAATTCAACTCTACAAAATTGCATGTAGTTCGTCCTTCGCATGCAAAAATAACCAAGGCCAAGGCTATTTTCGACGATGGGGTCGCTTGTCAGTCCAGTTTGTGGCTGGAAAGCTTTAGACGATATTTTGCGACCCGATACCTGACAGCAAAGTTTAGTGTTAATGCGGCCCGCGCGTTTTCCCCATTCTCATATCTATAATGTGACACTCCGCGACGGTTTCAGTCGAATCTCACCGACCAAATTTGATTTTTATTATGTTTGTATAGGTCTGGACTTGATAATAAAAATAATAAGAACTGTTTTAAAATGTGTCCAAAAGTTTTTATTTTCTATTATTTCATGCGACAAACATGACCAAAGTGCGATTTTGAGAAAACACGCTTCGAATATTGTATATACAAATATCAAAAGTTTGAAAAGTCAATTACTGGGTAATGCAAAACCATAATTGTGTAAATCGTAGCAATCTGACACAGTATCAAAGAACCCTATTAAAATTGCCACTAGTGTTTTCAACTGGGAATTTAACTGTAGTGATTTAACTACAAAAACATGTTTAATTATGTATAGATATTAGAATAACCCATTTAAATCTACATGCAAAAAATCCTAACTGTTGCCACTGTTGGCTAAACAACATTTTAAATCATGTACTGAAATAACATATTTAAATAATAGTTACTGAAATTATAATTTAACAGTATGTACTATATTAAGTCAAAATGTCGCAAGTCAAGTGCATTTGGTGTGTAATATTTTCTTTTTGTTTTTCTGAAATAGTATTAGTTGGTGAAATAAATCTTCGGCGCATGGGACACTAGAATATTAATATAAAATAAAATAATAAAAATGCATGTAATTTATAATGCATTTATACTAAAAACTTTGTTTTTATTGGTTGTTTAATTTTTCATTAGACATGCTACTAGACAACTAAACAATTTCCACCTATGACCACTATGAGGCATGAGGGGGCAGAACTGATACAAAAATTATGACGTAAAATCTATTTTAAAAACCACGTGATCTTGAGAGAAACATATTTCTAAATATAGATCTTAAACACAACATTAGTCACGTGACGTTTACGTCAGAAATGTAAGAAATGGCAGCTGGAGGCGACTGGGCTTCACTGCCCAGTGTTGTCCTTGAGGATATTTTTTCGAAACTGTCCCCCAAAGACAGGATCAGAGCCTCATCAACGTGTCATAAATGGAGGGAATATCTGTTTCTGCCTCAGTTTTGGCCGGTGATAACCTTCAATTTGAATTACAAAGGCCGCACAAGATCCAGATTTTTTAGTTCCAAATGCGCGAAATTTGTGAAGGAAGTAACGATTGAGTTTAATTCGACGCGAAATTCGCAAGTATGGGATTGTACCCGTTTATTAGAACTGTTGTCTAGAAATGGACAACTGGAATGCTTGTCCCTTCGCCCATCAAATTGTTATTTCGATGGAGGCGATGGCAGTTTGGAAAGGTAAAGTACATTGTCCCAGATTGTATGATGTTGAATTGTTTACATAGCCTCGTTTTGAATCAGCTGTTTTTAGTCAACATACTTAACAAACGTAGGCTATTATTACTAGTTGCAAGTATTGTAGCATGCCTGTACTGAAGTTCTTTGTTTCTTTATACAGCTGATTTTGATTTATCCTCTTTTATCAATTAGCTTATGTTTTATAATTTATGGCAATAATAAATTTCTAAACAAACTGAAAGTACTGAAATTATAAAACTAAGACATGACAGACATACAATAAGTTAAGTTACACAGTTACAGTACAGATGATATTTCCACTCTATCAACACTAATATTAATAATAATTAATAAATTATATTTGAATTGCTATATAACTATAACTTTAGTTTAGGCCCCCCTATACTTATACTTATACTATCTTATGTAAAGTCTATTCTATACTCAATAGTAATAGTCTATTGTCTAAACTATATAATAATATGGGCCATATGGCCAAAGTTTAGTACCTACGCCTTGTAATAGAATAATGAACCCAAAGTCCAAATCCAAGCTCTGTCCCCTTTGGTACTTTTGCTCTTATGGCTGTACTGATGCAATGATTGATAGTATTAGAAGATAAAGATAGAAAGAATAAGACAGATGACAGATAATATTAATCAACATTACATATTGTATGTTTAGAAAAATGGTACATTCCCTATATTTATGGTCTATGGCTAACTAAACTAATGTCGAACTTTCCCTATTTATGGTCTATGGCTAACTAAACTAATGTCGAACTTTCCCTATTTATGGTCTATGGCTAACTAAACTAATGTCGAACTTTCCCTTACCCATACAACCCTACCCCTCTAATTCTCACCATTGTCACACCAAGGCACCATATTGCATATCCTCCTACCTGCTATCAGTGATGGGTATACATGTGACAAGGTTATCTAATTTTTGTGTGTGTCAGTGGTGGAAAGGAGAGGGTGTCAAATATTCAGCAATAATAGGGTGACATCAATTAGAGCAATTATCCTCATGTGTTTTATTAGTATGTTAAGGATGGTAATTGATAATCAGATGTCCTATGCCTATTATCAATCTGTTTTTGAAAACAACTATCAGTTACTGGTTTTTAAAGAACAATTATCATATGAATTTTTTTAAAGAAAGAATAAAACATGAGCTAAAACATAAAAAGCAGTTTAAAAATATAATGTTAAGACGCCTGTTTCTCCTGAAAATAAGGATGCTGATGCCCAGTTCAAAAAAACGTTTTCGGCCTTTGCAGATTTTAATGAAAAAACTATGTTTCAATGAATCTCATAATCGTTGCATCAGTACCCCAGTATTTATATCCATTGCAGAGTACAGTTAAAAGTTGAAAGTTAATCCATCTCAGAACTGACACAAAGCAATGTATTATCATTGACATATACTAAAAGCAGTTATCATCGGTTAGGTAAAGAATTTCTCCTTGAAAATTGTGTAGTTTTAAATCACCTGCTAAGCTATGTGTACATATAAATTATAAAGCCAATTATATGTGATCATCAGATTTTGACAAAATGCCCAGTATATTTTTATTTTAAAAAAACGCAATTTTATTTGCCTCACCTTAGGGAATTAAATTTATCATCTTTATTTAATAGTCTTGAAACGATTGTGTTTTTAAAAAACAATTAGTTTAAATTAATTATCTCGATGAATTGATTGACTTTATTATTTAAAACAAAAAAATAAAAATAATAATTTTTAAATAATAAAAACATCTCATTGTAATATTGTTTTTAGAAATAGCCTGTTGAGCTTTTATCCGGTGGGGGGTGGGAGGGACATTTCTTAGCCATTTCATAATAATGATATTATTTTGGAGCTTAGTTAAGGAGTATTCGACACAATTTAATCACCACCATTCCCTGACACCACAGGTCAGTAATTTGAATCTTGCTAGATTCATGGTTGTAGTTAATTGCGCTTGCACTACCATTTGATCCCAATTCGCATTCCATGTTTATCTATATAATAATATATATAATTATTGTTCAATTATTCCTGTCGCTTTTAGTTTTGACAGTAGTCAATAATGAATGTATGTTTTCCCCCAGCTTTCTTGAATCACTTCGATTGGTGGTGAAAAGAAACAGGCGTCTCCTCCACTTGTCTTTGGGCTGCACTGAAATCCTTTTAAATAACTCCCAAGAAGTGCTCAGCCTCCTCGTCAAGCATCATGGACCCTCACTCCAATCTCTGCATCTTGCCAGTGTGAAGGAAGACTCCAGTAACTATAACCTTCCTTTCATTGGACTAGACAGCTTATCTGCATTTTCAAATCTGCGATCACTGAGTTTAGACTATGATTTTCTCTCCCCAAAGTTAATGGCAAGTTTGGCTCACCGTATGCACACAGCTCCTCCATTGCAGAGTCTCAGCATTCATATCCACCGTGTTGGCCCAAGACAACCTACAGAGGAAATGTGGAAGGAACTGACTGATGCTAGTCCTAACTTGGAGTTGACACTAAACTTAGTCCACTCAATAGAAGGTATTCAGGCACTTTTGGATATTCTGAAACCCTCTATGCCGCTAACGCACTTTCGTCAGTACTTTTGTGGAGACATGAGTGTTGCATCGTTAAACATGATAAGCAGTCACTACCGCTCTACCTTGCGTTCCCTTACAATTATAGAAGCAATTGAAATTCAACCCATCAACTATAATAATGGTTATGATACAGAGGATCCTTTTGTAATGCTGGCCTGGCGTTGCACTAGACTGGAAGTCTTGAAACTTATTGGTATGTTGTTTCTGTACCATACTTTTTTATATAAAACTATATGATATACATCAGATTCAACGAAGCTCTTACCGCACTTTCCTTCAACTCTATCACTAGTTGAAAATTTGTTTCACTGACATATAATTTTTCTTTATCTTTATTTTACAATCACAAGTTTTCTAACATGTATCCAAAAATTAAAAACCATTTGCTCAACAATATTATGGATATTGCAGGTGTTTCTTTGGACCAGAAAGACTTGGTAGCCATTGCCCGCCTCAGGAGTGGACTACGTGAATTGATGGTGCCATCTTGTTGTGTTTTCTGGAGTGAGGAAGACGAAGACTATTATGATGAAGATGAAGCTCTCTTGGATCTGCAGTATAAGGTGAGAATGTTTGGCAATATTTTAAATGGGTTCTATTATGATGTTAACATTTGTAATTAATGATATTATTATATTAACATGCTATTTTACCTGTAGTAAAAGTTTTATTTTTTAGCTACTTTGTTAAAATTTCAGGATTTTATCATGCGAAAATCTTAATCAAATGAATTAAGCTACTGATTTCTCATTAGGGAAAATGAGACTAAAACATAGTTGTGGAATGAGATCTTATTTGTAAATAAAACTATTTATTAGTTAAAGTTATCATTAAACATGTCTACTTTCTTGGATGTGACAGGGGGGAGGGGGCATTACAGGATTTGCATTGCTTATTCTATCCTTCATCATTCCCAGGTTTCAGAAAGCCTTGGAAGGAAGTGGCATCTGCTACCAGAGTTCAGTGTTCCACCAGCCGTTTTCTTTAGGAATGCAAGTGCAGACAATGCCTACATGAATGAGTTGTTAGAAGACCAGGTGTGGAGGATGTATTCATAAGCTAATCCAGACTTAAATGAATTGAAAGTATTGACAGGACTCTAAAGGCTTCAACAGTTTATTATAATTTAAAAAAAGCACCATTGATATATTAGAGCTTCAACATTTGTGTAAAATAATGGAAAATCAGGAAAGATGCAAATATTCAATAAACACTTTGTAGATTTAGAGGCACATGGGTAAATAGATTTTCTCATTAATTTTCTCAATCAATTTGTTAAAAATGAATTACTACCCATTTGTATCTTTTTAGTACTGTTTCTAAATTTTCCCTCCTATTTTTTTTTTGGCTGTGTGAAATTCACCTTTCTAGGTTAACTTTGTCAAGAGTTGTTTTTGTTTTTTTTAAATTTGATGTGTTAAAGTATATGTTAGGTTTTCTACATGCCTAAAGTCTAGAAATGTATTGGCAATCTGAGTGCTTACTGAGATTAAAAAAGTGCAAATTGTGCATGACGGTTACTAAAAATTTCAACAAGGTTACACACTGGGCAGACCCTAAATGCCTATCACTAAATTGTGTGTGTGTAAATGTGAGTTTTTAATGATTCTCTGCTGAAAACCATTTATTTAACCCTTTAAAAGAAAAGAAAAGTTGTCCAACATTCTTTAAAAATTTTAAGCACTGAAATTATATTTTAAATTAGAAATTTAATTTTTTTTTTTTTGTAGAGCGTGACAATCATTGGCATGTCGGTCTTTGTTACTTTTAGTCAAAGTTATTCTTAAAATCATCTCTGTATAATGTAAGCAATTATTACTGTCAAATTATTCTTATTTAGCAATCCCCAACTAAATTTTAACAATTTTTTAATAATGCCATAAGTGGAATGGATGAGTGAGTTTGCTTTGGTTCACATTGGATGTAAATGAGAAAATTTAATATATTTTTAAGGGGGAAAGAAATAGGTAAAAATAATTACTCCCTTTTACGGGTCTACTTCGGGTATAATTAAATATTAAAATGCAAAAAGCATCTCCACAGCTCTTTTCTTAAATAATATACCAGTGAGCAAGTATTTAAAGCTTTGCTCCTTACTACTCTCAGGAGGATATTATTACATGCAAAACAGAATTTTAAACAGAATCTAATTCCTGTAATGTCACAAAATGTTTTTGATGCAATGAAATTTTTAAAAAAAACTTAAAAGCCAAAGCAATTCACAAGGAGAGCATGTTGTTATATGTTTGTTGTTTGCTGAACATCAATTTATTTTGACTGAAACACATTAACACCACTGATGAATACACAAACAGAAAGGACAGCAACAGTACTTAACATCAGATTTTTATATTAAGTGCATCAATCCATACAAACTGCACGCCATTATATATTTACATGTAATATTACCAACAGTTAACTATTTTACTTGTTGCGGGCTGTGATAAAAAAAAAAGAACTTGTGATATGAGAAAATTTGGAACAGTACTTGCATAAAAAGACTTTTCATTTGTGGTTTATCATTTATTTACACATTGTAAATACATGCAAATTAACAGATATATTTTTAAGTGATTCAAATCAGGCAAATGCACATTTGTTAGTATGGTAGAATTCTGATATATGTATTATGTGCACATTTTATCAACCATTTTGCCAAATAGTTATCTCTCTTTTTAAGTATCAAAAAAAAATTAAGTTCAGTATTAAAATGGTAAAACTGTTATCACTAATGAAAAGTCTTTAAAAAATGCAAAGACATGATTTTATCAAGATATTAAGGGCTCAACTCGGTGTTTGCTGGAGCAAAACAAATTGAGCTGCAAAGAGAAAAATTTCCTGGTAACTACCAGAACTTGTGTGGTTGGTTTTTTTATCGGAAAGAAACTATCATGAAATGGGTTGTTTATATTTTATAAAGATTTAGAGCTGTGATCACGTTTATGAGCTCTGTGTTGATGTACATACCACCAATAATGTTGTCACCTACACAAAAAGAACATATATAAACGATAATAATGATACAAGTCTTCTGAATCTTATTAATGAAGATGTTGCTCTGTTCATATTTGGCAGTTGTGTTAGTTATTTTTGTTTTCCAGTTACTGCAGTATCTGTACATTTAGTTTAATGTTTTTTAAAATGGATTTTTTTTTTATTGCTTGCCATGATTCTATATTCTTTTTAAAAAAAATTATTTATTTTTTAACATCTTATTTTTAAATATATTTTCATCTTTCTTTTGGCATATGAAAGTTCTGTTACTGAATTTTATGAATTTAAAAAAAACTTTTAATAGTCATTTCATATGTTTTTCTCATGTAGCGTCTCCACATCTATATGTTTTATGCTTTTTTTTTTTGCTAGCTAAACTAAAGTTATAATCCAATTATCATCATTATTCTGATCCAATCGCCATTTGAGCATAGGACTTTTCACTGAGACAATAGTGAAAATTCTGCAGGTATTTTAAACAATATAATTGAATTTGAAATATTTTTTTACATGATTGTTTGATTTGATAGATCCCATGCCTTCAATTGGTTTTCTTAAGTTTTACCCACACCCACACTTTGAAGCTTTTCTATTCATTTTAATCTCATGAATACATTAATGAATATGCTACACATCTGAAATTTGCTATACAAATTTTAGCTAACAATATTTAAATACTAACATTTTCTAACTTTAGCATGAAACATTAGATTATATTGCTATAGTAAAGCAACAGTTTTCTCACTTTCAATAAGTTGTTTTTTTTAAAAACACATTTAGAAAAAAACACAATTAGAAAAAAACACAATTAGAAAAAATTGATATATTTTTCAAAATAACTAAAATGCAAGTCATCTTCTACTCTCTTTCTCTCTCTCTCACTCTCTTTAATTCTGAATGCTTTCTAACAGAAAATTGTGTTCCAACCATTGTCACTGGAGCATAAACTGTTGTGCTTATTTATTTAATTGAAAAATATGGGTTTTAAGTTGTCTACTTATCCATGACCACCTTAAATAATTAACCCACTTTGGGGTCTTGTCATTTAAATATATCCCAACTGATTTTAAAAGCTAGATAGATATAGATTATCAAAGTTTGCAAGTGCATTTTGATCAAATACAAAATTATGTCAGTTTGCTTATTTCCTAAGAAGATGTTAGCTAAGATAGTATTAAATAAGTATAAAATCAAACAGTCTCCTTTAAAAATTGCTAGATGGCATGCAGATTTTAGAATAAGTTTAGTCACCAACCAATCAAAGTTATGGTATATTCAGTGGAAAAAAAAGGAGTTTATTGGTTTTTTAATTAGAATGATAAAAGGTTAATAACAGTGTTACCAGTTTGCCCAGTCTCTGCCATGGTCTTCTAGCTTTACTTGGAGGGTTTTTGAAGGAGTCACCGAAACATTCATAAGGTATCACCAGATAGTTATTTGTTAGTACGAAAAAGATAAAATTCATTTTTGCCTGAAGTGAACTGATGGTGCAATGTCTTGCTTTTGTCGTTTTCATTTAAAAAGTAGGCTAAATAGCCCCAAAAAACTAATTGTGAAAGTCATGTGACATTACAGTAAACGGATTTTGGTAATCATTAAGAAAATAATAGTTCTTTGCCCTATTTGTTTACAGCATCCATCTAAGATCCATTGCCTTTTCCTAATACCTCATTGTTTGCTTTATCATAATTTATGTAATTATTGAAATATTTTTAAATTCCATGTTGCCCCGAATATAACTTTATTCTTTTTTCTTTGAATGAATTATTTTGTTAAACATTCTTGCACACTTCCAAAAAGGCACAAACGTGTAGCGGTTTTTATTAATAGTAACAATCAAATTATCTTTAATTTTCACAAACCTCTTGCATATTATTGGTTACAATGGTGGACCACCTGTAGATTCCCAAACTTAAAATGTTTGAAATGTGCTGTTTAATGTTAATGAAATTAGGGAAAGTTTTCAAAATTCCTTTTCAAAGGAAAAAATTATTTTATTAATCATTTGATTGAGATAACATTTTGGTACATTTTAGCTTAACCAATTAATTCAATTTTTTTTTAACATTTCATTACTTAAAAGAAGAAAAAACATAAAAAATAATTCAATTTTTAACCTTCTGACTGACCACTGAATAGGAAGTTTTAGACCACCAGTGGCATATGACAATAGTTTGAGAGGCACTGTAGTATCAAGTGAGAAATCTTTCATTCATGTTTCTCTTATTACATTGGATTCCATTCTTAATTTGGTTGTTTTATATTCGGGGCAATTTTATTTTTCTTTCTTGCTGATTCATAAAAAGTTTGTCGAATTGAATACAAAAACTTTACGAACTGATTGGCCAGAAGCATTCAAAGATTAGGAACAACATTCCATCATTTTCATGCTTCAAAACCAATATATCGAAACACAAATAATGTGTTTGGCCTTGAAAACCTTAGCATTTAAAGTCTTTGTTTTGCAAATGACACCAAGAGAACAAATGTCTTTCAACCAGCAGCCTACCAGTTTACTCGACTCCCCTGCTTCTAATCTCAGAGGGTATTTGACAACCAAGAAGTAGGCCATGTCTCAGAGATTCCTTATTTTTATTCTTGAGGACTTTTACAGTACACAAGAAAATTCTGTACATAGTGTAAATATGAATATCTTTGAATAATTTGCTCTAAAATAAGCTGGTGTCAACTAGGGGCATATTTTTTTGTTTATCACTTTGTTATATGTTTTACAGTTTTTTCTGGTAATTTTGGTTCTTTTGCTTCATTGAGTAAAAAAAATTTATCTTTTCATTTTTTAAAATCTAGTTAATTGTTATTCTACTAGCAAAGAGTAACGATCAACACAAAGTCCTTGACTTAAAAATGTGTCAACCCTATTTCACAATCTCTGTGGATCAGAGTAATGTAAAAGATCTCATTCATACAATAAAGAAGCATGATTGCAAATATAAAGAAAATCATTGCAGGCAGAAAATTCTCAATTCTTATGGTTATACAAACATACATCCATCTTGTGCTTATGTATATTTATTTTAGAAAAAAATATTTCTCCTTAGCTCACAAGAGAACTGGGACCATTGCTATACTGAAGGGCTCTCATCAAACAGCTCATATAATCTTGTGGCGGTAGAGGGGTCATAAGCATGATTTATTTTGCATGTGCTCTGTAACTGATTTTTTAACTTTAATCCATATGCATGTATATAAAGATATTGTAATCAATATTCATAGTAATGACATGTAGTCTCAAAATATCTGGATTAATAGCAATACAGAGTGTCAACAAAACCAGATACTGTAACTGCAGTTAGTCACAATTTCACTTATCTTCTGTTTTTATATCAACATTATGAAGGATTGATATTTTCCTTTTTTGCAAAGAAAATATTGTTACAGGAATATTTTATGATTATGTGCAATAAAAAAATCAGCAGGGGGTGGGGTCCCTCTGAGGAAGTTAAAATCACATCTTACCATTAAAAAAAAAAAAATCTTGCCTCATTCATCTTGTATATCTTTTAAAATTTGTAACAACTTACCTAAGTTATTTACATCTAAAAAAAAAAAAAAAAAAAAAACAGACGGGATTAGAGTAAAATTATAAGGTCCACAGTAAAGATTATAAAAGTGCTACATTAGAACCTTTGCACATAATTTGGATCAATAGTTTATTGTATTAAATTAAGAAAGGTTTGTCAACTGAGACATCAATGTAAGAACTCAGTAGTTCTCAGGTTGTGTATCTAGTTGTTATTTATTTAAAAAAAAATTAATTACATAAAGGAACATGTCACTAGCAGTAGATGTTTTATTTTTGTGTAAAATCTTTTTTTTCCCCGTGCTGTCTTATTCTTGATATATTGAATCTCACTGTTTGAATGATATCTTAAACACATCTCTTAAACTAGACCAGGGGTGGCCAGCCCAAGGGCAATGCATGTAGCCCGCTGCAGCAAATATTGGAGACCCCTGATACCTGATTTATCTATAAACTTATGCGTTCTTCATTCATTTGACAAAAGATGAGTGAGACAAAAGAAAAAAATTATCTCACATTAGTTTATTCTGCTTTGTTATTTAGTATTTCATTATGTGCATTAAGAATAAATAAACAATTCTAAACAGCATTTGGTGGGTGTTTATTTTAATATAAGGTGTAGGGACATGCAGCCCACAAATGATTCATTCACCATCAATGTGGCCCAAGAAGCCTATTGGGTTGGCCACCCCTGGTCTTGACCAATGCTTCTCAAACTTTTCAGTGTGATGGACAAGTAGGAAGTTATCCACATTGAAGCAGAGGCAATGTTCTATTGTATGTTTTAGGGACTAGTGACTCATCATTTTGTTAATCATTTGTCTCAGACCATATTTATACCTTATCATATATAATTAGGATTTGTCTAAGACATCTTTGTTTAAGTTGATATTCGCGATTAATCACACAATTAAGGTCAATCTTGTGTATGTGATTTATAATTTTAAAGATCATTTGATAAAAATAAATAACGAGGCTATTTTGAATCAATAAGCTTGGTTCTAAATTGAAGGGCCGAGTAGAAAAAGTACTTAAGTTACAATTTTCCAAAAAATGAGTTAAGACAGGCATTATATTTGATACCTTCCCCTGAATCATTCCTGTAAATACCATTCATAAAAAATATCCACAAGTGTTTGATTCAGAGCTACCTCGAGCAGATTTTAATGTATCTAAATAAGAATTTTAAAAAATTTAAACTCATTTTTCTCAAAACTTCAAAAATACACTTAAGTACTTTTTCTACTCGGCCCTTCAATTGCAAATCATCTAATCAGCTCATATTTGATAAAATTTCTATTTATAGGCTTAGCTGTGCTCTTTTAATTTTTCAAAAGAGCTTGGTTATTTCAAGTTCAAGATCTAAGTACTTTTTGAAACTTTTACTTCAACTTGTTTGATAAAAATAATAATAATAAATAGCCTAATTATTGAATGTAATTTAAGAGATTCACCATTTCATGTTATGATGAAAATTTCACTATTTCTGGCTATTGTTTGTTTACTTTTTCTTTTAATGATATTTTAATGTCAAAATAAAAGAAATGACTAATTTAACTTGTCTTAAAATGTAAAATCTATGAACGTGTTGTATTTAATGGCTATATGATGTCAGGGCACTACTCCTTTTGCTTTTTTAATATGCAACATTTATAAATATTTGCTCTTTATACTTGATAGTTCAGCTCATTTCACCTAGAAATGGTGTCTATTTAAATTTCTTCTAAATTTAATTTTTATCCTTTTTTTTTTTCCCCCCATTCTTCCCCCCCCCCCCCCCTTCTTTTTTTTAATGTTTACAATTTTTTTTTTTATATACTCAATTTCCTAAAAATTCAATAAACAAATTGGAACTAATAAATTTTCAATAATTATGAAGCCACCTACCCATTCTAATTTTGATCCATTACTGTGATGTGTTGTCTGCTTATGTAACTGTTTTGTTGCAGTGCTTTTCTCTTTGTTGGTTCTTTTTGGGTTGGGATCATATAGCCAGCTTTGCCTGTAATTTATGTATAATTTTTCCTTTGATTTTAAGGTTTAGGATATTCTGTTTTTTTATGAAGTTTTCTCTTAATTCTTGTAGCATTTTGAAAATAATTTTAGGGAGTCAAATAAATTAAAAAGTGTGAGTTTATAATTTTGTTGTAAATGGCTTTGCAGTAGCTGATGTAAAATGTACAAAATATCAAGAAATGCAGGAAGTACGGCTTCTTACAGATACATTCAAGGTTTAAGATCTTTACAGACACATACAATGATTAAGATCTTTACAGACACATACAATAATTAACTTCTTTACAGACACATAAAATGATTAAATTCTTTACTGACACACATACAAAGATTAAGATCTTTACAGACACATATACATACTTAAAGTCTTTGTCAAAACAGATTTTTTTATTGTTGTTAGTTCAAGTTACTTTTTCAAATGAAATTAAATAGTAGAGCACTTTATGTGTAGTTGATGTTTATTTTCCTTACCATTTTTATTTTATAAAATGTTGCGATATTTCTTTTGTGGATCTTCATTCAATTTAATTATGACGCTTGGCGTTATCCACATTATAAAAGCCTTTTTTTAAAACAAAATTAGAGATTTTACATTTAGGCTAAAATTTCAGTTTATGACAGTCTTCATTTGTTTGATTTATTCTTTTATATTTCAATGTAAACAACCTCTTAACAAGAACCTGTTCTCAGGTGGTTGAAAATTCAAGAATTAAAAATTAATTTTGGTCAGTTTAAAAAGGGGTAAGGTAGACTTCAGAATAGTTATTGAGTTTAGAATAAAATTAGATTCATATTTAATTATTTGATGGCTTCACTTAAGATTGAAGGGTCTTTTAATTTTAAAAACTATTTTGTTTGTTATGCATATTTAACTAGTCATAAGCTTGAATTTATTTGGCGAGGCTTAGTGTTCACCTTGGTGCGTCTAAAATGTAATTTTAGAATAGTAATTATATTCTACTTATGTCTTTTCACCATTGAATCATATATATTAACAATTGTTTCCCAAATACATTTTTTCAAAGCCATACAATAATCCATTTTATTTTTTAAAAATGTAATGTGTAATTGGCCTATTTTAATTTATAATAATTTAAAAATTGATGAGGAATTTATTTTTGTAAGGCTAATAATTTTTTGGTAACTAATTTAACATTTTTAGATTGATGTATTTTCTTCTATTACTAATGTTTGTTTCTATTAGAGTTATAGCATAGTTTTCTATGTATATTATTTTGTATGTACAAGAGCTGTCTGACTTTAATTTTAAATATTGTAAAATTAATTATCAGATCTTTTAAGCTAACAAAAAAGCTTGAAAACTTTTTAAACATTATGTACTAATAGAAAAATATCTGTCATATTATTCTCAATATATTTATTTAAGTGGGTCTTTTGTTAACTGTGTGTAAATATATGTATATCCAATTAATTGATCTATTCTTTTAATTTGCTTTTCTTTTGACAGTTGCGTCAAGGGTATCTTTTATGGTGAACCTCATATGTATGTGTCAAAACATTATACTGCTTTCTAATAATATCTTTTGTATCAGTTATCTATATTCTGTCAATAGCACACAATCCATTTCATAGATTTATCACACCTGCACAATGCAGTGGACATTTTTTAATAAGCAATTGTATATGCCTAATGATATCCAAGTAACAAAAATGGCAATATGGAAAAACAAAATATATGTTAAAGAATGTTTTTTCATGGCAATTTATTAATCTAAATACCGAGCACCTGCATTTTCTGTGCTATTTTTTGGTGAACAATAATTTTTTTTCTTTATGAATTATTTTCTTTGAACGCATCTAATTAAAAACTCTTGAATCTCAATGACAAAAGTCGTGATAAATTATGAAATGTGTTACAAAAGATTATTTAAAAAGCTCACCCAGTGATCCAATTTGTGTGTAGCCTCTATTAAGTTTGTTTATTACATTCCAAATTTGTTGAAAAATTACAACATCAATATTTAATTTGATTAGATAAAGCAAGCATTGTGAAAAAAATTTGTTGTTATCATGTTTAGCCGTTTAGAATTTATTTGTGCTTTGACAAAATTTGCAGAAACACTGACCATTTTTAGTGCTAGGAAAGTACATATTCATCTTCATTAGCATTTTAAATATTGAGGCCAAAATTAAACTTTAAAAGTGAGATATTACAACTGACCAGTTTTTACTTAATTGAAATTTCGTAACAATGTAACAGCTTACTTGCTTTGGCTATCACATGATTAGAATATTATTCGGAACCCTCCCAAAAATCCTAAACCACACAAATTTCTTCCATCAATGAAGTAAAGGAAGCTGGAGCAAAGATGTATAACTCTGGTGTCTTCTTGCTTTTACCTTTCACGTTTTTTTGCGATTTAACGTCTGTGTTGCCTTAGAATCACAGCACACTGCTTACATGCAACTCTAATCAGATCATACTTTTGAAATATAAATTTATATTTTTGTTTAAACTAAAAAAGTTGTATTGTTACAGTTGCATTTTCAGGGCAATGAATATTGTGATTCTTGATTTAAAATCTTTCCCCCTTGATTCATGTAAAATGTATACATTTTAAGAAGTTTTGTGATTTATACAATATTTTTCAGTAGTGATTTAAGTCATCCCTCTGGGTAATAAAACACATTAAATAATTTATGAAGAATCAAATTTAAAATAATAATTGTCACAAATATCCTAGTAAAATATGCTAAATATAAATATAAATAATTGTTGTACAGTTACGTTGCTTGTAATCAAGTATATTTATCATTTCATTGTTATAATAATTGTTAATTATAGAGAAATCTTTTTTTTCCTACACCTGCAAGATGTTGACTACAAATTGAACACTTTTGTTTTAGTTAATGAACATTGCCATATTAATGCATATGGCTATTATTGGGTTAACCATAACACCTCATGTAATTATTGGCTGAAAATACTGCTTTGGCTCTTTAAGACTGCACATTTTGTTATTAGAATACAACAAAACAGCATTAAAGTGAAGTAAAATTATGGATTTATTAATCTAAAAAGAAACATTCTTTTGTTTTAAGCTATTGTCACTTGTGAGTGAAATAAAAACACAAAGGTTTTTTTTTTTTTTTTTTTCGTTAATTGACTGTGGGCAGTTTTTTTTTAAAATTTAAATAAAAATTTCTTAAAGTGTCACGATCATTAAAAAAGAATTCGCACATTGGAAAAAGAATTAACCAAAGGTTAGAAAGGTTAAATGAAGCATTTATTTTCATTTACAGATATTTTTTTTAAACAATTAACTGCTTGATGTGTGCAAAATAATACTGTTTCTGATTTCAACTCTTAGATAGACCATTTTTAGACCACACTATTTGTGTGCAATATGTTATTGTCATATATGGCTTCTAAGGAAAAGTATGAAAAATGTTTAATACATATAAATCAGAATATTTAAATTAACATAGCATCTGACTCACAAGGGTTAATGTCCTCAATAAAAACATGTTTTTATGATATTAATTTGTGGAACTACAATTGTAAACCAGAAAGGCGTCTATGTCTTTAACATAGATTGTGGTTGTCTAATATTTTTCTAGTGTGGTAATATATGCTTTTTTTTTTAAAACTTTAAACTATATTTTAAATATTTGCTTTGCTTCATTCTATGCCACTAACTTTTGGTGTCTTTGAGGGGAGGAGGCATGAGTTTGTAGTGTAATTACCCTACTTCAAACATGGTATAGGTTTGCCCTACATTAAACTTGGGTTAGGTTTTCAAAAACAATTATGTTTAACTAACCCCTAAAAAATGTTAACTTTATTCAGGTAGTTGATGCTAAGTTGTGAACTCATAGCTCCCTCTCTCTATCTCTCTCTTTCTCTCCCCCCCCCCCCCCCTCATTTTCTTATTTGTATTTTTCATAACTGTAGTTAGTCAACATTTAATATCTTGTATACTTCTCTCCTTTTATGGATTTTATTCAATTTTGGCCAATTTAAAATGGAAAAGTTATACCCACTAACAATTAGTCCCATTTTTAAAAGTATGAAAGGCAAGAAAAGGAACAAAACATGTCTCTCTCTCTCTTGGCAACTTGAGAGGGTGTGTGTATGTATTATATGTTATCCCAAATTTGTAAATATGTTGCTAGAAACATGAAGTACTAAATATTGTAAGTTTTAGTTGCTAGAAACATGAAGTACTAAACATTGTAAGTTTTAGTTGCTAGAAACATGAAGTACTAAGCATTGCAAGTTTTAGTTGCTAGAAACATGAAGTACTAAACATTACAAGTTTTAGTTGCTAGAAACATGAAGTACTAAGCATTGCAAGTTTTAGTTGCTAGAAATATGAAGTACTAAACGTTACCAGTTTTAGTTGCAAGAAACATGAAGTACTAAACATTGCAAGTTTTAGTTGCTAGAGACATGAAGTACTAAACGTTGCAAGTTTCATTCCCAAAACTTGTCTCATTTACCTAGTAATTGATTGTATCCTACAGGTGGACTTATTACTTATATAGCATCTTTGTATTTAACTTGCCCATTGCCCCAATATTGCAACTATAATTGTAGTAGTAGAGAAATATTAACCTTACCTAAAGAACAAACTTGCATGTATCCTAGTGTCTGCAGACCCCCTGAAGTTTGCAGCATGTCAATTCGGAATTGGAAAATAGTTTTATAAATTGGTTAAAACAAATAGTATGTTTTTGAATCCATCAAATGTCATCAAGGCTTTTGTGTGTTGTTTCCTTTATTGAATTAATAATGATTGATATATTTAGAAAGTGTCTTTGTTTGAAATGTCCCCTTATACTGCAGGTAGTAGGAGGAAAGACTGCAGCAAATTATACTTGCATTCAAGGTTTTACATTCTATAGCAGATTTAGAAACACAAAATGTCCATTTTTTTTACAAAATTGAATAAATGGATGTTCAAGGCTCTATTATAATTGAGATACATGTATCTTCTGTTTCTAGAGATCTAATTCTATGTTATCCAAAATTCTATTTTTAAATGATACATTGTCTGAAGCAAAAATACTTTTTTTTTAAAAACTAGCACTTCTGCTTTTCCGAAAAGAAATGTATATACTTTAAGGACTTTGATTGCTGAAAGAGGTTTTGTTTTAAGTAAAAATGGCACGTTCATAGTTCATAGTTCATCTTTAGGTCCCTATACCATTAAAAAGGATTTTTTTCAGTACACTTTTAAAATCATAAATAATTTTTTTAAATAAATGTAAGATTCATTTTATGCCTCAAATGGACAAACTGAATGTCAATATTTTAGAACATATATTTCAAAATGACATTTCTCTTGAACCATGCACAGACTATAAGACTAGATCAAAAGCCTGGTGGAGATTTAGTTAGCATGACCCTCATGTTATAATTAACCACTTTTTGGCACTTTAAACTGAGACTCTGCTTTTGGGGAAATGTAATACATTACGTATGTAGGCTCCGCCTTCTTGAGACAAACCTCTGAATGTGCAGAACTGATCATTGTATTGACAGCACCGAATTCCTAGTGCAAATAAAAGTCACTTATTTCAATGAAAAACTGTTTGAGTGTTTTGCGTAGCCTACATTTCTGTTGTCTCGTTGTTTAACTTACCTCCCTTATTTTCTCTCTTTGAGGGTTTTTCTGTGACATTCGTTTTTCACTGTTTGAATCAGAGACGTACAAATTAAACATTGTTGAAACCAATTGTTGAGCTCCTCAAATCTGACCCAGTACCTCAATACCGACCAAAACAAGCGTAGACCAGGTAGTAGGCCTGAGTAAAAGTCATACTAAGAATATGTGGTGCTAAAACAGATGCGTTGAAACTCAAAGGAAACAATGAAAAGATTCATCAACACGGTTCCTTCCCTTAAAACATTATATTTTCGCCATATATACTCTTTACCAAAGAATACCTCTAGTTGGTGTTCATCTACAAAACGTTCAAAGGCGACTGCCACTCGCTGAGTTGTCAAAAACAAACATAAACAACTTCACCATTGAGTCCATTGTCTTGTGATGAGGGACATAAGCCGACTCGTTAAATAATTTCTTTTAAAAATCTATTAACTGAATGCAAGAAAAAATTGAATTTGAATATATATTTTTTTATTATATCGAAGTGGAACAAACAGGGTTGAAACAAAAACGTTTTGAGAACATAAATCTTATTACGTTCATTGTATAGTTAGCGGTAACCCAATCTAAGGCAATCAGGCACAGTAAGAAAAGTCGAGTAGAAAAAATTAACTGATTTGATCACAAATTACACATTGATGCGTCGCAGAAGTTTGTCTAAATCTGTTACCGTCTTGGAGATATCCTGCTTCACTAGTCGAATGGCGTCCTTAACGTCATCATTGCGTCTTGGTTCCTGTTGATTTAAATATATTAATGAATCATGAGCAAAGGGTGTATGTGTGGCACAAATGTTCGGGATAAATTGGGGGGGGGGGGGTAGATCGCAAACTTTTTTGCCCCATGCTTCACCTGTGTACATGAAAAGGTTAAAGTTACTCCACCACCAGCCCTCTTCCAAGCCTTACTTAAGAGTTAAGTGTTTAAAAAAAAAAAAGTAGTCTACAAGACTGTTTCCAATTTCGCGGCTTGCACATGCCTCGAGCTTCCAGTATATAGCATTAAATATACAATAAGTGACATGTATTTTAAATTTCAATAAATTCCAAACAAAAACAGTGTTTATTTTCTTTAACGTGACCAGTAGGCAGTAGTGGCGTACCTATGGTTAGTGCAACCCTGGGCGAGTCAAGCTTTTTGCTGCCCGCTAACAAAAACAACAAAAACACTATGTAAGAGGCATAAAACACCGCCCCTCATTATAAAAACTGCCGCACCCCCTTCCTATGCCACTGTCAGTCTAATATTTCCCCTCCTCTTTTGAACCGTCAATACATTGACCATCCCATGGACTTAATGTCCACCTTAATCTTCAAATCGTGAAACACTGGGGTAAATGATTAAATACATTTTTCTTACCTTCTTCTTCATCTCAATACGAAAAATACTAAAAAAAATTCATACATTATGTTTATATATAGATTTATTTTTTAAGATAATGTCGAAATTATTATTCATATAAAATATACTGTTCATATTCCATTGACCGCGATTTTTAGATCTCCTCTCCCTTTAATAAATATAATTGTATATTTTGATTGTGTATTTCATTGAAGCCTACACGCCAATCATAGGTATACATTTCTTTGACCTTTGCACCCCCGATGCAGTTGCAGCAAACACATGCACACTCACAAAATGTTGGGCTATATTCGTGTGGGGAATGTTTCATATCAGAAATTTTCTGTGTTCAGAATTTTCGTGTGTGTAAACAGTGGCGTAGCGAGCTTAACTCGCGCCCGGGGCACAATACCTTTTTAGCGCCCCCAATACCATTTTAGCGCCCCCCTATTCGAAAACCATACAATATTATAGTAAAATATACCATTTGGCGCCCCTTTGTGAGTAGCGCCCGGGGCATGATGCCCCCCTTGCCCCCCCCTCACTACTCCACTGTGTGTAAATTTCTTGTAAGGAAAAAATTATAGAAACAAAGAGTCTGTCTTACGATTGCCTCCATTTTATTCTAGCGCGAATCGAAATTTGACTAGAGCAGAGAACAAAAAACAATATTTCAAACAGTAACAATTTCTCATTCATGGGGATAAATGGAAAGGCTCTAAGCAAATTGCTATCTACATCAGAAGTTCTTCTCATTTTTATTAGCATTTTTTTTATTGTTGGAAATAGCCTTAAATTTTTTTGATCGAGATGGGCTGCGGAAATATTTTTTTCAAAGTAAAGAGGGGGTGCGCCGCTGAAAAAAGGCTAAGAATCCCAGATCTACATCGTACGTTCTTTTCTGATAACAAATCGTTCTTATAAACTTTGTAGAAACACATCCTAATTTTAGCCGACCCACCTGATCTATCTGACCCACCTGACGGAATTGTAGAACTTGGCTGTTCGGACTCAATGCTGCAGATTGTTCATCTTTGTAATAGTCACTAGGGTCACTTGTGGTGCTGGGTGCGCCGCCTCTGACTACCGTGTAACTGCAAATTGGAAAATTGATATATATATATATCATATATATATATATTAGTATTATAGTTTCTGTCACTGGAACCAAACGTTTACTGGTGGCTTATAATTATTAATCATCAAATTTGTATTAAGCTAATTAAATACTATACACTTTATAGTTCATTGGAAATACATTAAAAAAACTTTTCTATTCATGCCGATTGCCGAACCGAACTCACAAACATGCATCATGCAAGATTGCAATGAAGCATACATGCCAACATGTGAGATAAAAAACCGATGAATTACGGGCTAGCCGTACATGTTTTCATGTCTGAGGAAGCATGCATTCAAGAATCCAGAAAAATGCCACGATGATCGTTAGCCTACAAGTCGAGAGCTCTCCAATAATTCATCGAACTTGGGGAAAACCATATTTGAATTATTTTATTCCAAAAAAGACTTTCTTTCGAAGACGACATTAAAAGCATTGAAAAGTAGAATATAATGTTCTTGAAATTTCGTAAAATGAATTACGCAACGAAAGAATTGAAGAAGAATAGTAAGCCACACTATTAAGCCAAAGGATTCCAATGAATTGTAGATGATATTAACTTTTTTCCCTTATAATTTAATTTTTTTTTCTGCAGAGACTTTTTAAAATTGATTTAAGCACCTTTTCTTATTTCCCAATCGCTCACTACCCCCATCCCCTCCTCAGCCGATTCCACATACAAGCTCAACACAGATGCGACCATTCAGTTCAGCACGAGGAAGACTGAATCGACCGAGTTAGAGAGTCAAAATTTTCCAAAAGACGCCGTACAAACAGATTTGACATCCCCTCTTAAACATTAAGACCTTAATGGCCTCTTCAATAGATTTTACATCCCCTCCCTCAAAGACGGACGAGAAAAGATCCGCCTAACATTCTTATATATATATATTGGTCATGGGCTAGTGCCGGCCATCCCTGCAAACAATTATCTCACCCCACAGAAGCCAGTTCGATTAATCAGAGCCAAACACTCACTAAACACTGACTTAACCTCTGATAACCCCATGAGCAATTACACCCGGAACAATAGCAAATGCTTCACTGTGCCTCGAAGTAACACAGTGCAATATAAACAATCAATTTCCCACGCACAATAATCGCATGGAACCACCTTTACAAAACCACCGTGAACTCGACATCTATCGAAAGCTTCAAGGCTGCCCTGTTGTCTGCTAGGAGCCGTTAGGATTGCAGCATCGCTTCCCCAACCATTGCACATATGCCAGTACATGGATGCAGTAACGTACCCTACCAGAACCAGAAACGCGAGTAGAAAGAAAGTCTTTAAAAAATTGAATGTCTCATTGCGAGCGTTTCTGACACATATGCACACACAATTCATACACACATACATAAGCACGTCATGTATTAGACTCACTCTCTGAAGAAGCTAAACTTCACGATGAACTTTATAGACAAAAATGGGAAAACGCTCAATAAACTCACTGGAAGACTATGTTTCCAACAGATGTACTTGGCGCCCTCCAATCAAAAGTAAGATCATTCTTCACCGTATTATTTGTGTGTGTGATTCCGTTTCCGGTCTGCAATAAATTAAAACGATTTATCGTTAATACCGGCACACCACAACTGGCGAACCTACGATTACATCTTTAAAAAGCAAATTAAATGCTTTGCCTTGAAATAATGCTGACGTAGCACAACGTTTTCAGATGCGGACATACCGTGCCGTTAAGACATTGTAACTTGCTGTCAGAGCTTGGGTTCTGGAAGAATCCTACGGGATCCGTTGAACTGCCGTCTACTTTGCGGCCAACAATCAGGAATCCTTTGAAAGCAGCACCTTGGAGTCTAACTGTCAAGTATAGGTAGGCATGAGTATAACAATTTGTACAAAGGAATTAAGTGAAAATAAGCTTAGCTGATATCCCTATGATATACCTAGAGTAAGTCTTGTTTTTTTTAGAGCATGTGAAATGGCGAAACTTTTTTTTAGATTTTACAAACAAATTTCATAACAAAGCAACTATATATACATTTTAAAACATTTTTTTTTTTGGTGGCAAGGTGACGATGGTGTGGAATTCGCAGGATGAAATCCACAAGGCCTGGGATTATTCATCTAGGATTATAAGCTGGTTCCCAAAAGCAAATCGCCTCTCTTCACGCCGCTGGATAACCCCAATGAAACATCAGGTGAATGATACAGCTTGGCACCAGTGTCGTCGGAATGTTTCATTGTATCAATGTTATCCGCCTTCGGGACTCCATCTCCGGGTTTGAATTCAGTTTCCTTCTCTTAGATGAGTTGCCAACCAAGGTTAACGAGTCCCATCCACCCGGATATATATATATATCCGGGTGGATGGGACTCGTTAACCTTGGTTAATTAGCTGCACGCGTTCACACCTGCTCCATAATGTAGGACACCCCACCAGTTCATTATATACATATAATGAACAATGTTTTATTGTGAATGACAGTGACAGGAAGTTTAGTTTCAGCATGTCATGACATGTCACAAAGACTACATATTTTGTATAACGAACACGGGATGAGCTTCATTAACGTTGAGTTACCTTGAATAACTTGACTGGGCTGATAGGTTGATGATGAGAAGGTCAAGGCGTACGGCGCTGTCCCAGTAGCTGTGGATGGGCCATGTGTGTCTGGATCAAGGCTAGAGCACGCTCCTGCTGGGGCTCCCGAAGGCCAAGCTTTAGTTATGGTAGCCATTAAGAATATACTAGCAATGACGATATGTGATCCTCGTAACGACATTATATGAAGCGGTAGCTTACCTGATGGAAGAAAACAAATCCAATGTCGAGCGACGTAATGGCAGTGTTTATACCATGACAACCGGACTGGCTCAACATTTCGAAACACAGGCCTGGCTGTATATCACAACGTTGTTTTTTTTTCTCTAATGAACACGATATTTACGGAGTCCTCCTTGTCACAACCAATCACCGTGGACTTACTTTTCCTCTCTTCCTCAAACTATTGCCTATAAGACCTCTCTTACCTACTAATGGTATGCTACATTTCTCTTGCTGTCCTTTTGGATAATACATTGCCGCCAAGGGGCCGTCTCGCTATTTGGGGTGAAAAATTTACCCCCTAAACCACCCCAGTCACAAATCTCAGACTCCCCCCCCCCCCAGCCCAGTACGTCACACTTTCAAACTAAAATAATGTAAACAAAAATTAACAACTAATTCAAATTTAATCTAAAACAAATTTTACTATTGAACTATTAAATGTTTTTAAAAAGTGACGTCATCTTTTGTCAGAATACGTCCATCGCAACAGAAAGTTTAACATCACGGTCAATTTCAGGTTCCATATGTATGATATACAATATAAAATGTGTGACTTCAAAATGATCTTTACCCCCACCATTGTTTTACTGTTGTTTGTCTGCTGAAGAAGGCTTCTTGCCGACACGTTCGTTGTTTTGTTATGTCTTTTGTTTCACTTTTTTCATTCTACCTAACCTGATAGTAGTCTTTCCCACTTATTATCATATTCATTTAGCCTACGCCCTACACACTACTGGGGGGGGGGGGGGAGTATAAATATTTTAATACAAAATGTAATAAAACATTATGAGATTAAAACATAGTTAACATAATACTAACTGCCTTCATACATGTAATATTAGCAACTTATGCAAATCACAGCGACTAAGTTAAGGACATTAAGTTTTCTTTTCATCAGGAACGTAAAATGCTTCTGAAGTGACATGTCACAGGTGGGGATAGCGCTGAGATCCAGAAGAGTGCTAGTGAGTTTCCCGATCACTTGCAATCTAATACCTACTTTAGCAACAGTTAAAATTATAGAAACCAAATGTAACTTTAATTTATCTCGCAAAGTCTGAATAAAATGTAGTATTAAAATATTTGCACATGTTTTCTTGTTCTTGAAGAGTGTAGAATTTTATTTTGTTTAAATATTTTTTTGAGAACTCTGAAGGAATAAAAAATATTCAATTCTACTTTGTTTATCTAAGAATTAAATTATTTTTTTGCCAGACATTGTCTATGATAATTATAAAAAATATAACGTTTATAAACAGTTATGATATGTTTTAAAAAGATTTTGTTTTAAAAACATTACACGTTGAAACTTTGTTATCTGCAATAGAATGAAATAATCCACAATTCAACAAAAATACGCAACCTTGTAATTTATCAATATTTTACACATACCATTAAAATTAACCTGCTTTCTTACAATGAAATGTATCGATGTGTTTTTCAACAGCGGTATTTCCCCTTAATTTATACTTTTTGAATTTTAACACGCGTGCCTTTTGATCGTGGTGTGATAAGATGTGCACGTGGACGTTAAATGGCTTAGTTCAACTTTAGCTAAATAACAATAATAAGTGAACATTGACTCGTAGTCGTTTTTTTAAAAAAAATATTGCACAGATCAAAGTAGGACCACGACAAGGTAGGAGGAGCCATTGGGCAAGATGGGAAAGTTCTCAGGACCCCAAAAACCTCAGATCTGCTTTACGGTATAGTATCGCCTGATTTCCACTGGCAATGATTTGATAACAACTAATATGTCAATAACATTGGTGTTTTATTGGCTATTTTATTGCTGTTGCTTGTCCGCTATTTTTACCTATAGCTTTGTTGATTATGCTCCCCCCCTCGATGGTCTTAATCACCCCCTGACCACCACAAGTTGATACGTCATTAAAACCATGCCATTCCCCATAAAACTCACATATAAAAGACACAACTGTTTCAGTTCTTTGATCCAATCTTATTAGTGTCTTTTGACATTAAAATAACATCAATGAGTTGACAATTACGGGCCAAGTAACGTTGATTTTTTGGTGGAGCAATTTCTACAACATAACTTCAGATGTAGGCCCGTGTACATCAAAATGAGCATGTGATATTTTGTGAGAATAGTCTAGTCATTTTGTCACATCATCATTGATTAGCGCTGATTAGCCAGTGATAACTTGTCAGTTGTTGGTGAAATCAAGTTTGATTATTGTGCAAAGTCTTAAGTGAAAAAAACATAATGAAAACATTCAAATGTTTGTTTTCAGGCGTTCTCTTATCGTGGACACGAGACCATTTCATGGAGCGTAGAGGAGAGAGGGTGTGGAGATCTGTTAGATGAGAAGAGTGGTGAGGTAGAAGAGAGGAGACCATAATGGGATCAAATAAAGAAAGAGTTGCTAATGTGTCTATATTTCATCCATTTTTGAAAAATAATTATTTCCCATACAAGAAAAAAAAAATTAAAGTGATTATTTTTTTAAAATCAGACATTTTTAGTTGGTTTAGATAAGTTTTATTAGTGAGTTTATCTGAAGTAAATTTGATAATATTTCTAAAGCGCAACTAACCCCTAAGGCGGGATGGTCTAGTTACTATTAAATCCATGTCATTTCTATTACGTCATTCAAAAGTGCGTACTAAATAACATAAAATGAAGTTCAAAAAATGATTCCTTTAGCTGACTATAACTTCATTAATGAAAGATTGCTAGTAAAAAATGCTAAACGTTGATTTTGCAAATACTAGAATCTGTGACTCAGACTCTGTTGCTACTTATTTATTAATATTTAGCAACTCTGCAATTTCATGATTTTGGTAAATTTTTTGTTATTTGACGTTTAATTTAATGAAGTTATTTCCAAAATGAATTGGCGTTTAGAAAATATATGTTTCGAAAGTTCAAATCTTATATTTATTTGTTAAAAAATAAGTCATATTTTATTTTAACGTATCTGTTATCTAAGTGCACACTAACATTTATTGTGTACGAAATTTGAAAACTAAGATCTCATTAAGTTTACATTCTTTCAAATTAAACGGGCGTATAGTTAAATAATTTAGTGTAACTTAATTCATTTAACGTCCTATATCAACAGACACTGAGATGTCTGAGACAATAGCACAAGCTGCAGACGTGAAAATACTCACAAGAAATCCACTGATCCCATGGAAAAGACTGGTGGAAATGAACTTGAATTCCATGTCCTTCTCTAACGGAGCGGATACCGCCGCAGAGAAAGGTCATGGCAGTGGATTCAATGTTCGCTTGGGCAGTGTGCCAGAATATCTTCGTCATAAAATATCAGAGAGTGGCGGTACTTTAGATGTCTCTGGCGGTTGCTATAAATATTTGGTAACTGAGAATTCAAATGATCATCTTGACAGAGACAATTCTATGGAGCGCATGTTTGGGAACGAACAGAATGAATTGAAAACTCCTTCGAAAGAGAAACACAATAAATCGATATGTTTAAATGAGGGAATGTACACTGAGGGAAATATGGAGGTAAGACCTGACAGCGATCACCAAACGTTTGTTACAAATGAAGTAGATTTTAAATTATTGTCAGATTTCAAAGATGGAGTTAACAACCTGAACGACAGCGATGCGCAAACAATTTACAACATGGCCATGTGTGAGAGTGAACTAAATTTCGAACAGGAACCTGACAGTACTTATCAGATAGCGTACTGCTATAAAAACAGTATATCATGTCTGGATGACCAAAGAAAAATATATAATTTAAACCATTTTGGGGTTTTGGTGGGAGAATATGATAAAGACGCAGCTACTGAAGATAAAATCTCAGAATTTTCGTTGGTCTGTGATACAAAACAGACGACTGGTACGGATTGTAACAATGCAGACTTCAAATTAAGTCATGGCACTTTACGCGTCTCACAAGACGTAGAAAACACTTTTGATGCGTACAGCGAAAAGAACTGCTCAAGATTTGATGACAGTGGTATTGTCACTCACACTGACGGTCTTCCGTGCTCTCTCAATGAAAACACGCTCAGGGAAACAGACATAGACGGAGAAGGCGACTGGGACTTGTCTTTTGACGACGAAACTTGCCCGGAGCTCTGTTCTGATGATAACGATGGTGTGGCTGTCTTTCCTACAGAGAAGACGTATCAACTTCCAAATGTTTTATTTTCAGAACGATTAAGTGATATTCCATTAGACTCAAACCTGACGGAATTAGAGACAAGCAGAAGTGAAACAATGAATAAAGTAGTAGACAATGTAACGCTGCCAGAAATCGTTGCTGGCCATTGCTTGGTCGAAGATCGTCATGAAAGCCATTTTTTAAACAGGTCGGCGCGGCAGGCTGGACATTACTGCAATGACAAAGAAGACTACGAACACCCCAGTCCACAACTGAACTGTCAGCCTAGAGTTCACGAGACTTATGAACCATATGCGCACAGCGATATTTCAGATGAAATAAAAGGCGATCTTGCCTCCCCGTTTTCGCAGCAGCTTAAAGAAAATTATCATGGACTTAAAGAATCTGATAATCGTATTTGTACTGACGACAATTCAGAAACTGTTAGAGCTTTGAGTTTGGTAATACATCACGGGCCAGATTTCGTCAATGGAACTGAGATAACATATCATTGCGAAAGTGAACTAGAAACTACGTCACAAGACGTGGCTGTACATCTAAGAGGTATGTCAGATTTAAACACTTGCATTAACAATGAAATAATAAACACAGATGGCGCTCTGGAATTTTCGTGCGACGATATAGGTAGTGAAAATTACAATCATGAAAATGTGGAGAAATCTCTGAATAAAAATGTATGTGTTGTTGACGCTGGTGCCTTTGAATATAACCAGAAGAACCCGGCTGTTCTGTCCTATACTGTGTGTTCCGGTAGTGACACCATAAGCACAATGAAAGAGTATCTTACCTCTACATATTCCATCACAAACGATGGAGGAAAAATAAAGGTGTGTTGCTCAGGAGACCTAGGAAGCAAATGGGGGCTAGAAGAATGCAGTGCTGAGAACTTTTTAAGTAATATGGAGAAAGCTGATGTTGAGAGTCTTATAAATATTGCGGATATTGAAAATATTGATGAGAATATCGTATGTGAATTGGAGTATGGTAATTTTGAAGTGGGAGACAGAAGTGTTTGCGATGAACTGGACTTGAACTCGGACACTTCTCTTCATGAGTCACATTCACATTTCGGAGGGCAATTCGACAAAGTGAAGTCGTGGAAGGGACACGAATTTAACCTGCAGAATGCAAACTTGAAGAGACTGACACGGGATCCTCTAACATGCTGGCAACGTCTTGTTGATATCAACATTGAATCCATGCTGTCAACAAAACATCAATGTGTGGAAGGCGCGGTGCACTCCAGCGGAGAAGAGTCTAAACAAATTGTGAAGTATCCAGCGGCTGTCAACAAACCTGATGCCATCGTCCTGACCGACCCAACATCTCATTTGGAAGACATATGCAGCTGTGATAAATATAAGTTATTTGAAGACATGGATGGGAATTACTGCGACATAAATTCCAGCATATTTGATGTCAGTTGTGGAGCTCTGGCGTCATCAGATACAAAAATAGACCGAGACAAAATTCGGGAAGGTGGAGGTTTAAAGATTACCCTCGAACATGAAATGTCTCCCAAATACAAAAATGAAGTGAAAGATGACGGCGTAAAAGAAGACTACATTAGTACTGAAAGTGAAATCGGACCAAACGTTTCACAAGATAATCTAAGTCAATCGTGTACTGATCTCTCTTTTGCTCATTCGCATAGTCGTGTGAATATATTCTTTGACCAAGAGGAATCGGAAGAAGAATTTCATGATCCCAACCTGCTCGACGGAGAATTAGATTTCCCGCCAATAGAACATTACAGCTCTGACACGGCTTCGGAAATAGCCAGCTTGGCCTTGGACACATATGCTATAAAAATATATGATAGCTTAACGTCATTACAAGCAAATGGAAATCTGCCACACGACATGTCGGAATCAATGACAAAAACAGAGCAGGTAAATGACGACCTGGGTTTAAGAGCAAAGCAGCTGTCATTGGTCCGTAAAATTAATAGCAGCCTCACTGGTGTGAAAAGGAACATTCGCAAACATGTCCAGTCACGGCAAGAGAAGATCGAAGATTGGAATTCAGAAAACAAAATTGCTGTGGAGAGGTGGCTCAACATGCTTGGGAAATGGGGTAAAAAAGAATGTAACATTTTGCTGTCTGCTGCTAGCCAGACACCAGAGCACAGTGTTCGTCTTGTGTTAGGTAGAGAAGTTAACGAAAACCTTAGCACAGAATGCAGAAATAAAAGACCTAAATTTGACAGTTTTCATTCTGTTCCTGATACTCAATTCAAGGCTCAGATAAGCAATGTTAAATTATGCGATCAAGGCTCTCAAGTTTACAGACCCTTTAATACGACAGATGCCCCTCTTGAGTCGCACCCTCACAAAGTTGTATCACAGCATCATGAAGTTATATCACAAAATCCCGAAGTTGTATCACAGCATCAGATTCTTGGTTTTGAAGTTAACATCGATGAGCCCATTCAACACAAATCTCTTGGGGACGACTATAACTCCATCGAGTCCAAGCAATCTTGGGAATTGTGCAAGAAGGAAGATTCTTATTCTCACAAAGATGCTTGTGTTAGTCACGGCGCCCCAAGTTCAGGCTGGACGTGGTTCACAAACGTGGTGACAAAAATGGTTACTTCCATAAAGTCAAGCGAACCTACACGAGATGAAGATATGGAGTCTAGTGCTAGTAACACGACCGATAATAAAGGATTACAAGACGAGTCGAACAACGTTGAAGTTTTCCCAAGAAATTATCTTTGTGCTCAAAAGTATCCGTCGGAAATTTATAAATCTGTTATGGAAGACTGTCCCCAAGAAGTTAGCTTCGTTGAAACTAATGAAATTTACGACAGAGAACTGGCGTCTGGAGAAAAGTCTGACATCTCGTTTATAGAATATATTTCCAGGCATGCAGTCGATAATGAGTGGATAAGAAAACATCTCAACTCTACCAAGACTACAGCGTCTCGTTCTGCAATAAATAATTCTGACGACGATATGGCGACAACTGTTCAGATGGTTGTGGATCCCAGGCGGGGTGTAAGAAATCCGAAATTGAAAACAGCGTACGCATTTATACGCGGGAGAATACACGCCGGCAGCTCCAGTGCTGACACACAAGACAGGAGCTCTGTGATACCAACTCCCATTAAAAGCGAGCACAGTTTCAATGAAAGTGTCAACACGTTTGAGGGCCCGGTGAATGCTTCATTAAAACTAAAAAATAGTAGGATCAGGGGTGTGTTAAAACAAAAGAAAAATCGAAAGAAAAACCAACACGCCTTCTCATATCGTGAAAAAATTTCACGATCTAAAGACATTCAAAACCCGAAGCAAGCATCGGACAGTAGCAAAAGTGAGCGACGCCCACCCCACCTCGTTAAACCCTTTCAGAGGGCACACGAAAAAATAATCACGCCTCCCAGGAATTCCCGGTTAAAAACACGTCTTGATAAAATGGAGTTGTGTGCAAAAATAACAGGACAAGGCAACTACGAGGTTTGCAGTTCTGGTAGGCAAGATGATGCGTCTTCGGACGAGACCAGCAGTGGAGAATACAGCAGTGAGATAACGTTTAAAGACAAGGCTGGGAGTAGTAGTGGTGGCTGCGTCATTGACATTAAGTCGGTCTCTAATGAGGATGTTTTGAGCGAATTCTTCAGGAATCAAGGACGCAACATCAAACCAATGGTCACTACAAAAGAGACCCCAAAAATCCCTTTATACGCGCTGACGCTTCCGTCTGTAGCACAACGCCAGACGTCACAAGATATGATGAGCGCGCGGGATTTGGTCAGTTCGCCTGTGAGTGGCATGACGAGAGCGGTGTCTGTGGACGTGATGTCTGTTGATACAATGGAAAGTGGAGATGCCATGCTACGAGACGACCTGTTTCAGTCCTCTCTGGAGTGTTTGCTTGAGATGCTCCTGCAACGAGGTTAGAGGCTAGAGCATTGGGTCTCGTTTTTTTAATACCGCCCCTTGGGCTTCACAAAACCACCCCTAGCGCTCCACTGTGTTACCCAATTTCTTTTTTCAGGACAGTAGTAAGCACTGCCCTGTTAGGAAGATAACAACACAATACAATGTACTAGTGTTTAATGCAACTGAAACATTAATTACAGTATAAAAAATAATAATTACATAAAAAATATAATTAAATATATTAAAAATATACACTTCAATTAGTTCAATAATAAATATTTATTCTATCCATTTAAAAAGGAGATTATGGTAAGGCGCTTGTAATTGTACCTTACTTCTACATTGCTCAGTCGTGACTATTGTCTGCTTTGGATGGCGTAGAATAGTTTCTTCAATGTCTGATTTCAGCACTCTTAAATCAAAACTTTCAAAATATGAATCTTTGCATGTCTTGAGCTTCTTGTGACCTATTTCCACATTGCATAATAATGACATGATATTCTTCTGAAGCCAAAACTCAGATTACGAGTTCCTAATATTTAGCTTCCGCTGTTCATCAAAGTAGCCAAATGCATCTGCAACTATGTGATGAAATCACAAGGCCTGGGATTTTTCTTTTTTGGGCGTATATGCTGATACCCTATGCAGCAAATCAGCTCTCTCCACACTTCTGTTTAACACAGGGAGGGGGATCATCATGTATGGATGATACAGTTTGTCACCTTTTGCATCGCATGATTAGCAGGAATTTTCATTGTGTCAATGTTGTACGCTCTAAGAGTTTTCCTTCTTATATATGTGTTGCTATCCAAGTTTAACGGATCCCATCCACCCGGGGTGCTGGTGGTGTTTTTTGCTTGTCTAGGCTTTTGTTAGGGATTGAACTACAGTCCAAAAATGTGAATCCGTTTATACCTCTCAGCCACACAGCACCCAATCTAAAATTTCAATAAAAGACAATCCAAAAATCGCATAGACACAACCGTATGCAAATGGTCACAATATATTTAAGCAGTAGGGTGACTTTGGGGTGTGGAACTCCCGATATGACATCCTCACACTGGGGGGGGGGGATACAACAAATGGAAAATTGCACATCTGACAAAACAGAACTCAATTTATTACATGAGCAGGGTGCCACCGAATGGCCAGATCGGGATACCACGTCAGAGAGCAGGGTGCCACCGGATGACCAGATCGGGGTATCACGTCAGATAGCAGGGTGCCACCGGATGACCAGATCGGGGCGCCACGTCAGCGAGCAGGGTGCCACCAGAGTAGATTGCAACGTGATAACGTTGCATCATATCACTTTGCAAACAGAACATGATGAGACAAACTCAGTGAGGTCCATGGCGAAGTCTGATAAGGAGGGTGGCACCATGGGCTTACCGCACTGAGTAAGACCACCCCTAGTGACGCCACTTACTTATCACCCTTTCTCTCTTAGGTCCAACGGGACTGGTAATCTGCCAGTGAGCAAAGTTCTTTTAGGTGTAAAAGTAAAGTTTATTTGGTTTCAATTTTAAGATTGACATCATCTCCCAGCAAATGTAATTTGATTTGATCGAAATCTGCAAGTATTCCTGGCAATTGCTAAGTCACATCTGGTGACGTTGGGGTCAACACTAGGGGTCACAATTCCGGTCCCTTTTCCACACAAAAAAAACCCGATATTTTTTATACTGAAGTTTTACGAATACTGGAATCACAAAATTTTCAATATTTAGATAATTTTTCGTCGTGATTGGAGGTAACGATTTATCAATGAAATCAAAACATTAAGAAAACATCACATTTTGAATTTGATTAACAATTACACAAATGTCTAACTTCAGACATTAATTCAACGAACAAAAATAATATTCCATAACTTTTCAATTTAAATAGTTTTATTAATCAAATATTAAAATGATTTTTGTTTCAAATTTAAATAATGAGATTGTAAAAATGACGTGTCTAATATATTCCTCTTGAAAGGTCATTCTGAAAAAAGATATCCATCTTTATTTTTTCCAATGTATCAATGTCTCCATCAGTTCTTTTGAATTTCAACATGCAGGTTTTCTAGTTCTAGAATGGGACATGCAGGTTTTCTAGTTCTAGAATGTGACATGCAGGTTTTCTAGTTCTAGAATGTGACATGCAGACTTTATTTCTTTCTGTTCTTTCTTTCTTGTTTTTTTTTTTTTTTTTGGTGGGGAGGCTGACTGGGTTATAAAAAAACAACAACTGAAGAATGAATTCACGAGAACTTCCTTCTCTTATTTATGTGACATGTCTTGATGTCTCTGTGTAGAGTCTTTCTTAGGCATAGGCAAGCTAGGCGACCGCCTAGGACCCCACTGCCAAGGGGGCACCGCCGGGCGGGTTTTTTTTTTTTAAGCCTATAACTTGCAAGTCCATATATTTCAGAAGTACACATTTTCTCTAATGGCGGAATTATCAATATGGGTAGTGGTTACACAATTCGGTTTTGTCCTCAGCTCCAGAGGAAGACTCCGCAGACCCTTTCCTTCCGGGGTCCCCTACCTACGCCTCATGCCTAAGGCCCCCAATACTAAGAACGGCTCTGCTCTGTGTATGTTGGTGCATATCTAACTTTTGAATCCGAGACATCTGCTTTGTTTTGTTGTTTTCTGTCAAACATTTCTCGGTATTTTTTTATATCTGTCATCACGCAACTCTTTTCATTGTTTTTTTTTTGTTAATTTCCTGACTTAATAATACTTTATGTCAATGACAGGGAAAGTAAACCACGCGTTTGTGGCATCAATTGAGGGGAAGATACTCGCAAAGACATCTGGTCTCACGATACCTACCGATGACGTGATGACGCTAATCTGCAGCCTCACTTCCAACTACAGCGGGTCCGTGAAGCTATCATTGATGACCTTCACATACACTTGTTTCAAAGACGAACTTAACTCAGCTTTGATAGGAAAGGCGGAGAACTCGATTTTCGTCGCACGTTTGGGGTCACAGAACATAGTTGTGGGATTTACTGATCCCTGCACCCCTGGCTCTTGTATTCGAGAGATTCAAGAACTGTCGACAGCACTGAGCCATCGCGGTTTATAAGTGCCTTCAGTATTGTTTTATTTTCGGTTTGTTTAAAATGTTATGGAATTAAGACAATGAACTTTAATTCCCACACACCTCTGCTTTGGAAAAATATAACATTTTAGCCAAAAACTAATAATGAAAAAATTTCAGTTTTGAATGGGATATTTCCTGCTTCCATTAACTTCCTGTCACGTGTAGACAAATGTAAACCTCCCCCCCCCTCCCGCTCCCCTCCAAAAAATTCTTTTAATTCTTATATGTGACACCTCAAAAAACCTGCTGATTTGGAAACAGCTAATCTTCCATTTAACGACCCTCCCAGGCGCTGTGGATATGCCCCTTCCAATGAAAGCACACCATCGCTGCTTTCCAGATAGGTGGATCCCAAAGAACTCAACACATTTCATAGTTTTATACAAAATTTACTTTCAAAAGAACTGTGCACAATTTCAGAACATAAAAGTGTTTAATAGAACCAATTTAACGCTGTGCCGCAATAATGGAAAATCTGTACCGGGTATCTTAAAGTGTAAATTAAATGCTAGACACTAATATAAAGTTTGGTCGGTGTTTGTCTTTTTTCTTGGGATTGTAGTTTGTTTTAAACATCGCCTTATTTTATAGCACTTAAAATAATTAGCTAATATAACAAATAGTAAGAGTCAAGGAACAAACCAAGAATGACATCTTCTGTTCAGTCATGGAGGAGCACTGACTGAGCTGGGCCAATCGAGTTGAGGAGCACTGACTGAGCTGGGCCAATCCAGTCGAGGAGCACTGACTGAGCTGGGCCAATCGAGTTGAGGAGCACTGACTGAGCTGGGCCAATCGAGTCGAGGAGCACTGACTGAGCTGGGCCAATCGAGTCGAGGAGCACTGACTGAGCTGGGCCAATCGAGTTGCTCACTTCAAAGTATGATGCTGAATGCTCTTTAAATACTTTTGTCTTTTACTTTTGAATTTTATAAAGAGAAACTGAAAACTTGCAGCTTTCATCAAGAGTTAAAGTTCTTGAAATTAATATAATTGTCATTGTCCAAATTGTTTTATTAACATGTATAAATTATTTAGATTTTTATTTTAAAAATATAGTTTTGCACAGTTAAAAAAAAAAAAATTATTAATAATGAGGATCATATTTACTATGAAAAGCTATTACTATTAGTAAAAAAGAAGTCTTTGATTACTTGAACATTTTTTTGACCGACCAGACAATTGGCATTTAACAAAAGACTGAAAAGACATAATTCACTTGATTTGTTTTAATTCATAAATATCAACAAGTTGTAACATGGAAATATGCAAAAATATTGAAGACCTTCCCTTTGACAAAAGCAAATGTAGAATAACATGAAAATCAGATCAGAAAACAATTAACCATTTGCAGGCATACGTTAAATAAGCTAATGGCTTTATGAAAAAAAAAAGAGTATAAGTTTAAGGTATGTATAAGTTAAGAGAATGTATTGATTTTTAATCTCTACATTTAGAGAAATCCATTTTAGTTTGCTGACAACTTTTTTTAACAAAAATTTAAAAAATGTGTATTAACGGTTCTGTAATGATTTTCATTGCTTTGTTTCATCATCATTAAAATTTATTTGATTGTGATACAGTCATCCCTGAAAATTTCTGAAGCAGTTTTTAAACACAAAAACTATTGAAGCCAATGCACATGAAATATTGACGTGATCCAACAAAGATGGGCAGAAGGGTGCAAGACATAATATTACAATTACAGGGACCAGGACGATGATCATCAAAAAAAAAAAAATTTAATTTGTTTTATATCTTAAAGAGGCACAACACATTTTCTCTTTCTTGAAAAAAAAACAACATATATTTTACAAATTTGTTTTAAATTTTGTTTTTAGTATAAGCCAAATTACTGGGTCTTCAAAATCATAAAATCTATAGTAGGGAGACAATGCTAAATGAAAAATAATTTTTAAAAATATATATATAACTTAATATACATCATATGTACTTTATATACATGTCTCACTGAGACCATCAGTAAATAAATAAATATAATACAGTTTTTCAGATGAGTTGTGCATACAGTTTTTTTTTTCAAAATCCAAATTATTAGTACTTCTACCATGCCCATAACATTTTGGAACTGTGGAAACTTATCATATCAATATATATTCTATATCAAATTGAGATCACAACATGGTAATAATTTTACGGTTCTTTTTTAAATTTTGAGAATTTAAATATATCTGATTAGTCTTGAGTTCCAATTTTGTTGTCATAATGATTAAATGTGACGAACCAGCCCAGTGTCTTTCTCTCACCAACTTCACATGATTCCCAGGCATATTCACATCCAATTACCAGACAAATGTTTTAAATATAAAATTCAAAGGAAGATTATTTTTAAAAACATTTGATTAAAACATTAAAATATATATTTTATACATTCTTAAAATTGCACTAATGTGTTTTAAACCATTGTTGACGCATTTCAACAAAGCTCATCTGGCAAGTTTTGTTCTTCCTCTAATTCTTTTTATTGAAAATATTTCTTCATCATATTTTAATTGTTTAAAATCACATAGACAAATTTTGACAATTAAATATGTATTGGTCTCTCTCAAGGGTTAAACAGATATGATTCCAGCAACTGACTTTTATTTATAGCCCTTTTATTTAAACAAAATAAACTAAATATTTCATTTTTTTTAAACACATGCATGGACAATGTATAAAAATGTAACTATTAAGCATCACATAACAAGTTCTAATTTATAGCTTAATTCATATCAGAACTCATCCATTCAATAATTTATCACAGACCAAAAAAGAAAGGAATGCAAATACTTTCAAATAAATTATGATATTTACATTTTTTTTTTAAACCATGAACTCTCTTCTTTACAAAAACTATTTATCTTTTAAAAAAATTTAAAAAACTGAATATCTTCTGTCATGGCTTAGACCAGGCCTGCAAAACATACGGCTCGCCAGCACCCACTCTGCGGCCTGCGAAGTAACGAATGTTCTTTATTCTTATTTTCTTTTTAAAGATTTCCCACCTGTCCCATTTTCTTTTGGCTCGCACAAGTTTTTCATAAAGTAATACGGCCTGCCTCACATTTTGAGTTGTGCTGCCCTGGCTTAGACAGTTCATTCTTATAGTAAAATTGTAGGCAATTGAAAATATAATAGTCTGCAGTTTTAGCATAAGAAAAAGATCTGAAAATAAAACATTTTTAAAGTATGAAGTTGCTGGATAAATGTAACCAACAACCCCCTTTTTTAAATCAACCTCTGATAAAAAAAATGTGTAGGACTGAATAACATTGATAGAAATTTATGCAATTATTTCATGTTAATTATTCATTTAAAATGCATCTTTAAAAATGTGAGTCAAAAGAAAGTCTTTTTAAAAAAGTATGTTTTTTGAACCAATTAACCTACAGACAGTACAATATTTTCCATGTTAAGTTTGAGGCAACTGATGTTAGACATATTTTAAGTTGGCATGTTTAAAGAAAAATATTTTAATGTGACTAGAAAATTCCTGGGATAATAAATATTACACGTTAAAATTTAAACAACAAATTTTAAAAATTCTTTCATGTTAATGTGCAGAGGAAGTGACAAATTGGCTTACAATTAAACCCTTAAAATAATTTTTTAAGTTACTAAAAGCACCAATAAATAAATTAAGTCAATAAATGTCAGTTAAAAGAAATAGCAACAAATCCAATAGTAAATTGCTTTAAAAATAGATTTTTTATCATAGATTTAAAAATCATCCTGCCCACCCCCCACTTTCTTTCTTCTCCTAACTTAGTGTATTCTGGTTTCTTCATTGATTATTGCTAGTCTCCACCCATATTAATCTATTATAGATTGTTATTGTTCACCCATATTAATCTATTTTAGATTGTCATTGTAACTGAAAAAAAGGAGTTCAAAATCACATTTTATATTTCAAATTTTTTTTTTAACTTTCCATATCTGCACCACTGGCAACTTTAAGGATGGTATCATTAAGGCTGCAGGTGTTGCAAGGGTTAAATATTAAAATATAACTTTTTCTGCAAAATAAAGCAAATGTCTTTGAATGATCTAAAAATATAGCTACAGCAGATTGTATATTTTTGAAGCCATAAAAATTTATAACAATGTAATTTTGTAAAAAAATGCTGTCATTTTGATTTTCAACCACAACAACTTCAACAATTTTAATTTTTTTTTTGGTAGAAATTTGGAATTAAGTTTTCCTAACTTAAAGTTGATGTCAAATCTCTTAAGTAATTATTTAACTGTTTTTTGTTAAAAGATAGCCCTTGATACTCCTACAAGCATGGGTCCAAATTTGTCTAAATCAACATCACAATTTAAAAAAAAAAAATTTAAGTTTTTATTAATGTATATGAATCTTATTGACCCTAGTAGGCAGCTCCACAGCACTAACTGTTAGTGGCCACATACCCCCTAGTATTCCTGCTTGTATACTAACCCCTGTTACAACAGCCAACTCTGGGTCTACATTGGTATTGGGTGTCTTGTTCATGTGAGTTTTGATCATTTCAATAATCCGTGGTATCCTTGTTGAGCCTCCTACCAACACAATCTCATCAACTTCATTCCTCTGCAGCTCTGTAGTCTGTAAAACCTTGTCGATAGGTTCAAGAACTTTGTTAAAAAGATCTAAATTAAGACCCTCAAATTCTTCTCTTGTTACTGTTTCTATGAAAAGTTTATTTCCTAAAGAGTGAAGATGCAGTGAGACCACCGCTGTATGGTGATAGGTTAAGTTCAACTTGATTTCTTCAACTTTGAGTCTCAGGGACTGAATGTCCTCCTTGTCTTCTAGAACTTGTTGGAACCTTAAAGCTATCAGCTTTAGCAGATACTCCATCACTCTTTGGTTGAAGTCCTGGCCTCCTAAATGATTGTTGCCTGAAAGAAAGAAAATAAATGATTAAAACATTTATTACCAATGTCAATGCATTAGAAAAAGACTAACATACTTTTAGATCATCTCATAACTGCTTATTTTAAATTGTTCACTTATATTTTGTATGTAATTTGTGAAATAAAAATAATTTTGTTTGAATTACCTGCCATGGCTTGAGTCAGAAACATGCCTCCTTGTATATTTAGTAATGATACATCTAGTGTTCCACCACCCAGGTCAACAACTAGTACATTGTGTAAGTTAGATTTTTTATGTAGTCCATATGCTAGGGCTGCTGCAGTTGGCTCATTGATGACACGCAACACATCAACTCCTGTATGTAATAATGTAGAGAATACAATATTTTGTATAAAAGCTTGATCAACTGCCTTTATCAAAATTAATTCATAACTTGATATTTAAGAGTAAAAAAATATGAAGCTACAACTTTTTGCAATAAGTAATTTTCTTAACAGTAAAGGGACAAAGTTAATGGAACTTAAAGTATGTAAAATATCACAATATCAGAAAGAAGTATGAGCTCCAATTTAAAGATTACTACAAACAATTTAAGAGATACACATTTATATAGCTTATCAAACCCTTTTTAATATTCAAGGACACTTTTTCCTAACCAAATAAGATACCTGAAAGGGTGTTAACTTGTTAAATAATTGTACTAACCTGCTAGGTGGCCAGCTTTTATGGTATAATTTCTCTGGAGGTCATCAAACTCTGCTGGGACTGACATAACGACCTTGGTGACAGGGGAGGACAAATTTTTCTCTGCTGCATTTTTGAGCTCACGAATAATGTAAGATCCAACATCTTCAGGTGTAACAAGTTGTTCTGTTCCATTGACAACAACTGCAAAACTAACCATGCCGTCTGCATCAGCTTTTAGCTAAGGTGAGAAAAAAATGTTTGCTCTCTACTAATGTCTAAGGTACATACAATACTAAGACTGGGCCCACTCTTATTAAAATTAACTAATTGGCTCTCATTTAATTTTGTCTACTTCATAAAAATATACATTTTTACATTCTTTTTTTTTGCCAGCTACATAAAATCTAAATTAGACATTTAAAAATTAATATAATAAACACTTGTTTGTAAAAATTTGAAGTTGATTATCTGGGGGAAATACTATTATAAAATGTCCTTTGATTCCAGTAAGTTTAAATAAAAAGATCAAGCACATATTTCCATAACCAAAAAATTTTTTTGGCAAAAAATGTTCTGGTTCTACCTTGAATGAATACTGTCTTTGAGCATCTATTAATTCCTGACTGTTGAATTTTTTTCCTATGAATCTTTTTGCATCATACAGTGTATTATATGGGTTGTGTTCTGCTTGGGCAAAGGCTTTATAACCAACTAGAACTTTATTATCCCTGCAATATAAAATAATTAATTTGCTTACAATTTATTTTCAAATATGACTGATGAAAATTAATTTTTTTTACAAATCTATAAAAATCTTTATTGTTAAATTAGACATTTTAGTTAAGTTGAAGCAAAATTTATTTTTAAAAATACAACTTATATTAAAATGCTACCTACAATATTGCCACAACACTTGGTATACACTTATGGCCATCTTGAGTTACAAGAACTGAGACATTACCAGTTACAGCATGATACATCCCAACACAAGAAAATGTTGTACCTAAAATAAATGAGATTGAGTTAAAAGGAAGTGTCTATTGGTAGTGCACTATCAATAGCTCCCTAGAGGCTATAGGTAGTTAACTACCAATAGCTACTACAGAGCTATTGGTAGTCCAGCCAATCAAATCAAACCAAAACTCCAACTATAAAAACCCGCTTTGAATGACGAGGGCAAAGTAATGCCTCATTCAATTTTTACTAGTTCGTACTAGTGAAAACACCTCGGCTCAGTAATGAATCCTGAAAGTATTTTAGCTTTAAATTGCCATTTTGATACCTTTAAAGATTATTAAATATATGAATATGAGCTGTTTCACTGCTTTGTGTTATTTGATTTTTACAATACATCAGCTCTGTAGGAGCTAGAAATAAAGGTGTTCTAGACACTTACAAATTGTGCTGTGGCCATAACACAGGGCACCCACATCTAGAAATCGTACTATTTGCCACAGTGCCCATGTAACCTACATACAGTTTAAGTTTAATGACATGGGAATACAAACCTTAGACTGCATGAATATGTGATTGTATGATGGTAACTAAAAAAACAACAGTTGTTGATCAGTTATAAAATTATAAAGTAATTTATATGCCTAAACTTAAACTCACACCATTACCATGTAATCTACATAGTTTAATTTTAATGACATGGAAATACAATATCTAGTTCTGTCCTCTAACTCTTTCGCTGCGGAATATTTTTATTGAAAAAATTTACATTTTTTTTCGAAGAGCAAAAAAGAGTGAGAGGTTGGGTTTATTAAAAAATATTAAAAATATTATTGTTTGGTTTATAAGACTAAACTTGGTATCAAATGAAAGATAATTGAATGGAGTATATGTTTGTAAAGTTATATCTTCAGTTTAAATAAAAATAAGTTACAGAAAAGAACAATACAATGTGAAAACATTATGTGCTAAACCATTTTTTCCCCAATTCCTACGATGTACACAAACCTCATCTTCACTTCTATAACTCAAATCCTCTAAAACTACTACTATCAGAATCATACGATGGATCTAAATATAAATCATCTTCACTATCAAAAAAACAGTATAAAACAATTCCAGAGCTTTTTGAGCTGTTAATCGTCTAGGAAACACAGTCACCTTTTAGGGCTAAGTGTAGCCATAGCAACAGTAGAAAAAAAATTCTAAGAAAATCATTAAAATAATGCTTCAAATGACAACAAATAAACCTTGGTTTTGCTTGTAAACAATGAAGTACCACTCTTCTATATAAAAGTCCTATTTAAAAATAGCTCTTAAAAAGTTTAACCGAGAAATAGCAAAGAAACAAACATGTTATTGAAACAACGCAGAGCGCGTTGGTCCGTGCTTTTGAGATCGGCGGATGAACGCAGGGTGCATTGCTCAGCAGCAAAAGAGCTAATAATAGGATCTAGATAGATCATATGTAATGTTACTGGAAATAAAAAGGGTGGGGTGGGGGTCAGTCTGAAAAAATTATACCCAGCTTCTACTTTGCCAAAGTAAAACATGCTCATTTGAAAATAAATCCGGCTCATAAATACCATATACAAAGTATGAACGTTTTTTTTTTAAATTTTATTATGGGAACGTTAGTTAAATGAATTGATTTATAAGATAAGATGATGACAACAGAAGCTTTGGCCAATCTCTTTTTAGGAACATGGTCTTGTGACAAACACCCTTCAATGTTATTGATTTTCTGGTGGGAGATAGGCCTACTGAGTATTATTTACACAATTGAGCATTCGTTAACTAATAAAGGCATTGCTATTTTTATGGACAATTAAAAAAATTTCTTTGTGTAAATTGCTAATCTATAACACAAATAATTAAACGTCTAGGAATCGCTATTTACTAACTTACTTATACTATTTATTTTTTAATGCAATGCAGAATTTATGTCTTTAACAGCACATAATCCAATGAAACATAATCCATGATACATAAAATATAAACAAACAGATACAAATAAGTGTAGTATGCATTGTCATTGAAAATCCGATTAAGAGTCAATTTATGAGACTAGACACGAAATAAAGTTTGAAGTGCACCTTGACCAGACGTCGGAAACAAAGACCTACTTAATAAGAGTGATTTCAGTATTTTTAGTGATGTATTTTTTTTAAAAAGTCCCAACAATACTTTGTCAACACTGCACTACATCAATCTATCACTAATTAGTAGTATTATTATTATTAGTTTTTGATAGTAAACTACTACTACTAATAGTAGAATACCAATAGCTCTCTAGAAGCTATTGGTACTTAACTACCAATAGCCGTAGCCGAGTTAAAATTGTAAACTTGGCTTATACCATTAGTAATTTGAAAACCTCCCTGTGTAAAAACTTCTCATGCACTGAAGAGGTTGTTAAAAATCAACATATTTCTAAATATCAAATATGTTGTCTTACTTTTTGAGAAATGAAATTATAAATATAGTCTTTAAATTTTCCTTTTGATACTGACCTAAGTCTATGCCAACAATTTTCGGCTTTGGTGGAGGCAAATATATCTGAGCAAAGTAGCCAGCAAGTAAAACAGCCAATATTGCTGTGCCTGAAGAAATTAAAATAAAACAGCATTTTTAATAAATGAAATATATAAAATAGAACTGATTCTTATATTTAACCACAGCTTATTAAATATCAAAATGTTTTTAATTTTCACAATTATTGCTTGTGTGTCAGTGTAAATTTTCCGTCATGAGACCTGGGATATAAGGACCAGGAGCCAAGGGTTCATAGAGTTAAGGGCCATATTTCAAAAATAAAATTGCGTAGAGGGGGGGAGGGCTGATTTTAATTTAAATTTACTCGCCATTACAATGTCACTGAAGTAAAATATTGAAATTTACATACATAAATTTTAGATCAATACTTACCTAGAATTATAAATGTAGAGCTCATGTTTCTTTTAATTGTAAAGTTGTAACATATGTTTACATATAAAATACGATAAAACTGAACACAACCAAATAAATTTACTTATCGTTGACGTGTTGTAACCAACTTCCGTTATGGAATGCTACTCTGATGTACACTAATTTTAAAATGGGCATTGTGTGCCCTTTGTTTATTTATCGTGGATAACACAGGTTTCAAACAGTTAAAGAATCATTACTTTAATTTAAAGTCTTTCCAAGTTTATACAAACAAATTTCCTTCATAGAATTTTACGGTCGATCTATTCCACTAAAAAATTTCCGGTAAATGTGAAGAGATAGCATCCACGATTTTTACCATGGCCGCCAACTTGATTGCCGTGTGAGTGTGGTGACCCGTAAAATTAAAAATAACGTTTTAAAAAAATGAAAAAAATTTCTAAATTATGTATCCCTAAACCTAACCAGAACACCTAAATATATCCCTAAACCTAACCTGTACCCTAAAGTCACGACGGCTATCTCTTCGCATTAGCCGTGGATGCTATCTCTTCGCATTAGCCCAAATTTCCAAATTAATTGATCTAACTTTAATGGAATTGAGGAGAAACTCAAAAAAACAAAAACAATTTAAAGTTATTATTATTTTATAATTTGAAGACTGTACTGTGTACTGTACTGACCGTACCATTGACCATTTGTATGAATTGAATGATTTGATTTTGATTCCATTCATCATATTCATTCTCATTCATCATGTCATCATTTATAATTATTTGATGTCATAGGCATAGGCGAAATAAGGATTGATTTACTGGCTTAAATTTTAAATTAAAAAAAAAAAACAAAGGCCTAAACTAAAACAAGGCATGGGCCTAAACTTAAAAACTTTGTTAGGTTCCCATTCCCATGTCTCCTCTCTAATGTAGCCTATGCCTATATAATTTATAAATATTTCAGGAACATTAAGGCCTTAGGCGTAGGTCCTTTTTATTTATAAATCATTGATGAATAACATAAAAGTAGCTTTTAGTTTTAGTCTTAGTTTTAAAAAAGTAGTAGGGTGCCATCTATATAAATAATGTCAACATATGACATACTAAAAAAAAAGTCAATTTTTCATAACCCTTCTTCTCCCCTCCTGTTGCACTTTTACAATTTAAGACTTCCCCATTAGCCATTAGTACATAAAATTGAGAGGTTTCACCCAACTCCCCACCCACATACCACCCCCTCCCCAAAATAAAAAATACACCCATCTGCATCTGCCCATCTCAAATAATTCATAAACAATTCTGACATCACCTCACAGCAATTAAACTTAAACAAAGGTACGACAAACCTTGCTAAATGTTATGTCACAGGTTTTCTCTGCTGTTTGGCATAGTCGGCATATCAAACTGTAATGCAATCTTTGATTCAGGCGAACAGAATAATTACATCACAAATTACAGCACATGCCCAAATCTATACAAAGGCATGGGTTGGTCTTTAAGTTGTCATTATCATTAGGCTATTTATTACTTTTTGGGTTATCCAGCAAATTCACTTGTGAAAAAAAAAAGCAACAGTATGATGATATTAACATAAACTATGTGTGACATTTTTGTAACCTTTGAAAATTATTAGAAATCATGGATTTCACAGACTTTAGGTGGCAGTTTGCTTTAAAAGAGAGAGAGATATAAATAGACTATTTTCAGATAATTATTGCAGAAATTGTACATAATTAACCATAAACAATCTGCTGAGACCCCCCACCATACACACACATATGAAAAATCTTAGGAATAAAGAATTCCCCCCCCCCCTGCCCCCAGCATTTGGTATGTAATGTATAGATGGCCCCTAGCCAGTACTTGTCTTATTATAACTTATACTCAGGCATTTTTTTTTTCTTTCTAGGCCTACCTCAGGTTTATAAAATTAAATTAAAAAAAAATGATTTAAGGCCCATCCAATCATCCATGATAAAAAAAAATCTACTGTGAAAAAGGATCTTTCATGTAATGCATGGTTTGACTACCTTTCCGATATTGAAATCCTGTTTAAGATGGAGGTTTACAGGGCAACCTCTACTACAATTCAGAAGAAAGCAATTTCTTAGTTCCATTGCTTTTTCCACCACACCCAGTACATTATCATCAAGGAAACAGGTCTTTAAATATGGTATGCATGCATTTTAGTTTCTATTTAAAGTTTTATGTAGAAACTTTATTAAAGTAAAACAAGTATTTATTTATTTAGTAAACTAATAATTGCTAATTTAGTGGGTAAAAAATGTATTAAGTTAGCAACATTTTGAAATAAAATAGTCCATTTAAAGCAAAGTAGTTAATAATTTAAAGAAAATTCCAATTTTAATATTATAATGCCATAGTTTTTAAAAAGAAATGCATTATTTGACCTAAGTCTGTGCAAAAATTCAGTATAATTCAGGGGTGGGTAAACTATGGGCCGCATGCGACCCGGCAAGTGATATTATGCGGCCCTCGAAGGCATTTAGAAATTTAAAATAATACTTTGTTTTTAAGTTATTTTGTTGAATTTTACAGAATTTCACGTTTGGTTTTGATTTTTAAAACATTTTTGATCAAATTTCTTTCTAATCTTCTATTTTTTTAAACAGTCCTTGACCTTTGTCATATAATGCTAAAATGTGAAATTACCGATTTTAATATAGAGAAATGTTTATCGACATGTAAAATTGGACTTAATATACATGCGGCCCCCCAATAGCTTTACCTTTGTCAATGTGCCCTCCACACAAAAAGTTTTCCCACCCCTGATATAATTAATGAACTATGAAAGCTTGCAAATTATAAAGCTTATTAATAAACCACCATATCTTCACTTAGAGTGTTAGTGACATGATCAAAATAAAAGAAGGGTCTTAATGTTAAATTAAATAAATATAATTAATGTATTCTTCAATCCCAATTTTCCTTGTTATGTTAATAATGCTCTGTCATTTAAGCTTATTTTTCCAGCCCATTAAAGTAGTCCTTTGTTGGATAATAATTGTTAGGGTCTCATTTTTAACTGTTATATGAGAAATTGATGTGGGTTAAAATTGACTGTTTGTAGCTCCTGTTTTTAGTTAGGAATAGTTTCCTACTCTAAAAGTGTTGATGAGTTTCATGTTTTTTTCTAAATATTTACTATGAGTTTCTCTATATACATAGAAAGGTTTCAGTTGTGAAATGTATCCTATTTTTGAACCCATTCAACATTATTATTGTTTAAAACTAATTTTCAATGCGCACCCAGCTATTACAAGACTATTAAAAAGACATTAATTCCTGCATGCTATAATTTTTATTGTAAGGGAATAAATGTTTTTTTTAAAAATAATAATTAAATTTACTTTTCAATAAATGCTTTAAAAATTCCCCAACAATAAGCCTCATGACTGATATTTTTCTTAGAAAAAGAATGAGGAACTTTTTAAATTTTTACTATTTCTATGACTGGTGACATTAAACTCACTCGTAAATCATTTACATACATCTTTAGGATTTTTTACTTTGACGGCAATAGGAAGTGGGTGAGTATTTTAAATAAAATTGTTGTTGTTTGATTTTTTTTTTTAAATGGGATCAGGCCAGATGGAAGGAAATTTCAATTCTTTTTAAAATTATTGGTAAAAAATAAAATAATTTGAATTTATTGATTTTAAGTTAATAGTTCCATGCTACATTGTCTTTTTAAAGAAAGAAAGGAAAGAGAGCCTGGGGTATATAAACAGGAATTTTATTATTGAAATGACTTTTCTTAACATTTTATAAGTGTGTTCTTATTATTGGAAATCACCTGCAAGATCAATCTTGCATTTTAAACCAGTAGATTCATGCTTCATTTTACATTAAGTCCAACTTTTATGATTATGTATTAAAAAGTGGACATGCAAAGAATTGTTTAAGCAAATGAAGTCACTTTATTTTCTGTTTAAAGGATATTTGCAAATACTTTAAACCGAATCTCAGTTTTCATATTTTAAATTTCTTGAATTTCTAAAGCATTGCTCTTGTATTGAACAATGGGAAAACAAAAGTGCCCCAGAGGAAGGGTTCTATTGAAATAAAGAGGGAGTTACAAGACTCTGTGCCATTTGAAAAAGAGGAAGACTTCATGTTTGTTGGACAGGATGATTGGCAACTGTATTCTATGGAGACACCTGACAATGGTGACTTATATGTTTCACTTTTCTTTTAAAATGCTGTTTGATAACACATTTACTTATTAATTGATGTAGTTATAAAAAGCACAAACTGTCTAAGGGCACTCAAAGGCTTCTCTTCTAAGGTTTAACAGACATTGTGGAGAATATAAACAGCATTCATTGGAATTGACAAATTTGAATGGCAACAGTCTGATAGAATGTACTATTGATAGTATTTCATGAAGTGTTTATGTTTGCCACATAAGAGCAATTTTTTTATAACCAAAAGTATTGCATTGTTATAAATTCATGTCAGTTTGTAAATAAAATAAATATTTGTAATTAATGATAAATTCTTTACTGTAACTTACAAAAAAACCCATTAATTTAATTTGTCTTCCATAAAAGTAGAACTTATTGAATCCCACAGCTTAGTATCAAACTTTGCGTTTAAGCACCCATTGCTAGTATACATGGCACCAACCAATTGCTGCTAGACTGATCTTATTGATTTAATTTATCATAATTTGCTTTATGGGATTGTTAGACTCCAAATAAAAAAAAATATCTTAAAATTTCTTATTTCCATGTGTAAATATATAGAATTTGCTTTCAGAGATAAGTAGCAGAATACAAGTGTTTGTTTTTGAGCTTTTCAATGTTAAAAAGTTCTGGGGTAAGTTTCTGTTAATTTTAAATAAAAAACATTTGAGTGCTAACTATTTTCTCATTCTCATTTTCTATTATATACATCTCAGAACTGTGTAAGCATTGTTTGTCTTTTTGAATAAAAGAACAGTTTTTATACAATTATAACTTATCTTAGGTTTAAACTTGTAAAATTTTGGTGTTGTTTTTGTGATTGTGCTTCATTATTTTTATGTTTTTCATTTTTCCTTTACAAGACTGGTTGTTTCCATGGGAACAGTCCAAAAGTGATGACCCTTGGACACTTTTGGAGCTTACAAAATCAAGTAACTTTTGGATCAGGCAAATGGGCGTGGCATCATTGGCATGTAAAAGCAGCTGGCCAGGTAGTTGAATGCTTAAACTAATGAAATGCAAGTTAACCTTACTATCTATCTGGACGAGACTTATATTATGGGATAAATAGATAAAAAAAAAAAAATATCATATCTTTAAATGTTACACAAACTTATGTCTTTTTGTGTTTAATGGATATACACAAAACTTTATTTTTGGATCAGCATGCCAGATACAGTGGCGTCACTCACCAGAGGTGTGTTGGGGGGGGTGGGGGGGTGGGTGCGGGCAGCTCTGGGTTACACCCTCTCATGGGGTAGACAGACACCAAGGGTTTCCAACTGAAGAAATACAATTTACTGTCAAATATTCTAAATTCCCCCAATTTGTATGGACAAGAAAACAACATTTTAAAGACACATTTTTAAAGTTATGTTGTAATCAGGAAGCTTTAAAAAAAATTAGTTTCTGATCAGTAGACTATATTTCTTTGGATTGGATTGGAGTACTTATATAGCGCTCATTCCATGCTATGGTAGCATGCTCACGGCGCTAGTTTCTGATCAGTAGACTATATTTCTTTGGATTGGATTGGAGTACTTATATAGCGCTCATTCCATGCTATGGTAGCATGCTCACGGCGCTCCGATGTTCGATGTTCGAGAGGCATCACTGCTGCCTGTTAGGCGCATGTGAACTCCATCTCCCCATCTCCGGGTTTGAATTCAGAGTTGCCTACTCTTAGATGGGTTGCCGTCCAAGGTTAACGAGTCCCATCCACCCGGGAGTTGCCGGAATGTTTCATTGTATCAATGTTATCTGCCTATCGGGACTCCATCGCCGGGTTTGAATTCAGAGTTGCCTTCTCTTAGATGGGTTGCCGTCCAAGGTTAACGAGTCCCATCCACCCGGGAGTTGCCGGAATGTTTCATTGTATCAATGTTATCTGCCTATCGGGACTCCATCGCCGGGTTTGAATTCTTAGATGAGTTGCCGTCCAAGGTTAACGAGTCCCATCCACCCGGGCTGCTGGTGGTGTGTTTGCTTGACTGGGCTTTGGTGGGGATTGAACTCCAGACCATCAACTTGAGATTTGCTCAGTTTAGACCACTCGGCCACTCTGCATGCCATGTCAAATATCAAATACTAGTTATACATTTTCTATTGCTGTATTATCGTTGTGTCAATTAAAAATGAGACACGAGCCCCTTTTTTTTTTTTCAAGTTTTATTAGCTTATTGTTTGGCATTCTCACCAATTTTCTCTCCACCATGAGCATAAAAGTTTTATTTACAGACATTTTAAAAGTTGTTGTAGGCATTTACCTATGGAGAGTTTCAAATTTGACAGAGCTCGCCTGAGTCCGTCTCATAACATGTCTAAGTTAAATACAAGAGCAGGATGCCACCTGTGTCAACAGAACTAAATGCCTCCATCTTTTTGTCCAAGGCTCAAGGAACTATGGCCCAGGTGATGAAGTCAAAGATTGGTCAATATTTGATGTTTTAAAATTGAGCCTACAATTATTTCTGTGGCTTAATGACAGAGGGGCTTTTCAAATATGACACTTATAAAAAGCTATTTGCGATCTAATATGACACTGTCCTGTCTGTCTGGCCTTGCAATTTTCTGAGTTGAAAGTGATAAGGTTAAGAATGCTAACTTTGATGAAGGGATTGACAGGTTTGCATCTTTGAAGACCAGGAAATTAAAGTTCTAGATGCTAAGATTATTGATTCAATACAAAGTATTCTATGTTCTCTTAAGCTAAGAAGTACATGGTGCATTTCTGAGAAGGGTTTGGGGGGAGGGGGGGGGGGTTTGATACCATGAGTTTATTGGACCCAGTGACACCAACCCTAGTGACGCCTCTGGCCAGATATATACATTTTAGTGTCAAAACTATCCCATGGCCAGATATATACATTTTAGTGTCAAAACTATCACATGGCCAGATATATACATTTTAGTGTCAAAACTATCACATGGCCAGATATATACATTTTAGTGTCAAAACTATCACATGGCCAGATATATACATTTTAGTGTCAAAACTATCACATGGCCAGATATATACATTTTAGTGTCAAAACTATCACATGGCCAGATATATACATTTTAGTGTCAAAACTATCACATGGCCAGATATATACATTTTAGTGTCAAAACTATCACATGGCCAGATATATACATTTTAGTGTCAAAACTATCACATTTATTTTTTAATATATACAGCATTTAATGTGACTATCAATGCTTCTTCCCATTCTGTCAAATCTAATCCCTTTTTTTTAAGGGTTCATTTCAAATGATGGCTCCATTCAACTACCTTAAAGAAATATGAACATCTGACTGTGTATACATATTTATATATTTTTTCATGCATCTTTCTATTGTTTTATAAATTGCATCCAACTTCATTACAAAAGACCCAGTAAGACAATTTGATTAAATTTATTTTTCAAAAAATCATTTTTTGGACAGAATACAAGTACAGAGCTGTAGCTCAAGCTTGTGATCCACGCACTCTTGTTGCATTGGCCAGATATCCTCAAGCTAGTGACTATTACTTCCTGCCACCACCAAAACTTCACAGCTTAAAGGTAGAGAAATGCTCACTTATATTCCCAACATTTGCTAAATAAGGTTTAAGGCATTTAAATACATTTTTGTGCGCACCAATAAACTGTGATTTTAAATTAGGCACTGGACATGTTCTGAGAAAACAATTTTAAGGGCTCATTCAAAGTGCTCTCAACTTTTTCCAATGATCTATTTAAAAATGTAGCTGTATTACTTGAACACTTAAGACAGGAAAAGACTCAATGTAGAAATTTTAAATAATACCACGTGAACAGCTGTCTATAATAAAAACATGCCAATTAACTTGCTGTGCTTGTACAGACGGCTAGATAGTTTCAAAATTATAAAATTCCATTACTTCATTTAAATGTACTTAAAGAAGCCTGATGATAAAGAGGGGATAACTAAATTTAGACAATTTCCTTCATAAATTTCAGTGAGTAAACACATCAAATGTTAACTACTTTTTTATTTATTGACATTAAGTCCACCCTCCCCATTGTCACCCCCACCTAAAGATACATTAATTATAGAAATGTAAAAATATAACACACTAAAGTATTGAAATATCTTAAAGAATGATGTCTTGAGTGAACTGAGAAGCCAGGTGCTTCAGCTGCCAATTCCTCCATCTTCCAACTCTTGCTTGATGTACTACAGATTTTTGGCACTGGATCAGGAAATTCGATATCATGTAAATAAAAAATATATATGATTTATCCTCAAGTAACTTTTGCATCAAATTAAGTCATGTCTTAATTCCATCCATCCCTCTGTCACTACAGCCCATGTAGGGCACTGGCCTGCCTCACCACTTCCGTCCACTCAGACCTAACTGATGCTTTTCTTTTCCATGCTTGGATTTCAACATCATCCATCCATCTAAGCCTAGGTCTGCCTTTGAGTCGTTTTCCTCGGGGGTTTTCCTGGTGCACTCTCTTCACTCCTCTGTCATTTGACATTCTTTCTTTCATGTCTTAAGTAGTTTAATCATATACAAACATACTTGAAATAGATTTTTTCCAAGCCATTTAATCAAATCTCTTGGTTTTTTTTTAACCCCTAGAATGACCCAATGGGTATGGATATTTTGGCTCATATTTATTCTCTTCCTGAGGATGAAGGCAGAAAAGAAAAAGAAATTGGAATGTGTTTGGATACAATTTTGGCCTACACATCTGTAAGACTCATTGCTATTTAAATGTCATTTGTAAAAGCAATTTATTCTTGAATAAATAAACATGTGGAAACAATAATGAAGTTTAAATTTAAACAAAAGAAAACTCTGATATTAAACATTACAGTAAATGTTGATACTGTTTTTTTGAAGAAAAAAAACACCTATAGGTTTCCTTTATTTTAAAGTGAGAATCTCTGATTTGTGTATTTGATACAATGCTTCTATTTTAAAAGGTTCACTGTCTCCAGTGACAAACACCTAGAGATGGGAAAGAAATTTCAATGTTTACCATAGCAAATATTTGAATTAAATAATTTATGTTGTCCCACTCCTCACTAGAGCGCAGACTATGCTCCCTGTTTCATTTACAACCATGGCCTTGCTGTGCTGCAGCACCTTTGTGAAGATTTCCCTGAGATCTCCTGGATACAGATGTATGTTGCTTCTATTCTTACCAATCTGTCATGTATCCCAGATCTTGTGGACTTCATAGTGCGTACAGGTCAGCTGAAAATTTTTTATGGTGAATGTTGAAAAGTTATAAAATAATATGATACCAAACTGTTTCTATTGAGTCATAAAAAAATTGTTGTTGATTTTTCATGGGAGAAGAAACATCTAGAATTTTTTTTAAAAACATTTTCTTGACATATTTCCAAATATTGTGCATTCTTTTTTACATATTATTAAAAGATTTTAACGTCAAAATGTTGATGCAGGCTGGGTTACTATTTTACGAAAATGGTCAGGGAGCCCCAATACATCACTGTCCTTGCAAGCTCTGACTGCACTTGCCAACATGGACAGAGACTGGATGACCAAGGATCTCTATCAAGATATTGTCCTTCTGCACCCCACTCAGAGAAATAGGTGAATAGAAATTCTTTTTTTTTAAAAAAAAAGCATTTCTCTGTTTAAGTTCAAAGCACCATTTTCATTAGCCAAGTTGTTGTTGCACATTTATCTGACATCGCGCTTTATATAAAGGGTGAAAGATTTTTTCTATATCATAATAATACTAATAAGATTTTTTCTATAGCATAATAATACTAATAAGATTTTTTCTATATCATGATAATACTAACACATAAAGTTTGTAATAAAATTGTAATTCTACGGAGACACCTGACAATGGTGACTTATATGTTTCACTTTTCTTTTCAAGTACTGTTTGATAACACATTTACTTATTAATTGATGTAGTTATCAAAAGTACATACTGTCTAAGGGCACTCAAAGGCTTCTCTTCTAAGGTTTAACAGACATTGTGGAGAAGATAAACAGCCAGCATTGGAAATGACAAATTCAAAATTGACAGTTAAAAAATAGTAAAAAGACCCACATTCCAGAGCATTCTGTTGAGAAACAGTGTTTAAGTCATATTATTAAAAATGAATAATGAGTAAAAATAGCTTGAACAGTGGATCCCAACCTTTTTGACCTTTTAATAATCAATTTCTATTGGAGAGCCCCGAAGGTCTAACCTGTGACTTAGTAGTGAATGAAGTTATCTTATTTCCTGGGGTGGCAGCGGAGCCCTGTGAACTGCATAGATCTTAGTTGCTCCGCAGAGCACAGGCTGGGAACCATTGAGCTAGAGCAGTGCCCCGCAAACTAGTACATCTTGACCCTTCCCAGAATGCTGCAGCACAACTATACATTGCAGAGAAGCAAGTAAAATCGTACAAGAAATATTTGGGTTTAGAGTACATAATTGTGTGAAATTAACGTCAGCGTTTAGAACCATTGCAACTGGTAACTAGCTTCCCATACTATGACAGACAATAAATCTGCTAAAAGTTATTTCGTTCTGTGTTAATGTTGTAGTTTTAATTTTTGATAGTGAACTGATATTTGACAAAGTCACCAGTGCACATTTTCTGACATATGTGACTGTACAAGCTTGACCTTTTGGTAAAAATTAAATTAAAAACAAAAAAACTAACCCGATTTTATCAAATTTACGTGCCCATCACTATTCTTGAAGGCATTTTGCAGTGGCAAATCTAGCTAGATCTCATGGCACACTAGTGTGGTGTGGCACACTGATTGTGGAGCTAAGAGCCAGAGCATGCTATATCAGCTTAATCTTATTGATATAGTTTCAGTAAAAGAAAAATTAATCTCTATTATTTTAATTTCTGCTATAAGTAACCTATAAATTCATTTTTTTTAAAACATTGCATATTAACTACAAGGTCTGAAGAAGATTAGGAATGTATGTTTAAATGATCCAAGTACTATTACTGTTATATCCTTATTTACTCTCTCACTCAGCCAACCAGTGCATGCTGATATTGTACTTGTCCATGGTCTGAGAGGTGGTGCAGTCAAAACCTGGCGACAGAGAGATGGAATTGATCCTTTTCAATCAGTGTGCTGGCCTAGGGTAAATAATGACATAACTTTATTATGATTGTGGGGGAAAAATGTCTGATTTTTCTGATAATTTCTCTGATTAAAGGGTATGTCTTAGTCATGGTGATTTATGGCTAAAAATTGTATTTTTTAAAAGCATGACTACTTCAAATGAAGAATAAACATAGTTTAGTGAAGGAAATTGATAAATTTAATGTGTGGTGTTCGTTATAGCAAAGATGAAGTGTGTTCCTTCTGGATTAATTTTTAATGAATTTTTTGGGGGGAATTAAAAAAAAGATTTTTAAAGTTTGTAAATCATAATTTTCAATTGTCAGTGTGAACCTCTTTTACTAATTCTTTTTTTTTCAAATGTACGAAACAAAAATTTGTGGCATTTTTTTCTTCCTTATATGTTTTAAGGACTGGCTTGCAACAGATTTTCCAAATATCCGAGTTGTTAGCATTGGCTACAACTCAGAACTTCACAAATGGGGGGACCACTGTCCCTATGAGCAGGACAAGTAAGAATCTCTAACTTTTTTAGTGGTTCTAACATAATTTATACTAACTTCATAAAGAACCATTAAAAAAAATAGTTTAGGTAAAAATAAAAATAATTTGTTCTCAATTTGTTTTGACAAATAATACAATGGACTAATTTTAAATGTTTGAAATTTCTCAGTGCACATGATTTTAACAAATTTATCAAATTCTAGACCTTCTGTATAAGTGATGAGATGTAGGTTATTGTTCATCTGGAGCAAGTAAATTGTTATTAGGATAGGGAGCTGTGTGCAGGTGGTCATCTTTATTATTTTTTTTCACTCTGTCCATCAAAGACGAACAATTGAAGGAAGAAGTAAAGAGTTAATGAAAAAACTACAGCTGGCTGGTATAGGATCCAGACCAATAATATGGATTGGGCATTCTATGGGAGGTATTTTTAACATACTCAACTATCAAAGATGTATCTGAATTAAGAATTTATATCTGATTCTTTTATAGAGAAATAAGAACTGGGGTGCCACAAGGTTGCGTTCTCTCCCCTGTACTGGATACAATATGTACCAATGATATTCAGAGCCCAAGAAACACTGTTCCAGTCATTAAATTTGCTGATGATACCACCATCGCTGGCTTAATATCTGAAGGGGAAAGCTTTTATCACAATCACACAACCAAGTTACAAGCTTTATCAGTTGGTGTGATTAAAATTTTCATAAGTTGAATTTCTCAAAAACAAAAGAAATGGCTGTCGATTTCCAGATTGGGAATCACCCTAATTGCACATCTCACAATAACAAATCACAGTATAGAACAAGTACAGACATATAAGTACCTAAGGGAGTTCATTGATGGCTGATTTCCATGCTAGAGAAATACTTTAGATGTCTTATTATTAAATTGTTATCATTGTAAAATGTTTTCTGGGTTAAAATTTGGATTCCTAATGTGTTGAAAATGAATATGTACAATGTAATGAAAAAACATGTCCATTTATTTGGATCCATGAAATAATCTTATCTCATCTTATAATGGAATCATGAGTTGATCCAAATTTTAAATAATTTCAATAAAAGGGGAAGATTTCTCCAATCTCTTTTTTTAATGACATTTAAATAATAGTTTGTTTTAAACAAAATGGCACAAGTTTAAAATTTGTTTCATAATAAATTTGAGGGTACTTTTAAAAAAGATGTTTTAAATGAATTGAGGCACCTACAAAAATATTAAATTTTAAGTGTCATTATAATCTTATTTTATGTTTTGAAATAAATTAGCCTATATAAGAGGATAAAGTTAGAGAAATCAAACAAGAAACCAAGTCCCAATTCAAATAATAGTTAACTCACTGTTGGTGACACCCCCATCTATTATTGTATCATACTTAATTGACTAATTGTTTATTTAATCTTTGTTATTTCTTGACCTTTTTCTCATAAGGACTGATAATCAAGAACATTATATCTCTTGGAGAAAGTGAAAGTCAGTTCTCAAAACTCTCTAGTCAGACAAGAGGTGTGCTTTTCTTTAGTGTACCACACCATGGCTCCTCTGTGGTGGATGTAATGATGTATGCAAAATATCTCCTCTTTCCATCTGTAGAAGTACAAGAATTACACACCAGTGAGTTTGTAAACAAACATGCATTTAATACGTTTTTTTAACTAATGTTTCCAGTTGATAATCAATTTTTATTTCCTTAATGAGGAATGCTTTAAGAATTTAAAAATAGTTTGATGTATCAAAAAATGAGTCACAGCTGGTACAAGTTAGGTTTTCATTTTCTAAACTGCTACAAAAATGTAACACATGCAGTGTTCATAATTAACATTTTTCAATGGCTCATTTGATTTCAATGCTAAGAGTTTCATGGAATGTTAAAAATTATTCATGAATATTTGAGAAAATAAATTTTGTGTTCTTTTTACACTCATTCACAGTGACCCAAATTTTGCTACAGATTATTAAACTCAAAATTTTTTTTAGTCACTAGCAATTATTTCTTGCAGGTTCTCCAAAATTAGCTGCATTGCATGAAACATTTGTCACTTTCATGAGCAAGAATTCTATTCCTTGCCTAAGTTTTGGGGAGAATGCCAAAACTCCATTTAGTCGCCCACTGCCCAAAGTTTTGGTGGTACCTTTGAATTCTAGTGGTAAGTCTTTTTTTCCCCTACTATCTCAATGGATTTTTCTGCAATAAAACTTTAAGCAGTAAACTTTGAATTATATAATTGAATCAGTTGTTTTCAAAGTTGGTTAAATTGCTCATGAAAAATTATCATTTCTATTAAAATTATTTTAAGTTATGGAATAAAGAAAATTTGATTTGAAAATGTAAAAAACCATGTGCAAAGTACAGATAAATCATATCACTTGGCATGCATAAGTTTAGTTTACATCTTTTAGGTCATCAATTGTCAAATTTATGTCTCAATGTTATTCTTTCAGATCCAGGCATTGGAAACTTTGTCAGCGTGCCTGATAATCACATAGATATCTGCAAGCCATGCAATGAAGAGGACATAATTTATCAACTGACCAGCAGGTTTATCAAAAATATACTATACAGCATCAGATAGCATTCGTTTTTTGTTCTCAAAGCCTTCTGATTTGTTATTGGATGAATAATTTTTCTGTAGTAATCCTTAATGTTTGATTAATTTGTTGATGCTTAATCATAATTACAGAATCTTCTTAATCATTTTTTTTGTGGTAGTGAACAAAAAATGGATTTAAAGTTTATAAATGTTGAACATCTTGACTGAGATGGCTTAAAATTTAAAGGAATGTCTCTCACATCATTGTTTCATGATTTTGAGGGTTTTCTTAGAACCGCAAAAACTAACCTTTGAAAAAATAATATATATTTAATATTCACTAAAAAACGATAATATAAGATTCACTTGAAAATCTTCATAACTTTATGACGACTATTAATTCTCACTAATACCACTTTATCTTTAAATTAATTTAATAAGGGTTCATTACTGGCAATTTAGTTTTATTTTGTTAAGATGGGATTTTTGTTTTTGTTTTGAAGATTACATGCATGACTGATTTAAACCTTTATAGGATTGATTTATTCCAAAAATTAAATTAATAATGACAAAGTAAAAAAATGCTAATGAAAATAATTGCTACTACACTATAAAACCATTACATTTTTTCTATTCCAATACTATGGTGTTCAAGTTTTGAAATATTGTTGGCTGTTGTATCCACTAATTTGACATGTTGTAGTTATCATTTACATAATCACTGACTTAAAGAGTGACTGGTGATGCAAAGAATGACTTGTGATGCAAAGAATGACTGACAAATCAGTTGTGTTACGTGTCATATTATTATTGTTTCTTTAAAAGGATTGTAGCAATAAATTTGACAATTTGTCTTTATTTGTTATGCATTATAAATGTTTAAAATTATTTTTGCAGAGGGCCTTGGATATTTAAAGGAAAGAGAGTTGTGATTTGGAAAAAAAAAAAAGTAATTTTAATTTAATTGAATAGCTCAATAACAAAAATCAAAACTTGGCAAGGGGCATATAAAAATAAAGCGGTACTTAAAAAATGAAATAAATATTAAAGGAAATATTTAATAAAAATATACATTTGAGAAAGCATGGCTGATTCAGTGTTGAATTATTTCACTGAGCAGTTTGAGATTAGCTTAAGAAACACAGAGGGTAGCCATACAAAAATGCCTAGTAGATGTACATTTGCAAAATATATTCCATGCGGTAAACACTCATTCAGTTGGTCGTATCATTCAAACCACTTCCTTAGTCTCCTGTTGCATATTCCAAGACTAAAAAGTACAAAGCAAAAAATACTTTTTTTTTAAAAAACACGCCTTCCCAAATATTTTCTATAAAGAATAATATAAAATTCTCCCTAAACTTCGGAGTTGTTACAATCATCTGTTACAATCATCTGTTACAATCATCTGGTACAATCATCTGTTACAATCATCTGTTGCAATCATCTGGTGCAATCATCTGGTGCAATCATCTGTTACAATCATCTGGCTACTTAAACAATCCATGAAAACAAAGTTTTTCGTATTATTCCTTTATAAAATATAATATTGAGCAATTGGGGGGTGAGGGGGGGGCTGAAAATTTTACATAACATGCATACAAGTAACTCACTTGATAAGAGTCCAAAATAGTGCTCCCCCCACCCCAAGACTAGCAACCACATATTTTTTTTCACGCCCCTGAACTATATTAATATTCTAATGACCAACCCGCTATTATAATTTTACCCCCAAAAAATATTACGCATCAAACGCATTTGCAAAAATTTTAAAATGAATCTCTTTAAGGGGCTGTCCATTAATTATGTCAACAAAATAGGGGGGAGGGGGTCTGAAAATTTTTGACAATTGTTGACAGGGGGGAGGCCAAGAAAAGTTGACGTCAATAATGTTACTTTTTTAAAATAAATTTAATTTCATAATTTAAAATTTATTTACTTTTATTCACTTTTTTGTTGTAGTTGTAAACTAGTCTATTTAAAATATTGTGTTTTTTTCCCTTTTTTTTTTTTTTGGGGGGGGGGGGGGTAATCAAATGTTGACGTATTTTATAGGGGGGGTCTCTGGAAGTTTGACAAGTTGTTGACAAGGGGGAGGGTGGAGGTTAAAATCGCCAAAAAATTGTTGACATAATTAATGGACAGCCCCTAAGCGCAGTTATTTGGGAATTTTATTTTAAATTCACCTTGAAAAACAGGAACAACTGATTATTGGGGGTGGGGCTGAAAATGTGAAAGAATGCGTTGTCATAGACAACGAGTCCATGTGCCAAGTTTCAGCTCGATAGGTTGGCGGGAAGTGGAACGATTAGACGCCCGAAGACGGCCGGTCAGTCCACCAACCAGTCAGCCGCACAAGAGCAACAGATAATTTGATATAAAAGATTTTTAAAAAGCGTGAGACGCACATTCCTTTTTAAAAACCTTAAAAGCAGATATCTAGATTAAGACGAAACTCAAATATTTTGTTAAAAAGAACAATCTGGCTAGTTGTTTCCTTTTTTAAAATAGACATTTTCATTAATTTTTTTTTTTAATGGAAAAAATTAGATTCGAAATGCATGACAGCATTTTTGTTACTCTAGTTTCTCTATACCCCTTAGAAGTTACTCTAGTTTCTCTATACCCCTTAGAAGCTACTCTAGTTTTTTCTATACCCCTTAGAAGCTACTCTAGTTTCTCTATACCCCTTAGAAGCTACTCTAGTTTCTCTATACCCCTTAGAAGTTACTCTAGTTTCTCTATACCCCTTAGAAGTATCTCTAGTTTCTCTATACCCCTTAGAAGCTACTCTAGTTTCTCTATACCCCTTAGAAGTTACTCTAGTTTCTCTATACCCCTTAGAAGTATCTCTAGTTTCTCTATACCCCTTAGAAGCTACTCTAGTTTCTCTATACCCCTTAGAAGCTACTCTAGTTTCTCTATACCCCTTAGAAGCTACTCTAGTTTCTCTATACCCCTTAGAAGTTACTCTAGTTTCTCTATACCCCTTAGAAGTATCTCTAGTTTCTCTATACCCCTTAGAAGCTACTCTAGTTTCTCTATACCCCTTAGAAGCTACTCTAGTTTATCTATACCCCTTAGAAGTTACTCTAGTTTCTCTATACCCATTATCTGATACTTCCTCCAGTATATACACCCACCTTGTAATTCTAACGAAGCACAGTGCATGTTTTAAATTAATATTCAAACCTCCCATATTAACCCATCAATTAATCCATTGCCTTTGTTGTGGCTTTTAAGTTGTGTGTGTCTATTCAGCTATACCGAGAGGTCGCCAATGCAGCACACAACAAATAATAAACACATGTATATTTAATGTTTTTTTTTTTTTTTTTTTTTACATATCACGCTTGTTATTACGCTCCTAGATGTTGAACAATACATTTTCTAACGTTTACTTTTAGAAATTTCAACATTTTTTTTCTTTAGAATACTGTCTGTAAAATCATTCGCCATCTTGCTTTTCTGGTATTGGAATTTCAACGTTGAAATCGTGTGTTAAACATAAATAGTCCATCACGACAATGCTTTGTTCAATTCTTTTAGAAGTTTGCCAAAATGCCACAATTCCTAAATGCCACAATTCCTCAATGGTACCTTCCATAAAGGTACAATTCCTCAATGATACAATTCCTCAATGGTACAATTCCTCAATGGTACAATTCCTCAATGGTACAATTCCTCAATGGTACAATTCCTCAATGGTACATTCCTCAATGGTACAATTCCTCAATAGTACAATTCCTCAATGGTACAATTCCTCAATGATACAATTCCTCAATGGTACAATTCCTCAATGGTACATTCCTCAATGGTACAATTCCTCAATGGTACAATTCCTCAATGGTACAATTCCTCAATGGTACAATTCCTCAATGGTACAATTCCTCAATGGTACAATTCCTTAATAGTACAATTCCTCAATGGTACAATTCCTCAATGGTACAATTCCTCAATGGTACAATTCCTCAATGGTACAATTCCTCAATGGTACAGTTCCTCAATAGTACAATTCCTCAATAGTACAATTCCTCAATGGTACAATTCCTCAATGGTACAATTCCTCAATGATACAATTCCTCAATGGTACAATTCCTTAATGGTACAATTCCTCAATAGTACAATTCCTCAATGGCACAATTCCTCAATGGTACAATTCCTCAATGGTACAATTCCTCAATGGTACATTCCTCAATGGCACAATTCCTCAATGGTACAATTCCTCAATAGTACAATTCCTCAATGGTACAATTCCTCAATGGTACAATTCCTCAATGGTACATTCCTTAATAGTACAATTCCTCAAATGTACAATTCCTCAATGGTGCAATTCCTCAAAGTACCGTCTCGGGCATGACCTACATCGGAAAAAGTCAATCATCTCAAGTGCCTTGTCCCACAAGTTATCCCCTGAATAGCAAAGGAAACCGTCTCTTATCTGAAAATTGCCCTTAGCTAAGAGAATGTGCTGAGAACAATATATATATAGAGGTTTAACAATAATTTAAAAAGTACAAACTTGTTCATATATTTCAACACTGAATAAAGAATTTCATGTAAATGAAACGAACATTTTCTTTTTCCAATATTAATAAAAGAAAAGTTGCCACTGTTGTTTTTAAAACAATGTTTATGTGGGACACGTATAATAAATAGGGCGGAGAAAAGCTGATGAAGATATTGATTTAAAGTTTTAAAAACCAAATAAAAGAAATTAAGAAATGTATGTGAATATTTTATTTTTAAACAAAGCTGTAAATTTACTTTACATAAACTACACTAGTCTGACCTGCACCTAGTTGACCAGCACCTAGTCTGACCAGTACCTAGTCTGACCAGCACCTAGTCTGACCTACACCTAGTCTGACCTGCACCTAGTCTGACCTGCACCTAGTCTGACCAGCACCTAATCTGACCAGCACCTAATCTGACCAGCACCTAGTCTGACCAGCACCTAGTCTGACCAGCACCTAATCTGACCAGCACCTAGTCTGACCAGCACCTAGTCTGACCTGCACCTAGTCTGACCAGCACCTAGTCTGACCAGCACCTATTCGTACCCCTCCCACTGGTATAACCCTCTCCATATGGTCAACAACTTGCGTACCTAACAAAACGCACAGGCCATTTATAAAAATCCCCTCTCGTATTAAGACCTCAATTAAATATCTGAATCTCTTAAGGCTTAAACCTCGTTTTTAAATAATATTTTTTTTTTGGTGTAATATTTCATTTTGTTTTTCTGTTATAGTTTGTACAACAAATCTGTGATGTAAAAGTGGGTTGGGTCATCAGAATATAAATAAAGTTCGGGGGCGTGAAGAAAATGTGTGGTTGTGAGCCTTGAAAAAGGGGGGGGGGGGACTTATTAGGTTTCTAATAAAATTCGTTACTTGTATGAATATTTGGTCAAATTTGTAGCCACACCCCCATTGCTGGATATTACATTTTATAAAGGATTTATGCGAAACAAATTTGTTTTTAAGGGTTATTTAATTGTGTCCATATTTTGTTCTTCGTTTTTCTCCTAAACGAAAAACTTGCATAGAAACACAAATTTGACTCACTCACATAGAGGAGTGATCTTGAGGAGTGATCTTGAGGAGTGATCTCGAGGAGTGATCTTGAGGAGTGATCTTGAGGAGTGATCTTGAGGAGTGATCTTAAGGAGTGATCTTGAGGAGTGATCTTGAGGAGTGATCTTGAGGAGTGATCTTGAGGAGTGATCTTGCTTAAGTTATGACTAGATCAGAAAATATCGTCTCCCGTTCAGATCAGAAAATATCGTCTCCCGTTCAGATCATAAAATATCGTCTCCCGTTCAGATCAGAAAATATCGTCTCCCGTTCAGATCATAAAATATCGTCTCCCGTTCAGATCAGAAAATATCGTCTCCCGTTCAGATCAGAAAATATCGTCTCCCGTTCAGATCAGAAAATATCGTCTCCAGTTCAGATCAGAAAATATCGTCTCCCGTTCAGATCAGAAAATATCGTCTCCCGTTCAGATCATAAAATGTCGTCTCCCGTTCAGATCAGAAAATATCGTCTCCCGTTCAGATCATAAAATATCGTCTCCCGTTCAGATCATAAAATATCGTCTCCCGTTCAGATCAGAAAATATCGTCTCCCGTTCAGATCCCGCATTAGGAAGTATTTCGTCCGCCGTAAATCCGCCGAAAAATGAACGAGTCGCCGTAACCTTATCAACTATTCCACTGGTGAAAATGCACATCAGAAAGATCTGCACTGCATCAAATGCCGATGATGACAAGATACGAATGATCAAGCTGTCTGTTCTCAACCAACTTGACCATCGATTTCCTGTCAATGAACACATCAAGCTTCATCAGCTGCTTGATCTAGATTCCAAATCATTGATTCCACGGCCAGAAGCAACCACAATTCTGGAGAATGCCATACAGTCAGCAATGGCCCGTGGATTCATCATGTCTGAAGCTGATGTATCGCATTCGTAGCTGTTCAGTGAAGATGTTTCTGAAGAAAGCCGATGTAAGAAAATGCGAATGGAGCTGATGAATGAGCTGAGAACTGAGCAGTCACCTAACGAGTGTACTAATAAGGTATTCTATGCTAATTTATTGGCATTGAAACAGATTTCGTTTTATTTTGCTCTCAATAGACCACTCAGTTTGCAGTAAAATATTTTTAAATACATACAGTATTTAAATACTAGGCTATTTAAATACTTTTAGTGACATTTAGTATAGGTTTTTATTCCAATATTTTTTTTACTGGTATCTATTAACTGAACAAACTAAATATTACATCTACTGTGTTCTATAATGAAATGTTTTATAACCTAGCAGTTAGTACTGTTGTGTTTTGATTTTTTGAACAATTATTTCAGATAGCTGTGGAAATGGCAAACTATTTGACGGCGCCTGTTGTTCAGTTTCATGATGTTCTCCCTTTCTTGCGTAGCAGTGCTGCATCATCCTCGTATCCACAACTTACTCAACTAGCTCGCCTTCACCTATCATTATCAGCATCATCTGTACCAGTAGAGTGCATGTTTTCGGTTGCTGGTTTGATAATAAACAGCAAACGATCAAGCCTAACAGCTGATAAGCTACATCGCGTTTGTTTTATTCATATCAATTACAAACTGATATTTTAAGTGCCTATCAGGTATTGAGTGAAAGAAACTGAATGAATGGAATGCATTCATGCACTGTATTAGTAGGACGGCATATAAAACTGTTTTTTTTCCTATTGTTTGAAATAATAAAACTTTTTCTGAAGTATTGTAAAAGTGTTTTATTGCTCAAGTTTTATTACTTCATTATTGGCCAGGCTTCAGCCGAATATTCCGTAATCAGCCGAAAATCAGCCGCAAATGTCAATTTACGGAGAAATCCGGCTAATCCGGATATCAGCCAAAAAATTATGTCAGCCAGCCGAAATTTAAAAAAAATTTGGCTGGCAGGTCTACTGTGTACTAACAATGCCACGTCCCGGCGGAGCTTACAATTATAGGATGTTGTCACCAAACATTTACAGGTGTGCACAAATTCAAGAAAAATGTGTTCTTTAGAAGTGTGTATCAACAGATTATATGATCTGACCCAGGAGACATGGTAGGCTCACTAAATACATACGTGTCTTCAAGTCGTCGGGTGAAACTATTGCACCCTTTAGCCAAAACAACAGAACCCCGATAAAAATATCAACATTTTCCAGACCAAACATTAAAAGAACACAGTTGTTTAAAATAATTTGCTTTATTGTGGGTACATTGAAAGAGGGTGAAAGCCTTAAAAGAATTATGGCAGAGATTCGCCATGCTAACAATGAGGGCAACGATTCCAACTATGACGTCAGATCCTGTCTTTCATGCTGACAAGGCATCGTTGGCAATTAAGGTATATACAATTGTTACAAAAATATTTTGCAACAACCAGAAAAGGAAGCTATTAAATATATATATATATATATATATATAAAATTTGGATTTGAAAAATGAAATGAACAACCTCCCCACCACCCCTGCCGAAAAAAACACCACAAAAATTTGTTTTTAAAAACAGATAAATCTAGTTCTTTAAGTTTATTGTTTCCTGTTATGGACTTTTTTTTTCTGACCAGTTGCCTGGTTGGGTAGAGAGTAAGCGATGTGTTTACTTGTAAGCTCACTGAGGTAGTTTTTAAACAAAAATATTCCTCTTAGGGCTAAAGAAATATTCCCAGAATTGGAGAAAACATACTGATAATTCATTCATCTATTCGTACTGGCTAGTTAAGAAATGAAAATTTATTATTTTAAACTTTTAAATATGTTCATGGATTTTCTACGAAATATTCATTCTCTTAAAAATATTTTAACGAAATTCTTGTTAAAGAGAATGAAATTTCAATTAGAATTAGCCGCCCCCATCAAACATAAAAGAAACCATGTGAAAAGATAACGAGAAAGCGTTATCAAATTTAAATGTTTATAAATCTGTGATGAACGTATGAATTCCGAAGACTGTTGCGCGTGGGGGCATCCAGACATGTTCGTTTGAATGTTTCATTACACCGGTGGGACATCAATGTTCCTGTCTCGGTTTACAGCTGACAAAAAGAAAGAAAAAAAATAAGGGAATTTAATATTAACAATGCAAAATCAGTTATTTCTATTGTTTTTTTGTATCTGTGATATGTCTTTTCGTCTTGTTTTCTAAGCCGAAACGTCAAAATGTTTTGTCCTGTCTAAAAATTAAAGTTTATCATACTTTGTTCTTATATTTCTATTGGCAAAGCAGTGTATATGGATGTTGATGTTAATTCTATTTCAAAACTTAAAAAAAAAACGGAACAATTCACATTTTAACTGGATGGCCGAGTGGTCTAAACTGAGCAAATCTAAAGTTGATGGTCTGGAGTTCAAGCAAAACCTCTCTTCACTCTCAATTTAGCGATTCTGCGTTCATATAACATAAACCGGTCCTACATTCATTCTTACATGAATTTCTTGGTTATGGCTTAACTCTAGTATTTGAATGTCAAACATCCATGTCAATAAGTGTCCACTTACCTTCACAAGTACGATCTAGAAGCAACTTTTGAATCTGCCTCTGGTCAGTCACGCTGCCCGGAAGAAATCGTATGTAGTTGGATCTGTTGATTGGGATGGCCTGCACGTAGTTGCCAAGACTGCGAAGACCCAGGTCGACTACAATGAGTTCAATTCCATCGGAGCGCTCAAGATCTCTTGCAGCGTTACTTATGGCATACCTGAACAAATGGCATTTAACATATCGGAACATAAGTAAACCAAGTATTAAATGTGGTAGAAATAAACGAAATAAATTATTCAATGAATTATTATTTTATTTTTATTATGTTAATTTGTTGGAAAGGGGGGGGGGATAAAAATATTGTTAAAAATCCTTTGTGTCCTTTGTGCTCCACTGACCTGTTGAGTCTCAAACTTTCATCATCTATAATTAGTACTGCCACTTGACTGTTTGACCCTCGCAGTTCACGTGCCTGCCTCGCGATTCTCTTCAGTCGTGCGAGAAGATCGGTATATGTCTCTGCACTGGCTGGATTGCCCAGAGCGTATCTGCAAGAAATATATTATCTTGAACTTAGGTTGTTGTTTTTTTTTGTGTGTGTGTGTGTCTGCGTTTGGATCAGTTCGAATGCTAAATGATTAGCAACAGACACCAACTGGGCCTCATTTAACTCGCCCGTCACAGGTACTTCGTAAATATAGTTACGGCTTTATTTGAATCGCCTGTCACAAAAACTTCCAATATATATATATATATATATATATATATATATATATATATATATATATATATATTTATGGCCTAATTAGAATCGCCTGCCACAAGAACTTCCTATATATTATTTACGGCCATATTTTACTTGCCTGTCACAGTAAGTTGAGACCTCGCGGAGGGGAACATCCTCAGCCTGAACACAGTTGTCCACTAAATAGCTGGCCCGTAGCAAGCCTGCGTCCTCGGTCCTACGAACAATGTTGTCGATCAGGGCAAAGGCATCCTGTGACCCACCAGGGGCGGCGACAAATAAAAGATCTGCTGGCTGGCTGACGGCACAAGCTGGGAGAAAAGAAGATACAACTGTTAGATGGGTTTACCCGTGAGAAGATGTTCGTATAGGGTTTAAAGGAAATGAATAACAGATACCTGATTAATTTTCTAACAAAAAAAATTGTGCAACAACTTTTAAAGGAAATATACATTGTGCCTAAAAACACATAGACCGATCACTGATATTATCTGCTTTAGTTTATGCTCCTAGTTGTCAATTCGTTGACTTTATTACGGTGGTTAAATGATCCGAATATTTGTGATTCGTGTATTAGGGTCGTGTTTAGAAGCCAGAGTGAAACTGAAATTGGAGTGAAACTATAACATTAAGAAATCTCAAAAGGGGTGGAGGGAATGGAGCCATAATGATCAATGCATTGATCGTGGGCCCTGAAAGCATAGAAGAAGAAGAAGAAGAATGGGGAAAATCTGATGCAAAAGAAATGTATCGGAGTTGCAAACAATATGACTCTTTAGATGTGAGAGTCATTGACAATGAAACCATGTTTATAAATGTTAATGTCTTTTCTCTCCCCCCCCCCCCCCTTTTTTTCTTTCCTCATCACGACCAATCGCAGCGGACTTACTTCTCGTCTCTTCTGTCCCTTTTCCCCTGTATTTAATCTCACCTCTCGGACACAACATTGCAGCTAAGTGTTATTATTATTTGAATTAATCTTTTACTCCTGTTTGTTCGCTGATGAAGGCGTCTTGCCGACACGTTCGTTGTTTTGTTGCGTCCTTTATTTTAATCTATTCCAGGTTTTCCAATACTTTGGTTAGCTCATTAAAGTGAAAACAAACAAAACTAAATAGCTAACAATTGAATAGTGGCCTTAAATATCTTTAACTCAATATCCTCCAAAACTACTTGTAATATTGTCGAATGTTCCACTTCTAGCAGTAAAAGAAATGTACACGTTTTTTTTTCGTGCAGGGCAAATTTATACACCATCTCTCATTGATCATCTTAAAATGATATTGTAAAATCTTGATACTTACATCCCCCGACGGCCAATGGTGGTAGAAGACAAGCGCGTGACGGAAGTGAGTATCTGACGGTCTCAAGGTAACGGAAGTTAGTGATGTTGTAGATGAAGGAGTCATCGGGATCGCTGGCGATGGCCCTCCACTCCCGCTCATCCAGGTACTGGCCGACCCCGACAACGTACAGGTAGAAACCTTGCTCGCGGGCGAGTTCTGCCTCCCGAGCGGTCACATCAGGACTCCTTGACCCTCCGTCTGTTACCACTACAATCACTTTTGTGATGTCCTGTGTGTGTGTGTGTGGGGGGGGGGGGGGTAAAGCGTATCAGATCAGCCATGCTAAATGTGCATTTATGGATTTTTTAAAAGGAAAATGATTTAGGTTATTAGTTATAACCATATGCTAAATAGGGTGGCCATGACACAGCTTCAAACTTAAGTCTCCTTCTCTACTTCTATATTTTCAGGGCCCACGATCAATGTGTTGATCATTCTGGTTTCAGAGGGGTTCAAGATGTAACTGTGCGTGGTTTTAAAAGGGATACTCCACTGGGATCCTCAGCGAAGGTATTATGAACTGGGGGGTTGGAAGACAGGAGGTAGTAGACGCAAATGTGTCAAGTGCAGTCGCCTCAAATGTTAATTTTGGAAGCTTGTTCCATGTCCCCGATGCTAAATTTTTTACAACTAAAAAATGTTTGTACACAAGTAGGCCTGAGGCTACTACAGCCCCCATGTATGAACAACATCCGTTGCATTTTGTGTGTGTCTTGGGAAACTTATAAATGAGCGAAAATGAAAGCGGGTGAAGAATTTCCTCTCTTGCAAAGCGAGCTGTATTTTTTTTTTGACTTTGGATATAAACATTTTGTCTGTCTACAAAAACTATGTTACATCTCTATGATGATTTGAGAACAAACCCGACTACATCTTCTGCCGGCATCTACGGGGTGTGCCCTAAGCCCAAGGGGCCTGCAAAGGAAATGACAAGAACACGACTTTGGGCTTCTTGACGGTCAGTTCTCTCAGAAGTAAGTCACGCCCATGATGCTTTAAACACACAATTAATTAGCTATGTTTTTTTGCTTGTTTTTTCTAAAGTAATAAGTAGCTTATTAGCTGATCACATGTGTTAATACCTGTCTAAATTCATTGCTTTCTCTGACAAATCTGATGGCCTGGTCAGTATTGGTCACTCCCGTCCTGTAGGGTAAGGTCTGCTCAGTGACTGATGCCAACAAATCCAATTTGTTTAAATACCTGTTTAAACCTATAACTGGTCGCTGCGAGAAAAAAAAGTTTTCATTAAATTTTGTTTATATTTAATTTTAATCCAAAATTTTGTTTTAGGTTTTTAGAATTAAAAAAAAAAAAATTGACATCATGCGTGGTTGGGTTTCAGAAATATTTGAATTGGTATAAAGGGGCACTAACTGTGATGTCATCACTAAATGTGAGGATTCCAACTCTTGTCGCCCTTGCGCTGATATCGAACCTGCTGATCACATCCTTGACAAACTGATGCTCTCGTCTGTAATCGTTTATCCAGATAGAGGTGGATGAGTCCAGGATGAAATAGAGATCCATGACCTTATTCCCACATCCTGTTCGTTAAAAAAAAAACGGTGTAAATAATGTATTAAAATTTCGTTAGGAATTATAATTTAAAGAAAGGATTATTTTTCGTTGGTATTAAGGGGAAAGAAAAGGGGGGGGGGGGGCGAGAGAGACTGCAACGAATTTAGATAAAAGAAAGCGAGTGAAACAAAGTATAGGAAGACGTGAAAAAAATGAAGAAACAAAAGAGTCCGAAGATTTTGCCAGCCAGCCAGAGCCACGAGCAAAAAAAGAAAGTTAATGTAAGGTTTCAAAAATGACGCAACAAATCAACGTTGTTTTGTTGCGTCATTTTTATTCAGGTTTTCCCATTCTTGGTCTCGCTCACTTTCATTTCATGTTTATTTTTGTAGCAACAAACACTTCCGTATTACGAGGTGCGTTGTGGTCCTGTGGTTTTTTCGCAATCTTCATGTTAAATCCAATAAAAAAAATCAACCTTTATTAGTTCCGGGCGTTTTAAGTAGTTGAAAAAAATAAAATCGGCGAACACATTCATTATTCAGTCATACTTAATGTATCACTACAGGGAGCGAATCCACGAATATGGCGCCTTTAGAAACACGTTTTATTGCTAACGTTTGTGTTTCCGTTCCCCCATCTGAACGACTAATCTAATCACATAAGATAAAACAGCAGACTTATCGAGACAGAGCTAATTGGGACATCCCCAACATATCCATTCCTCCCCTCTCCCCCATCCCGACTAAAGCTAATCGGGGCCGCGAAGCGGCACGCTGGGAGACACTCCGCCGCCGGGAAAGCCCCCGCCCACCATCTTAGCGACTAAAAGTTTACAATATGTACAACTTAAACAAATAGAGTTTCAAAATTCAGGATCGCATTTCTAAATTATCTGTATTCTTAGAGTGCACACAAAACAAAGAAGTTCTTAGATTGAAATGAACGAGAGTAATTCATTCTTGAGCCACGCGCCGAGAATGGCCGTGTTACCAGTAGTTACCTGCAGCTACTTCATCCCGCACTGGATCGAACCTGGCCGGTTGTTCCCCCCTAGGTGGTGGCAGATTACCAAAATCTATCAAAGAAACAATGCAGCACGTTTTTAAACAAGTTATTCGATTACATTCAAAGTATCGTCCTATCATTTGTTTATTTGTTTCATTCAGAAAATATGTTTCTATTTACATTTTAGTATAAACACTTATGTTAATTTCTTGACTTTAATCATAATAATCATACCTGTATAAAGATCTTCGTCATAATCGGGTTCTGAAAATTAAATTTAAACCATATTACTACTATATTATAATTCCAAATTGTTAACCTTACTGATATACTAAAATCTCTATATTTTTAAAATCAAAAAACTATAAATGGGATAGTGCTTGAAATGTGTGTTTATTTTTTCCTTGAAATGTTTTATAAACGCTAAGATCACCCCGGTTACTTCTCCTATGTTAAAGTTACATTTTGAAAACAGAAAAACAAAAATCGTAGGAAATTCCTTGAAATTGTTTTGGATTAAAAATGTTTCGGAACAAGATAACTACATCTATGTATAAACTTTCACTTCTGCAAAATGGTTCAAAATCACCATGATCAACTTGTAACAGACAGTCACACATCCTTCATTCGTGTAACAGTCAGTCGCACATCCTCCATTCTTGTAACAGTCACACATCCTCCATTCTTGTAACAGACAGTCGCACATCCTCCATTCTTGTAACAGACAGTCGCACATCCTCCATTCTTGTAACAGACAGTCGCACATCCTCCATTCTTGTAACAGACAGTCACACATCCTCCATTCTTGTAACAGACAGTCGCACATCCTCCATTCTTGTAACAGACAGTCGCACATCCTCCATTCTTGTAACAGACAGTCGCACATCCTCCATTCGTGTAACAGACAGTCACACATCCTCCATTCTTGTAACAGACAGTCGCACATCCTCCATTCTTGTAACAGACAGTCGCACATCCTCCATTCTTGTAACAGACAGTCACACATCCTCCATTCTTGTAACAGACAGTCGCACATCCTCCATTCTTGTAACAGACAGTCACACATCCTTCATTCTTGTAACAGACAGTCGCACATCCTCCATTCTTGTAACAGACAGTCACACATCCTCCATTCTTGTAACAGACAGTCGCACATCCTCCATTCTTGTAACAGACAGTCACACATCCTCCATTCTTGTAACAGACAGTCGCACATCCTCCATTCTTGTAACAGACAGTCGCACATCCTCCATTCTTGTAACAGACAGTCGCACATCCTCCATTCGTGTAACAGACAGTCACACATCCTCCATTCTTGTAACAGACAGTCGCACATCCTCTATTCTTGTAACAGACAGTCGCACATCCTCCATTCTTGTAACAGACAGTCACACATCCTCCATTCTTGTAACAGACAGTCGCACATCCTCCATTCTTGTAACAGACAGTCACACATCCTTCATTCTTGTAACAGACAGTCGCACATCCTCCATTCTTGTAACAGACAGTCACACATCCTCCATACTGTAACAGACAGTCACACATCCTCCATTCTTGTAACAGACAGTCGCACATCCTCCATTCTTGTAACAGACAGTCGCACATCCTCCATTCTTGTAACAGACAGTCACACATCCTCCATTCTTGTAACAGACAGTCACACATCCTTCAGATCGTTCATTCAAATGGCACAAAATGGCTTTTAATAATAATTCATTTTAATGTGTCCCTTGCTTATGCCGTTTGAATTATTATTAAGGTAATGTTAGGCAGTGGGAGATAGTATTGAGATAGTATTAGGCAGTGGGATATAATATTGAGGTAGTGTCAGGCAGTGGGAGATAGTATTGAGGTAGTGTTAGTTAGTGGGATGTAATATTGAGGTAGTGTCAGGCAGTGGGAGATAGTATTGAGGTAGTGCTAGGCAGTGGGAGATAGTTTTGAGGTAGTGTTAGGCAGTGGGATATAGTATTGAGGTAGTGTCAGGCAATGGGATATAGTATTGAGGTAGTGTTAGGCAGTGGAAGACAGTAGAAGTAATACTCACGACAAGACACCAATCCAGATAGGACAAGCTGAAATGTTAACAAACAAGAGGTCAAAGTAAACAAAAATTAAAGAGTGTGTGGGTGGGGGGAGGTGGATGCAGTAGTTACAATTGTTGATTTGATTCTATTATCATATATCCCAGTGGTCGGAAAACCGCGACTCGCGAGCCGCATGCGGCTCTTTATCGACTTGAGTGCGGCTTGGCCAGTCGGCCACAAATCGTTTTTGAAAAGAACTTTTTTGGCTCTCAAAATAATTTTAATAGTCCTGCTGATTTTTGGCTCTTTTGACTAATGAGTTTGCCGACCACTGCCAATAAACCAGGAAAAATCACTTGAAACAGGAACTCGTGTATAAATTTATTAATTAGACAACTTTGCCAATCAAGTGACAGTTTATAAAATTTGTTTAAATATATTGCACGTAAAGCGTAGTAGGGAGTTCAGAATTTTTTTTTTACCTCGGAATGTCTTGTTTTTAAATAGTATAACTTTTAATATTGAGGGCGTTCCGTGTCATGTTAAAAATTCCACCAATTTAATTGACATTTAGCCTCACTGATGTCATTTATAGATACTAAACAAGTTTATATTAATTGCTATAGTTAGCCTAAATTACTCGCCTGTAGTTTTCTTCATATGTGTTTTGTTTTTATTTTTAAAATTTTTATTTTATCTTTTTTGAGCGTGGAAAGAAATAGCCTGAAACAGTATGAATAGAAAAGTGAGCCACTTACCAAAGCGATGCAGCACATAGACAAGGAAGCCATGGTTATCCAATATCAGGCCGCCGAGAAGAATGACCAAAAACGACACCAAACAGTGCTTTTAACTCTGAAGATGTTGCTAAACAAATGGTCACGTGATGATCCGATTTTTTTTTAAAAAGGAAAAAAAAAAGGGGGGGGGGGGACTTAAGTGATGAGCTTGTTTTTTTTTTTGTGTGTTTTTTTAGTTTAATTGTCTCCTAATTTGAGTTGGTTAGTTATGATGATGAGTGATACAGTTACAATGATGAGGCATACAGTTACAATGATGAGTGATACAATTACAATGATGAGGCATACAGTTACAATGATGAGGCATGCAATTACAACGATGAGTGATACAATTACAACGATGAGTGATACAGTTACAATGATGAGGCATACAGTTACAATGATGAGGCATGCAATTACAACGATGAGTGATACAATTACAATGATGAGTGATACAATTACAACGATGAGTGATACAATTACAATGATGAGGCATACAATTACAATGATGAGGCATACACTTACAACGATGAGTGATACAGTTACAATGATGAGGCATACAATTACAACGATGAGTGATACAATTACAATGATGAGTGATACAATTACAACGATGAGTGATACAGTTACAATGATGAGTGATACAATTACAATGATGAGTGATACAGTTACAATGATGAGTGATACAATTACAATGATGAGTGATACAGTTACAATGATGAGTGATACAATTACAATGATGAGTGATACAATTACAACGATGAGTGATACAATTACAATGATGAGGCATACAATTACAACGATGAGTGATACAATTACAATGATGAGGCATACAATTACAATGATGAGTGATACAGTTACAATGATGAGTGATACAATTACAATGATGAGTGATACAATTACAATGATGAGTGATACAACTACAATGATGAGTGATACAATTACAATGATGAGTGATACAATTACAACGATGAGTGATACAATTACAATGATGAGTGATACAATTACAACGATGAGGCATACAATAACAATGATGAGTGATACAATTACAATGATGAGTGATACAATTACAACGATGAGTGATACAATTACAATGATGAGTGATACAATTACAATGATGAGTGATACAATAACAATGATGAGTGATACAATTACAACGATGAGTGATACAATTACAATGATGAGTGATACAATTACAATGATGAGTGATACAATAACAATGATGAGTGATACAATTACAATGATGAGTGATACAATTACAATGATGAGTGATACAATTACAATGATGAGTGATACAATTACAATGATGAGTGATACAATTACAATGATGAGTGATACAATTACAACGATGAGTGATACAATTACAATGATGAGGCATACAATTACAACGATGAGTGATACAATTACAATGATGAGGCATACAATTACAATGATGAGTGATACAGTTACAATGATGAGTGATACAATTACAATGATGAGTGATACAATTACAATGATGAGTGATACAACTACAATGATGAGTGATACAATTACAATGATGAGTGATACAATTACAACGATGAGTGATACAATTACAATGATGAGTGATACAATTACAAAGATGAGTGATACAATTACAATGATGAGTGATACAATTACAATGATGAGTGATACAGTTACAATGATGAGTGATACAATTACAATGATGAGTGATACAATTACAATGATGAGTGATACAATTACAATGATGAGTGATACAATTACAACGATGAGTGATACAATTACAATGATGAGTGATACAATTACAATGATGAGTGATACAATAACAATGATGAGTGATACAATTACAATGATGAGTGATACAATTACAATGATGAGTGATACAATTACAATGATGAGTGATACAATTACAATGATGAGTGATACAATTACAATGATGAGTGATACAATTACAACGATGAGTGATACAATTACAATGATGAGTGATACAATTACAATGATGAGTGATACAATAACAATGATGAGTGATACAATTACAATGATGAGTGATACAATTACAACGATGAGTGATACAATTACAATGATGAGTGATACAATTACAATGATGAGTGATACAATTACAATGATGAGTGATACAATTACAATGATGAGGCATACAATTACAATGATGAGTGATACAATTACAATGATGAGTGATACAATTACAATGATGAGTGATACAATTACAATGATGAGTGAAACAATTACAATGATGAGTGATACAATTACAATGATGAGTGATACAATTGCAATGATGAGGCATACAATTACAATGATGAGTGATACAATTACAATGATGAGTGATACAATTACAATGATGAGTGATACAATTACAATGATGAGTGATACAATTACAATGATGAGGCATACAATTACAATGATGAGGCATACAATTACAATGATGAGTGATACAATTACAATGATGAGTGATACAATTACAATGATGAGTGATACAATTACAATGATGAGTGATACAATTACAATGATGAGTGATACAATTACAATGATGAGTGATACAATTACAATGATGAGGCATACAATTACAATGATGAGGCATACAATTACAATGATGAGTGATACAATTACAATGATGCGTGATACAATTACAATGATGAGACATACAATTACAATGGTGAGGCATACAATTACAATGATGAGGCATACAATTACAATGATGAGGCATACAATTACAATGATGAGGCATACAATTACAACGATGAGGCATACAATTATAATGATGAGGCATACAATTACAACGATGAGGCATACAATTACAACGATGAGTGATACAATTACAATGATGAGTGATACAATTACAATGATGAGGCATGCAATTACAATGATGAGGCATACAATTACAATGATGAGTGATAAAATTACAATGATGAGGCATACAATTACAATGATGAGTGATACAATTACAATGATGAGGCATACAATTACAATGATGAGGCATACAATTACAATGATGAGTGATACAATTACAATGATGAGTAATACAATTACAATGATGAGGCATACAATTACAATGATGAGTGATACAATTACAATGATGAGGCATACAATTACAATGATGAGGCATAGAGTTACAATGATGAGGCATACAATTACAATGATAAGTGATACAATTACAACGATGAGTGATACAATTACAATGATGAGTGACACAATTACAATGATGAGTGATACAATTACAATGATGAGTGATACAATTACAATGATGAGGCATACAATTACAATGATGAGGCATGCAATTACAATGATGAGGCATACAATTACAATGATGAGTGATAAAATTACAATGATGAGGCATACAATTACAATGATGAGTGATACAATTACAATGATGAGGCATACAATTACAATGATGAGGCATACAATTACAATGATGAGTGATACAATTACAATGATGAGTAATACAATTACAATGATGAGGCATACAATTACAATGATGAGTGATACAATTACAATGATGAGGCATACAATTACAATGATGAGGCATAGAGTTACAATGATGAGGCATACAATTACAATGATAAGTGATACAATTACAACGATGAGTGATACAATTACAATGATGAGTGACACAATTACAATGATGAGTGATACAATTACAATGATGAGTGATACAATTACAATGATGAGTGATACAATTACAATGATGAGGCATAAAATTACAACGATGTGTCATACAATTACAATGATGAGTGATACAATTACAATGATGAGGCATACAATTACAATGATGAGGCATACAATTACAATGATGAGTGATACAATTACAATGATGAGGCATACAATTACAATGATGAGGCATACAATTACAATGATGAGGCATACAATTACAATGATGAGTGATACAATTACAATGATGAGTGATACAATTACAATGATGAGTGATACAATTACAATGATGAGTGATACAATTACAATGATGAGTGATACAATTACAATGATGAGTGATACAATTACAATGATGAGTGATACAATTACAATGATGAGGCATACAATTACAATGATGAGTGATACAATTACAATGATGAGTAATACAATTACAATGATGAGTGATACAATTACAATGATGAGGCATACAATTACAATGATGAGTGATACAATTACAATGATGAGTAATACAATTACAATGATGAGGCATACAATTACAATGATGAGTGAAACAATTACAATGATGCGTGATACAATTACAATGATGAGGCATACAATTACAATGATGAGGCATACAATTACAATGATGAGTGAAACAATTACAATGATGAGGCATACAATTACAATGATGAGACATACAATTACAATGATGAGGCATACAATTACAATGATGAGGCATACAATTACAATGATGAGGCATACAATTACAATGATGAGGCATACAATTACAACGATGAGGCATACAATTACAATGATGAGGCATACAATTACAACGATGAGGCATACAATTACAACGATGAGTGATACAATTACAATGATGAGTGATACAATTACAATGATGAGGCATGCAATTACAATGATGAGGCATACAATTACAATGATGAGGCATACAATTACAATGATGAGGCATACAATTACAACGATGAGGCATACAATTACAATGATGAGGCATACAATTACAACGATGAGGCATACAATTACAACGATGAGTGATACAATTACAATGATGAGTGATACAATTACAATGATGAGGCATGCAATTACAATGATGAGGCATACAATTACAATGATGAGTGATACAATTACAATGATGCGTGATACAATTACAATGATGAGACATACAATTACAATGATGAGGCATACAATTACAATGATGAGTGATACAATTACAACGATGAGTGATACAATTACAATGATGAGTGATACAATTACAATGATGAGTGATACAATTACAATGATGAGTGATACAATTACAATGATGAGGCATACAATTACAATGATGAGTGATACAATTACAATGATGAGTGATACAATTACAATGATGAGTGATACAATTACAATGATGAGGCATACAATTACAATGATGAGTGATACAATTACAATGATGAGTGATACAATTACAATGATGAGGCATACAATTACAATGATGAGTGATACAATTACAATGATGAGTGATACAATTACAATGATGAGTGATACAATTACAATGATGAGTGATACAATTACAATGATGAGGCATACAATTACAATGATGAGGCATACAATTACAATGATGAGTGATACAATTACAATGATGAGTGATACAATTACAATGATGAGTGATACAATTACAATGATGAGTGATACAATTACAATGATGAGTGATACAATTACAATGATGAGTGATACAATTACAATGATGAGGCATACAATTACAATGATGAGTGATACAATTACAATGATGAGTGATACAATTACAATGATGAGTGATACAATTACAATGATGAGTGATACAATTACAATGATGAGTGATACAATTACAATGATGAGGCATACAATTACAATGATGAGGCATACAATTACAATGATGAGTGATACAATTACAATGATGCGTGATACAATTACAATGATGAGACATACAATTACAATGATGAGGCATACAATTACAATGATGAGGCATACAATTACAATGATGAGGCATACAATTACAATGATGAGGCATACAATTACAACGATGAGGCATACAATTACAATGATGAGGCATACAATTACAACGATGAGGCATACAATTACAACGATGAGTGATACAATTACAATGATGAGTGATACAATTACAATGATGAGGCATGCAATTACAATGATGAGGCATACAATTACAATGATGAGGCATACAATTACAATGATGAGTGATACAATTACAATGATGAGTAATACAATTATAATGATGAGGCATACAATTACAATGATGAGTGATACAATTACAATGATGAGGCATACAATTACAATGATGAGGCATACAATTACAACGATGTGTCATACAATTACAATGATGAGTGATACAATTACAATGATGAGGCATACAATTACAATGATGAGGCATACAATTACAATGATGAGGCATACAATTACAATGATGAGTGATACAATTACAATGATGAGGCATACAATTACAATGATGAGTGATACAATTACAATGATGAGTGATACAATTACAATGATGAGGCATACAATTACAATGATGAGTGATACAATTACAATGATGAGTGATACAATTACAATGATGAGTGATACAATTACAATGATGAGTGATACAATTACAATGATGAGTGATACAATTACAATGATGAGTGATACAATTACAATGATGAGGCATACAATTACAATGATGAGTGATACAATTACAATGATGAGTGATACAATTACAATGATGAGTGATACAATTACAATGATGAGTGATACAATTACAATGATGAGGCATACAATTACAATGATGAGGCATACAATTACAATGATGAGTGATACAATTACAATGATGAGTGATACAATTACAATGATGAGTGATACACTTACAATGATGAGTGATACAATTACAATGATGAGTGATACAATTACAATGATGAGTGATACAATTACAATGATGAGTGATACAATTACAATGATGAGGCATACAATTACAATGATGAGGCATACAATTACAATGATGAGTGATACAATTACAATGATGCGTGATACAATTACAATGATGAGACATACAATTACAATGATGAGGCATACAATTACAATGATGAGGCATACAATTACAATGATGAGGCATACAATTACAATGATGAGGCATACAATTACAACGATGAGGCATACAATTACAATGATGAGGCATACAATTACAACGATGAGGCATACAATTACAACGATGAGTGATACAATTACAATGATGAGTGATACAATTACAATGATGAGGCATGCAATTACAATGATGAGGCATACAATTACAATGATGAGTGATAAAATTACAATGATGAGGCATACAATTACAATGATGAGTGATACAATTACAATGATGAGGCATACAATTACAATGATGAGGCATACAATTACAATGATGAGTGATACAATTACAATGATGCGTGATACAATTACAATGATGAGACATACAATTACAATGATGAGGCATACAATTACAATGATGAGGCATACAATTACAATGATGAGGCATACAATTACAATGATGAGTGATACAATTACAATGATGAGGCATACAATTACAATGATGAGTTATACAATTACAATGATGAGGCATAAAATTACAATGATGAGGCATACAATTACAACGATGAGGCATACAATTACAATGATGAGGCATGCAATTACAATGATGAGGCATACAATTACAACGATGAGTGATACAATTACAATGATGAGGCATACAATTACAACGATGAGGCATACAATTACAATGATGAGGCATACAATTACAATGATGAGGCATACAATTACAATAATGAGTGATACAATTACAATGATGAGGCATACAATTACAATGATGAGGCATACAATTACAATGATGAGTGAAACAATTACAATGATGCGTGATACAATTACAATGATGAGACATACAATTACAATGATGAGGCATACAATTACAATGATGAGGCATACAATTACAATGATGAGGCATACAATTACAATGATGAGGCATACAATTACAACGATGAGGCATACAATTACAATGATGAGGCATACAATTACAACGATGAGGCATACAATTACAACGATGAGTGATACAATTACAATGATGAGTGATACAATTACAATGATGAGGCATGCAATTACAATGATGAGGCATACAATTACAATGATGAGTGATAAAATTACAATGATGAGGCATACAATTACAACGATGTGTGATACAATTACAATGATGAGTGATACAATTACAATGATGAGTGATACAATTACAATGATGAGGCATACAATTACAATGATGAGTGATACAATTACAATGATGAGTGATACAATTACAATGATGAGTAATACAATTACAATGATGAGTGATACAATTACAATGATGAGTGATACAATTACAATGATGAGTGATACAATTACAATGATGAGGCATACAATTACAATGATGAGTGATACAATTACAATGATGAGTGATACAATTACAATGATGAGTGATACAATTACAATGATGAGTGATACAATTACAATGATGCGGCATACAATTACAATGATGAGGCATACAATTACAATGATGAGTGATACAATTACAATTATGAGTGATACAATTACAATGATGAGTGATACAATTACAATGATGAGTGATACAATTACAATGATGAGTGATACAATTACAATGATGAGTGATACAATTACAATGATGAGTGATACAATTACAATGATGAGGCATACAATTACAATGATGAGGCATACAATTACAATGATGAGTGATACAATTACAATGATGCGTGATACAATTACAATGATGAGACATACAATTACAATGATGAGGCATACAATTACAATGATGAGGCATACAATTACAATGATGAGGCATACAATTACAATGATGAGTGATACAATTACAATGATGAGGCATACAATTACAATGATGAGTGATACAATTACAATGATGAGTGATACAATTACAATGATGAGTGATACAATTACAATGATGAGTGATACAATTACAATGATGAGGCATACAATTACAATGATGATGCATACAATTACAATGATGAGTGATACAATTACAATGATGCGTGATACAATTACAATGATGAGACATACAATTACAATGATGAGGCATACAATTACAATGATGAGGCATACAATTACAATGATGAGGCATACAATTACAATGATGAGGCATACAATTACAACGATGAGGCATACAATTACAATGATGAGATATACAATTACAACGATGAGGTATACAATTACAACGATGAGTGATACAATTACAATGATGAGTGATACAATTACAATGATGAGGCATGCAATTACAATGATGAGGCATACAATTACAATGATGAGGCATACAATTACAATGATGAGTGATACAATTACAATGATGCGTGATACAATTACAATGATGAGACATACAATTACAATGATGAGGCATACAATTACAATGATGAGGCATACAATTACAATGATGAGGCATACAATTACAATGATGAGGCATACAATTACAACGATGAGGCATACAATTACAATGATGAGGCATACAATTACAACGATGAGGCATACATGTACAACGATGAGTGATACAATTACAATGATGAGTGATACAATTACAATGATGAGGCATGCAATTACAATGATGAGGCATACAATTACAATGATGAGTGATAAAATTACAATGATGAGGCATACAATTACAATGATGAGTGATACAATTACAATGATGAGGCATACAATTACAATGATGAGGCATACAATTACAATGATGAGTGATACAATTACAATGATGAGTAATACAATTATAATGATGAGGCATACAATTACAATGATGAGTGATACAATTACAATGATGAGGCATACAATTACAATGATGAGGCATACAATTACAACGATGTGTCATACAATTACAACGATGAGTGATACAATTACAATGATGAGGCATACAATTACAATGATGAGGCATAAAATTACAATGATGAGGCATACACTTACAACGATGAGGCATACAATTACAATGATGAGGCATACAATTACAATGATGAGGCATACAATTACAACGATGAGTGATACAATTACAATGATGAGGCATACATTTACAACGATGTGTCATACAATTACAATGATGAGTGATACAATTACAATGATGAGTGATACAATTACAATGATGAGTGATACAATTACAATGATGAGTGATACAATTACAATGATGAGGCATACAATTACAATGATGAGGCATACAATTACAATGATGAGGCATACAATTACAACGATGAGTGATACAATTACAATGATGAGGCATACAATTACAATGATGAGGCATACAATTACAACGATGAGTGATACAATTACAATGATGAGGCATACAATTACAATGATGAGGCATACAATTACAATGATGAGTGATACAATTACAATGATGAGGCATACAATTACAATGATGAGGAATACAATTACAACGATGAGTGATACAATTACAATGATGAGGCATACAATTACAACGATGAGGCATACAATTACAATGATGAGGCATACAATTACAATGATGAGGCATACAATTGCAACGATGAGTGATACAATTACAATGATGAGGCATACACTTACAACGATGAGTGATACAATTACAATGATGAGGCATACAATTACAATGATGAGGCATACAATTACAATGATGAGGCATACAAATACAACGATGAGGCATACAATTACAATGATGAGGGATACAATAACAACGATGAGGCATACAATTACAATGATGAGGCATACAATTACAATAATGAGGCATACAATTACAACGATGAGGCATAAAATTACAATGATGAGGCATACAATTACAATGATGAGGCATACAATTACAATGATGAGGCATACAATTACAATGATGAGTCATACAATTACAATGATGAGTGATACAATTACAACGATGAGGCATACAATTACAATAATGAGGCATACAATTACAACGATGAGGCATAAAATTACAATGATGAGGCATACAATTACAATGATGAGGCATACAATTACAATGATGAGGCATACAATTACAATGATGAGTGATACAATTACAATGATGAGGCATACAATTACAATGATGAGTGATACAATTACAATGATGAGGCATACAATTACAACGATGAGGCATGCAATTAAAACAATGAGGCATACAATTACAATGATGAGTGATACAATTACAATGATGAGGCATGCAATTAAAATGATGAGGCATGCAATTACAACGATGAGGCATACAATTACAATGATGAGGCATACAATTACAACGATGAGGCATACAATTACAACGATGAGTGATACAATTACAATGATGAGTGATACAATTACAATGATGAGGCATGCAATTACAATGATGAGTGATAAAATTACAATGATGAGGCATACAATTACAATGATGAGTGATACAATTACAATGATGAGGCATACAATTACAATGATGAGGCATACAATTACAATGATGAGTGATACAATTCAATGATGAGGCATACAATTACAATGATGAGTGATACAATTACAATGATGAGGCATACAATTACAATGATGAGGCATACAATTACAACGATGAGGCATACATTTACAATGATGAGTGATACAATTACAATGATGAGGCATACAATTACAATGATGAGGCATACAATTACAATGATGAGTGATACAATTACAATGATGAGTGATACAATTACAACGATGAGTGATACAATTACAATGATGAGGCATACAATTACAATAATGTGGCATACAATTACAATGATGAGGCATAAAATTACAACGATGAGGCATACAATTACAATGATGAGGCATACAATTACAACGATGACTGATACAATTACAATGATGAGGCATACAATTACAACGATGAGTCATACAATTACAATGATGAGGCATACAATTACAATGATGAGGCATACAATTACAATGATGAGTGATACAATTACAATGATGAGTGATACAATTACAATGATGAGGCATACAATTACAATGATGAGTGATACAATTACAATGATGAGTGATACAATAACAATGATGAGGCATACAATTACAATGATGAGGCATACAATTACAATGATGAGTGATACAATTACAACGATGAGTGATACAATTACAATGATGAGGCATACAATTACAATGATGAGGCATACAATTACAATGATGAGTGATACAATTACAATGATGAGTGATACAATTACAATGATGAGTGATACAATTACAATGATGAGGCATACAATTACAATGATCAGGCATACAATTACAATGATGAGGCATACAATTACAATGATGAGTGATACAATTACAATGATGAGGCATACAATTACAATGATGAGTGATACAATTACAATGATGAGTGATACAATTACAATGATGAGTGATACAATTACAATGATGAGGCATACAATTACAATGATGAGTGATACAATTACAATGATGAGGCATACAATTACAATGATGAGGCATACAATTACAATGATGAGGCATACAATTACAATGATGAGGCATACAATTACAATGATGAGTGATAAAATTACAATGATGAGGCATACAATTACAATGAGTGATACAATTACAATGATGAGTGATACAATTACAATGATGAGTGATACAATTACAATGATGAGGCATACAATTACAATGATAAGGCATACAATTACAATGATGAGTGATACAATTACAATGATGAGTGATACAATTACAATGATGAGTGATACAATTACAATGATGAGGCATACAATTACAATGATGAGTGATACAATTACAATGATGAGGCATACAATTACAATGATGAGGCATACAATTACAATGATGAGTGATACAATTACAATGATGAGTGATACAATTACAATGATGAGGCATACAATTACAATGATGAGGCATACAATTACAATGATGAGTGATACAATTACAACGATGAGTGATACAATTACAATGATGAGGCATACAATTACAATGATGAGGCATACAATTACAATGATGAGTGATACAATTACAATGATGAGTGATACAATTACAATGATGAGGCATACAATTACAATGATCAGGCATACAATTACAATGATGAGGCATACAATTACAATGATGAGTGATACAATTACAATGATGAGGCATACAATTACAATGATGAGTGATACAATTACAATGATGAGTGATACAATTACAATGATGAGTGATACAATTACAATGATGAGGCATACAATTACAATGATGAGTGATACAATTACAATGATGAGGCATACAATTACAATGATGAGGCATACAATTACAATGATGAGGCATACAATTACAATGATGAGGCATACAATTACAATGATGAGTGATAAAATTACAATGATGAGGCATACAATTACAATGAGTGATACAATTACAATGATGAGTGATACAATTACAATGATGAGGCATACAATTACAATGATGAGGCATACAATTACAATGATGAGGCATACAATTACAATGATGAGGCATACAATTACAATGATGAGTGATAAAATTACAATGATGAGGCATACAATTACAATGAGTGATACAATTACAATGATGAGTGATACAATTACAATGATGAGTGATACAATTACAATGATGAGGCATACAATTACAATGATAAGGCATACAATTACAATGATGAGTGATACAATTACAATGATGAGTGATACAATTACAATGATGAGTGATACAATTACAATGATGAGGCATACAATTACAATGATGAGTGATACAATTACAATGATGAGGCATACAATTACAATGATGAGGCATACAATTACAATGATGAGTGATACAATTACAATGATGAGTGATACAATTACAATGATGAGGCATACAATTACAATGATGAGGCATACAATTACAATGATGAGTGATACAATTACAACGATTAGTGATACAATTACAATGATGAGTGATACAATTACAATGATGAGGCATACAATTACAATGATCAGGCATACAATTACAATGATGAGGCATACAATTACAATGATGAGTGATACAATTACAATGATGAGGCATACAATTACAATGATGAGTGATACAATTACAATGATGAGTGATACAATTACAATGATGAGTGATACAATTACAATGATGAGGCATACAATTACAATGATGAGTGATACAATTACAATGATGAGGCATACAATTACAATGATGAGGCATACAATTACAATGATGAGGCATACAATTACAATGATGAGGCATACAATTACAATGATGAGTGATAAAATTACAATGATGAGGCATACAATTACAATGAGTGATACAATTACAATGATGAGTGATACAATTACAATGATGAGTGATACAATTACAATGATGAGGCATACAATTACAATGATAAGGCATACAATTACAATGATGAGTGATACAATTACAATGATGAGTGATACAATTACAATGATGAGTGATACAATTACAATGATGAGTGATACAATTACAATGATGAGGCATACAATTACAATGATGAGTGATACAATTACAATGATGAGGCATACAATTACAATGATGAGGCATACAATTACAATGATGAGTGATACAATTACAATGATGAGTGATACAATTACAATGATGAGGCATACAATTACAATGATGAGGCATACAATTACAATGATGAGTGATACAATTACAACGATGAGTGATACAATTACAATGATGAGGCATACAATTACAATGATGAGGCATACAATTACAATGATGTGGCATACAATTACAATGATGAGGCATACAATTACAATGATGAGGCATACAATTACAACGATGACTGATACAATTACAATGATGAGGCATACAATTACAACGATGAGTCATACAATTACAATGATGAGGCATACAATTACAATGATGAGGCATACAATCACAATGATGAGTGATACAATTACAATGATGAGGCATACAATTACAATGATGAGGCATACAATTACAATGATGAGGCATACAATTACAACGATGAGGCATACAATTACAATGATGAGGCATACAATTACAATGATGAGGCATACAATTACAATGATGAGTGATACAATTACAACGATGAGTGATACAATTACAATGATGAGGCATACAATTACAATGATGAGTGATACAATTGCAATGATGAGTGATCTAATTACAATGAGTGATACAATTACAATGATGAGTGATACAATTACAATGATGAGGCATACAATTACAATGATCAGGCATACAATTACAATGATGAGGCATACAATTACAATGATGAGGCATACAATTACAATGATAAGTGATACAATTACAATGATGAGGCATACAATTACAATGAGTGATACAATTACAATGATGAGTGATACAATTACAATGATGAGTGATACAATTACAATGATGAGGCATACAATTACAATGATAAGTGATACAATAACAATGATGAGGCATACAATTTCAATGATGAGTGATACAATTACAATGATGAGTGATACAATTACAATGATGAGGCATACAATTACAATGATGAGTGATACAATTACAATGATGAGGCATACAATTACAATGATGAGTGATACAATTACAATGATGAGGCATACAATTTCAATGATGAGTGATACAATTACAATGATGAGTGATACAATTACAACGATGATGCATACAATTACAACGATGAGACATACAATTACAATGATGAGTGATACAATTACAATGATGAGGCATACAATTACAATGATGAGGCATACAATTACAATGATGAGTGATACAATTACAATGATGAGTGATACAATTACAATGATGAGGCATACAATTACAATGATGAGTGATACAATTACAATGATGAGTGATACAATTACAATGATGAGTGATACAATTACAATGATGAGGCATACAATTACAATGATAAGGCATACAATTACAATGATGAGGCATACAATTACAATGATGAGGCATACAATTACAATGATGAGTGATACAATTACAATGATGAGGCATACAATTACAATGATGAGTGATACAATTACAATGATGAGGCATACAATTACAATGATGAGGCATACAATTACAATGATGAGTGATACAATTACAATGATGAGTGATACAATTACAATGATGAGGCATACAATTACAATGATGAGGCATACAATTACAATGATGAGTGATACAATTACAACGATGAGTGATACAATTACAATGATGAGGCATACAATTACAATGATGAGGCATACAATTACAATGATGTGGCATACAATTACAATGATGAGGCATACAATTACAATGATGAGGCATACAATTACAACGATGACTGATACAATTACAATGATGAGGCATACAATTACAACGATGAGTCATACAATTACAATGATGAGGCATACAATTACAATGATGAGGCATACAATCACAATGATGAGTGATACAATTACAATGATGAGGCATACAATTACAATGATGAGGCATACAATTACAATGATGAGGCATACAATTACAACGATGAGGCATACAATTACAATGATGAGGCATACAATTACAATGATGAGGCATACAATTACAATGATGAGTGATACAATTACAACGATGAGTGATACAATTACAATGATGAGGCATACAATTACAATGATGAGTGATACAATTGCAATGATGAGTGATCTAATTACAATGAGTGATACAATTACAATGATGAGTGATACAATTACAATGATGAGGCATACAATTACAATGATCAGGCATACAATTACAATGATGAGGCATACAATTACAATGATGAGGCATACAATTACAATGATAAGTGATACAATTACAATGATGAGGCATACAATTACAATGAGTGATACAATTACAATGATGAGTGATACAATTACAATGATGAGTGATACAATTACAATGATGAGGCATACAATTACAATGATAAGTGATACAATAACAATGATGAGGCATACAATTTCAATGATGAGTGATACAATTACAATGATGAGTGATACAATTACAATGATGAGGCATACAATTACAATGATGAGTGATACAATTACAATGATGAGGCATACAATTACAATGATGAGTGATACAATTACAATGATGAGGCATACAATTTCAATGATGAGTGATACAATTACAATGATGAGTGATACAATTACAACGATGATGCATACAATTACAACGATGAGACATACAATTACAATGATGAGTGATACAATTACAATGATGAGGCATACAATTACAATGATGAGGCATACAATTACAATGATGAGTGATACAATTACAATGATGAGTGATACAATTACAATGATGAGGCATACAATTACAATGATGAGTGATACAATTACAATGATGAGTGATACAATTACAATGATGAGTGATACAATTACAATGATGAGGCATACAATTACAATGATAAGGCATACAATTACAATGATGAGGCATACAATTACAATGATGAGGCATACAATTACAATGATGAGTGATACAATTACAATGATGAGGCATACAATTACAATGATGAGTGATACAATTACAATGATGAGGCATACAATTACAATGATGAGTGATACAATTACAATGATGAGTGATACAATTACAATGATGAGTGATACAATTACAATGATGAGGCATACAATTACAATGATGAGTGATACAATTACAATGATGAGGCATACAATTACAATGATGAGGCATGCAATTAAAACAATGAGGCATACAATTACAATGATGAGTGATACAATTACAATGATGAGTGATACAATTACAATGATGAGGCATACAATTACAATGATGAGGCATGCAATTAAAACAATGAGGCATACAATTACAATGATGAGGCATACAATTACAATGATGAGGCATGCAATTAAAACAATGAGGCATACAATTACAACGATGAGTGATACAAGTACAATGATGAGTGATACAATTACAATGATGAGGCATACAATTACAATGATGAGGCATGCAATTAAAACAATGAGGCATACAATTACAATGATGAGGCATACAATTACAGTGATGAGTGATACAATTACAATGATGACGCATAAAAGTACCATTATGAAGCTTACAGTTACCATGATGAAGCATATAGTTACCATGATGAAGCATACAGTTACCATCATGAAGCATACAGTTACCATGATGAAGCATATAGTTACCATGATGGAGCATACAATTACCATAAATGGACTTAAACATATGTCACACAATAAATACAATCTTCGGTGTTCCACAAAAAAACACTAATTATTTTATTTCTTTAATTATATACTAGAATATATGACCCGGTGTAACTAGGATAATAATGGCAGGCATTTTGTGATATTTTCTACCTGCTATTGCGACAACTCATCAGAGTTCTTTTTAAGAAAAACAAGAAGTGTGTAACGATTTTTACTTGTCTAACAACATTTACTTTTGAGAAATATTTATCTGTTATATTATTTCCGCCTACCTTTCCTCTTTTGAGCACCTGAACTACATATTTTTCTCAAAAAATTGTAAAACATGACGTTAAATTTACACACAAAAAAATCTATATACCATTTTAAATGTATTTTTATTAACACAATTTGATATATTGATATCTTCATTAAAAATGTAACAACATTATTTCTTTGTTTTTGCTACTTAAGTATAGAAAAATCGTAAAACAAAGAATGCTTTTATCGAAAGAAGAAACTCTTAACCGTTTTTACGTCCGTAACAGCCTTACGTGTTTTTTTTAAAAAGAAATTTTATTAATCTGATAAAAATATACACACAATTTACTTTTCGCAAAGCAAAATCAAAAAATATATTTTCATTTATAAAAAAAAATTATTGGATTTTGATATAGTTTTTTGAGACATGGTTAGCCTTATGTTAATGCACCCACGTTTTGTCAACGCCATCGAACTATATTTTCTTAGTTGGTAAACATATATTTATTCGTTAAAGAGAATGTAACACCTCTATTTTTTAACGGGATGGTAGTCTCCTACGTACGCAACCATACATTTTTTGTAAGTCCCTAAACTTAATGACAATTCTTAAGTCCCAGATCCCTTATACCACACATTATTTTATATTTAAAAAAATTATATAATTCTAAGAATGTGATATTTTATTTGTAAACTAGAATGTAACACTTCTTTTGCACGCCTGTAATATCATCGGATCTAAATATATTTTGTCATCCATGTAAAAAGGTACATATCCTATTCACTACTCCCGAGTTAATTATTTGTTAAATTCATTCCATTATTCAGAGGCGTATCTTGTGCTGCCTGAGGGAAAATGAAAGTATCGAATCACCCTCTCCCACAGGTTTTAATTTTATAAAATAGTAAAATCATTCACGGGATAGTAGCGCCCTGAGTACGCAACCACACATTTTAGCACGTAACTGAACTACCCTTTTACCACACTTTGTTTTATATCATCTTTAAAAGAAATATGTAATTCTACGAATAATTCTGAAATATTGAAATATTAGGGTTATTTCTTTTAACATTAAAGACTATACAAAAGCTAAAATCTGTCACATTATTGTGTTTTGAGATATTGATTTCAAAATGAACCAGCTGCAACTGCACATGCTTTGGCTTTGTTCTTATTTGGACGAGTGATAAGTGAAACAGTGAGTGCTTTTTGGCCATGTAATTTTGCTACACTAATTGGCTTAAACGGCATTTACTTATTAAAAAGATATTTAAACGTTAATTTTGTCTTATAAATTTGATAAAAATGTTTTTAAAATGAAAAAATAAGTAAAAATGTATTAAATGTTAAAAATAAAAACCTGAAATTCGGTGTGTTTTATTAACAATTAAAAAAGCAATCAATTATATATATTAATTTTTCATATAAAACGGAGAAAAAACAAGTTTTGTAACACGCGGTTATTAAAATCAAAGAAACATAAAGATTTTTATTTGAAAGTCTAAATTTTGCTCTTCTGAAAATAATGTAATTTTTCTTTGTTTGATTTCAATCGACAATTATAATTTGGTTCAAAATTAATTTTAATTTAATTTCGCAACATTAAGAATTCACTCAAACGATAGCTGTTGGGTTTCCCCGATTAATGTGATTATGATTACATAAAAATAATTCTTGGATAATGATTTATTGTGGAAAAAAAACATTAGTTTCGAATTCGGATAAATGTTTAAAATAGTTCTTAATTGTTATTTTTAATGTATTTGTAAATTATAATAATAATACCTAAACATATATTAAAATAAAAGTGGATAAATTTCATTTTTTGGATTTAAATTTATTCGATTTCCGCAAAATAATAGAAAATCATTTTATTGTTTTTAAATTGATTTGTTTCTTTAGTGTTTATATTATGGTCAGCCTAGCCCATCGTATATCTTATATATATTACGCTTCTGGTATGACTCGTGGATGGCGTCCTAACTGCTTCCCTTTCCGGCTCAATAATAAGTTCAGTAGCGCGCAAAATATAATTCCCACTAACTGCGCTAAATGATATTTTTTTTTAACTTAACATAACGCAACTGCGTTTGGCGCGTAATATTTTCTTTTCGAAATAAGAAATCGTCTCAATTTATTTTAAGTATGGTGTCAAAAATAGTCGTTTTAAAAGTGGTTGGGACATCAGAATAGTTAATATAGTTCATGGGCGTGAAATAAAAAGTGTGCAGTGACGTCTCATGGGGGGAAGGGGTGTAGCAAAAATTGGGATTCTTAAATGTGCGTGACTTGAGTTCATGTTTTGTCAAGTAACTTTAGTAGATGTGAAGTTCACGCATTGCTGCCGTCAATATTTGGCGGGCTATATCTAGTTTATATATATTGTCTTTTGAATAAGCCCTATACCCTACCCTAGTTTCTACACATCATTGCCAACCTTCTCCCTTTACTTGCCCAGCTGATACACATGATCCATTGGCGCACACCTGATCCGTGGGCTTTTAAAGTTTGAACACGGGATATGTGGGGACACTTTTTGTTTGAAGACAACTTTTTTCCTTTGAATTTAAACAGACATCACATCAGTTACCCAAACAATACTAACAGTTCACAAACAACACAAACAGTTCACAAAAAACACTAAAAGTTTACAAACAACACTAATAGTTCACAAAAACACTAACGGTTCATAAACAGCACTAACAGTTTACAAACAACACTAACAGTTTACAAACAACACTAACAGTTTACAAACAACACTAACAGTTTACAAACAACACTAACAGTTAACAAACAACACTAACAGTTCACAAACAACAATAAGAGTTCACAAACAACACTAACGGTTCATAAATATAACTAATAGCTCACAAATGTGTAAATGAGTTTTGCTCTTCATCAATAGCGGCTCTAGGAGTTTCGGCCATTAGACCGGATGACACCCTGCCATGTGGGTGGGGGTGAGGGTATACCAAATGGAAAATGTAAAATTCACAGAACTCACTTGCCTCATTTTCATTACAGATCTAAGTAAAATAAAAGAGGAGATTTCCACTAGAGCAGTGTGCCACCAGAACAAGGTGCTACCAAAGCCTCTGGTGAATTACTATTGTTATTATTATTAGGTGGCTTTATAGAGCGCTGTACCCCAGCCTAGGGCTAGGCTCACTGCTACCCCAGCCTAGGGCTAGGCTCGCTGCGCTTTACATAAAAATTAGCAATTACAGAAACGTATACATTTAAAAACAAAAATTGTTGAAAAGCTTGACCTCACCCACACAAGTACTATCTACACCTGTCTAGCCATGGACAGCACCAAGCAGAACTTAGCATTGTTTATCAGTCAGAGGGGGTGAGAATGAGTCGGTATAGTACGGTTTAAAGAGATGGGTCTTTAGGGCAGTTTTGAAGGCTGGATGGTCGTCATATTGCGGATGTGTTATGGGAGAAAATTCCATTGTTGTGGGGCACAGAAAGATCGTTTACCAAATGTTCTAATGCATTTTCTGTGAACAGAAAGAATACGCGTGTCTGCGGAGGAACGAAGCTTTTGACAGTAAGAAGTTCAGTAAGATAAGAAGGGCAGGAACCTGAGAACAATTTGTGACAGAGAAAAGACAGCTTGTAATAAATGCATGCCTGTATATGGAGCCAATGAAGTGAGTGAATTAGTGGAGTGACGTGATCACGTTTCTTTGCCTTTAGAACTAACCCAGCAGCTGAGTTTTGAACTTTCTGCCGTTTTTCTATGAAATGTTCGGTGAATCAGACAGAGAGTCAAGACTAGAGAGAACAAGAGCACAGACTAGTGGTTTTTTTTGCGTTTACTGTGAGGTATTGGCGAAAGGAGCTGATCTGACCAATGGCGTCAGTGGCGAAAGGAGCTGATCCGACAATATTATTGTATTCGGTGGCTCACAGATGGGTGAGCTGGGTGCGGTACGCGCCGGTTGACGCGATATGGGACAAGGCTACCACCAGAGCAGGGTGCCAACAGAGCAGGGTGCCACCAGATCAGGGTAACACCAGAATAGAACGCCATCAGAGCAGTTTGCCACCAGAGCAGGGTGCCACCAGAGCAGGTTGCCACCATAGCAGGCAGATTCGGAGTATTCCATGGCGATGTCTAGGAGGCGGTGAAAACATACGTTTACCACAGAGTGATTGAAATGAGCAATTAACTGTTTTTTTTTCCCCAAGAGCGTTTAAAACTAAGTCCCATAACTGCTATAACATACTTGAAGTTCACATTTTCAGTTAGTTGTTCGTGTCTAACTAATTGCAAATTGGACACTCGAGATTATTTAGCCCCTTCTACTTGATGTGAGACATAGAGACTAGTTAGCCACTTCTACTGAATGTCAGACATAGAGACGATGGGAAAATGAATATTATGACTTTTTGGGCGGACAACAAAACGTAAAGCACTTCTTCATACTTGAGTGAACTAGGCCAGGCCACTTTGTGAATGGAAAAGGCTCCTATTTGGATGACCTCTAGCTCTCAGACCGGCTGGTGAGGGAGTTTAAAGAGTGTAACGTTATAATAATTTTGAAGTAGTAGGTCAACCCTAATTCAAAATATCCCCCCCCCCTTTTTTTAAGATTTGTGCGTAACTTTCATTAAGTAACAACCTATAAACAATTCAATATATTACAACGACGAACGTCTTTTTTTAAAAATAACTCAACAAAATAAGATTTTTTTATTAGAAGTATGTTAGCAAATTTTAAAAACAAAACAGTTTTAATATAATACTACAATTTTTTTTTTAAAATCAAATCATCCACTGGAAAATCCCTCAATGCGCAAAAATTATTGCTACCAACCAGTACCGAATTAACCTACAAGCTAAATAAACTACAGCTTAGGGCCTCACAATGCCAGCTATATATTTGTTTTATTTTTCTTTGATCCCCTTATGTAATTTCAAACGGTAGGGAGCCTCTAAACTTTGTATAGATTTGGGCCTCAGCAAGTCTAAATTCGGCCCTGCTACTAACATTAGAAAATTACCAAACTAGTAAAGTCACATGGTATCCCTTTTCTTTTTTAAAATTTTATTTTATAAAGAAACTTTTTATATAGAGAAAGAAACTATAAACTCAAAATTGTGTTATACAATATTTTGTTTTGTTCAGAACTGGAACTTATTTAATTTTGAATAGCAAAGAATTTATAATATTGATTAATATTGGACCACCACGGTTTTCATAAGAGAGCTTGATATTACATTGAAGGTTTCAAAATTAAAAGTTAATCTTGTTTGTATAACCCCAAAGGCGTGTCAATATACTTTTTCAACTACGTATGAGTGTTTTCTTAAATATTATGTCTACCAGTTTTTAACTATTGCTGAGTCTGTGGAAAAAAAAATGCCTCACAAAAAAGGACCTCTTCCGTCAGCCATTTTGAAAAGTCGGTACGGACATCTCAGGCAGGAAACGCCTGTCCAGAGTTAATTGTGAAATTTTAACTGTTGGAGGGCTTCCAAAGTGGCTTGGCTCTTTACAAGTAGACTTGTGCTGGAAGTGAGATAAGAGATGAGTAAACATATATTGTAATGAACCCTCTGTGCACTTATAAGTCAGTGATTCTCAATATTGGCTCATTTAGACACCTTCGGATGATCATCGCTGGCCAAGAACTACTGGTGTATTTTAGTTGGACGATATTTTAAAATGAGACAAGCCAATCTTTCATCCCGTAAACTCTCTGTGGATGATAATGATTCTTAAAATTGTTCCAGGCATACATAGGAAGTTTGAGAATCCTTGTTATGTGTTATTCATTCGGAATATTAGATAATAAGTTTTAAAAATTTTAGAGCTGTCAAGTAATTTACAGTTGAACTACAAAATAGTAGGTTCAAAGTTACATTGTTATATTTAAGATTTAAACAATTTTAATGGAAAAAATGAATAGGAGATTTTCATATTTGTGTGGGTTGGTGTGGGGTATGATGTATGTGAGCAAGGGAGTACATGGTGTATATGATTGTGGAGGAGTATGGTGTTTTTTGGAGGGGTATGCTGTATATGTGTGCATGGGGAGGGCGGTGTGTATGTATGCAGGGGGAGTGTGGTGAATATGTGTACAGGGTGAGTACGGTGTGTATGTGTACAGGGGAGTGTGGTGTGTATGTATGCATGGGGAGTCTGGTGAATATGTGTGCAGGGGGAGTGCGGTGTGTATGTGTACAGGAGGAGTGTGTCTTATATGCAGAAGTAGAGTACTGGGAAACCTACCCAAGATACCCCCACACACACATACACATACACACACGTTTTCCTCAAAGTAAGGTTGTATTTATTTTTTAGAAAGAAAAAAAAGAAAGAAAAGTACAGGGACGCCGCTCCCATGCGTTCCTGGAATACTCGAGCCCTGTATATGTCTGGGGTTGTTGACGGCTTATTTTAGGAGGGGCTGTGATGTTTATCTTTATTTCTTCCATTTTATTCTTTTAGAGAAAGCTAATTACTTTTCAATGAAGTTAGAATGGCACAATTTACAATGACATAAAAATGTAAGCCAAAAAAAAAATCGTTTAGCCTTGTGACCAGAGCACGTATACTCGTAATAAGAATCAAGGATGAATCATAAAAGATATAAGTGTATTTTAGCTTTTCGGACATTGAGTTCTCAACATCCTCCCTTTGTAGGTAAAGGATACTTTCTACCATCTGTGGATAATTCTATCTAATTGAAGTTTTATTAATTTTTTTCTTCCTTTTATTTTTTGGTGCCTCTACCCCGTTTTTCACATCTGCTGGCAGGTTTAAAAGCGTTATGACGTAGGAAGTGTCTGGTCGTTTTACCTTCTCCACCCCCCTCCCATAACAAAAACCCAACAACACCCGAAACCCACCTATTTAAACCCAAGGAGGTCAGTGTTAACGAAGAGGAAGAATAAGGCCCGCGATGGACACAAATGAGAGTGCCGTAGAATTCACCGAATGACCTAATTTTTGTTTTCAGCTCACAACTATAAACTTGGTGTGTGTAGTCATTTGTACTTTTTAAAACATCTATCTGGCCCAGTTTAATCACTGCGTCGTTTATTACTGTATATTGTATTAACAATTTCAATTATAATAAAAAATATTGCTAATGTGTCCAGGTCAAAGCTTTTCATAAGGGGGCGTCCATTAATTATGTCAACAAAATGGGGGTGGGGGTGGAAATGTTTGACAATTGTTGACAAGAGGAGGGGGGTTAGATTAGTTGACCTCAATAATCATGTTTTCTCTATTAAAGTTTTAATCTTAAAATTGACAGGTTATTGACTGGTTATTACATTATTTAAAAAAAATTAAGAGTTTAAATAGTCATAACATTTTTAGACTTTTAGCAATATAGTATTTATTTAAAGTGTGTCTGTCTGTGCACCGCAGACTGCTGGTCAGAATGTTAGCAAAAAGTTGGCCTCTCTTCGCCTGCAGATACGTATTGTTGCAAATGACTAGGGTGGTATTTTTGCGATCATATTGCAGGTATGGAATAAGGACAAGGTTCAGGTGTCATGTGCAGTCAAGATAAATGATATTAATAAAATAGGAACATGATATTTTGAGAATTAGGGAAAGTAAAGTGAGTAACAATATTAGCATCGCTGCTTGAACGGATTTGCAAAATCTGTAACATCTATTTTGCATCACAAGTTGAAAAAAGCAATTTCAACAGCACTGACAACGCACTCTTGAGCATAAGAAATTAGCACCTGCACCTCAACAAAAAATGATTCGACCAATGCGAGTAGCTGCCAGGAGACAGGGAGAGCTTACGGCAATTATTGCTCACTTTGACTATACTTTTATTTTAAGTGCTGAATGGTTAGATGAGGATGATGACGACTTGTCTGGTATATCATTTCCGCAAGATGAAAATGATAAATCAGCTACAGTGGCGTCATGCCCGGGCGCTACTCACAAAGTGGCGCCAAATGGTATATTTTGCATATAATATTGTATGGTTTTCGAATGGGGGGGGGGGCGCTAAAAAGGTATTGTGCCCCGGGCACGAGTTAAGCTCGCTACGCCACTGATCAGCTACTTTGCCCATTTTTACGATAGAGCAACACTTGGCTACTCCATGGGAAGATGATAGCAGCTAGAAACTATACTATAATTGTCAGCTATACTTACAATAATCATATTTATACTTCAACAAACAATGATATATAGTCTTTCACAACCTTTTCATTGATTCTGCATTATAAAATTTAAGTGTACAAACTTTTTAACTCTTTATTAACAAGCTAAAGATGTAATCAAATGATTTTCCTACAATATTAATCAAATGATTTTCCTACAATATTGTGTCATTAAAATAAATTAGCACAAAGTAATATGTATCTATAAATTTATTTATATTATAATTTAATTGGGGGGGGGGTTATAAAATGTTGACATAATTACTTAGGAGGTCGTTGAAAGTTTGACAGTTGTTGACAATGGGGAGAGAGTAAAATATTGCGTAAAAATAGTTGACGTAAGTAAAGGACGCCCTCTAAGCCAAATATCAAGGATGTGAGCCTAAATTTAACCATTTAACGCAAAAGATATCTACGAATGGGGGGGGGGGGGAGAGAGAGGGGGGGCTGGTGAGTGAGAGAGAAAGAAAAGAAAGAAAACTCAAGTCAAAATACGCTTCTGAAATAGCCGAGTCACCAAGAGTAAAGACCATCAGATGTTAAAATACCACGATTTAATTTCAGTGCAAACCTACAACGACGTGTGTGTACCTTTAGCATAGTAGTGTATGACAAAGTCATCAAGTAAGTTTAATGCGATACATTTTGCTGGCATTCCTTGCCTCTGCTTAAACGTCTCACTTGGCACTAAACGTAAAACTGTTACAGAGCGTATTTTGCCAGCCCTCACCTGTCTGACCAGGCTTGTACCTGTATTTTTTTGTAAAACCCGAAGGCGGATCATGTGGCACGGAAGTAGGGTGCGCAATTGATGGGTTGGTGAAAACTTTTCAAACACAAGTAATAAAAGCAAAAAAGGCTCGTCTTGGTTTTCAAAGACTTTATCCTATCCTCTCATCAAGTTGCTCCATCTAAAAAGCTTTAAAAAATCGTGTAAAATTTACAAACTTTTAAGATAAACAATTTGAAACAAGATTGGGAAATACAGATTTAAACGCTGTAACACAGAACAGCTCTACGTTGTTCGCCCTATTACATGACTGTAAATATGTTTTTGATATGTGGGTCATGTAATGCATGTGTTTCTGAATGATTCGCAGGGAAACATTGAAGAGTCTCATATCAAGAATGGATGGCATGGTGTTGGGTTTATATTGCAGCACTTATGCCTATTGCAACTGTATCGCTACTGCACCCACGTCTGCGTACCCCGAAACAGCTGCTGGCGGTGCAGTATAACGGGAGTCGAATAAATAGACGGAGCACTTTGAATTGCTTAAAATTGTGGCATTGCTGAGGAGGGGTTTTCTTCTTTGTCATGAGAGGAGCGACTGAGGTAAGGAATTGTTGTACGCGTTAACTTGTTATCCACGGGTTGATTAGATCTTTATTTCAAACAGCGTTATTTTCTTTAAATGTTTTTAAGCCATTGTTACTTTGGTGAGAAAAAAAGTGAATGTTTATGCCACTGTAACGTTGGTGAGGTAAAAAAAAAAGTGAATTTTAATGTCACATTCAGATGCGTCGTCTCTGCTTCGAATGCGTGGTAAATTAACGTAAGTACCAATGTCTTGGGTGGTAAATTAACGTAAGTACCAATGTCTTGGGTGGTAAATTAACGTAAGTACCAATGTCTTGGGTTCGATATAGCTACAGTAAAAACAATGATCTAGTCAGAGTTAAGCCGTTTAGCCACTTAAGAATAGTACACTCAGTCTAGTTGAAACATGGCCTAAATCGTTAGGTTCTCAACCTGTGGATCGTGACCCCTTTGGGGTGGTCAAACTCAGTGGCGTAGCGAGCTTAACTCGCGCCCGGGGCACAATACCTTTTTAGCGCCCCCCCTATTAGAAAACCCTTCAATATTATATGTAAAATATACCCCTTTGTGAGTATCCCCCGGGGCATGATGCCCCCTTGCCCCCCTTGCTACGCCACTTGTCAAACTACACGTACACAGGGGTCGCCTAAGACCGTCGGAAAAAACATACCGTATTTATGAAGTAGCAACGAAAAATTAAATTATTTTATGGTTGGGGGGGGTCAACACAACATGAAGAGATGTATTAAAGGGTCGTGGCATTAGGAAGGCTCATAACCCCTGGTCTAATCAATCAGAGTTAAAGCTGTTTAGCCACTTAATAATAGTACCTACAGTCAAAATGAATGCTAATAATGCTATTTCGTGTATCTTTTATCCGAATTTGTTCCAATTTAGCTTTGCTGCGTGGAAGACTTTCAGTCAATACGTCCATTTGATTGTCTTATCTTGATTGTCTTATCTTGATTGTCTTATCTTGATTGTCTTATTTTGATATTTAAATTGCAATCTTTCTTTTTAAAAATCCTTTATATTTACTTCGCTTTTGTTCTTGTTTTTCTTTCTGGCTGAGCGCGTGTCAAAACTTCGGACGGCTAACTGACCCACTACCCGTCAATTTATCGAGCTGAAACTTGGCACATAGACTCGTTGTCAATGACAGCACATTCTTTCAAATTTTAAGCCACAACCCCAATCCCCCAAAATTATTATTTCCCGTTGTTCAAGGGTAAGATGAAGGAAATGTGATGACACCGATTTCTGGAAATAAAATTCCCGATAACTGCGCTAAATGACATTCATTTTTTTTTTTGTAAAATCGCAAGTGCGTTTGGTGCGTAATATTTTCTTTTGTTTTTCTGAAATAGTTGGTGAAATTAGTCTTCAGTGCAAAAGTGGGTGGGCCATTAGAATATTAATATCTAGAGGCGTAAAAAAATGTGCGGTTGCCAGCTTTGGGGGGGGGGGGGGGAAAGCACTAATTATGGTATTCTTATAAAGTGCGTTACTTGAATGCATGTTTTGTCAAATTTTCAGCCACAACCCCATGTTTCATTTCAGAAAGGATTTTTTAAAAACAATTTTGTTTTAATGGGTAGTTTATTTAAACATTGTAAATCAGTTAGGAATGTGTTGCTTCAAAAGATTTTACTCTTTCAATTAATTAGGCTTTGACACGACTTAGTATCAGCTGTTGGTCGTCAGTCTGTTAGCTCTTTGCATCACATTATGCACACCCAGCGGGGGAAAAACATATTTAAGGTAGGTTGCAGGCCTATAAGAAAAGAACAGTTTTACAGAGGGTATGTTTAGGGTCAAGAAAGGTGAGTGGTGAGAGGGAGTTTCAATGGTGAGTGGTGAGATGGAGTTTCAATGGTGAGCGGTGAGATGGAGTTTCAATGGTGAGTGGTGAGAGGGAGTTTCAATGGTGAGCGGTGAGATGGAGTTTCAATGGTGAGTGGTGAGAGGGAGTTTCAATGGTGAGCGGTGAGATGGAGTTTCAATGGTGAGTGGTGAGAGGGAGTTTCAATGGTGAGTGGTGAGATGGAGTTTCAATGGTGAGCGGTGAGATGGAGTTTCAATGGTGAGTGGTGAGAGGGAGTTTCAATGGTGAGTGGTGAGAGGGAGTTTCAATGGTGAGTGGTGAGATGGAGTTTCAATGGTGAGTGGTGAGAGGGAGTTTCAATGGTGAGTGGTGAGAGGGAGTTTCAATGGTGAGCGGTGAGATGGAGTTTCAATGGTGAGTGGTGAGAGGGAGTTTCAATGGTGAGTGGTGAGAGGGAGTTTCAATGGTGAGCGGTGAGATGGAGTTTCAATGGTGAGTGGTGAGAGGGAGTTTCAATGGTGAGTGGTGAGAGGGAGTTTCAATGGTGAGCGGTGAGATGGAGTTTCAATGGTGAGTGGTGAGAGGGAGTTTCAATGGTGAGTGGTGAGAGGGAGTTTCAATGGTGAGTGGTGAGAGGGAGTTTCAATGGTGAGCGGTGAGATGGAGTTTCAATGGTGAGCGGTGAGAGGGAGTTTCAATGGTGAGCGGTGAGAGGGAGTTTCAATGGTGAGTGGTGAGAGGGAGTTTCAATGGTGAGTGGTGAGAGGGAGTTTCAATGGTGAGTGGTGAGAGGGAGTTTCAATGGTGAGTGGTGAGAGGGAGTTTCAATGGTGAGTGGTGAGAGGGAGTTTCAATGGTGAGTGGTGAGAGGGAGTTTCAATGGTGAGCGGTGAGATGGAGTTTCAATGGTGAGCGGTGAGAGGGAGTTTCAATGGTGAGCGGTGAGAGGGAGTTTCAATGGTGAGCGGTGAGATGGAGTTTCAATGGTGAGCGGTGAGATGGAGTTTCAATGGTGAGTGGTGAGAGGGTGTTTCAATGGTGAGCGGTGAGATGGAGTTTCAATGGTGAGCGGTGAGAGGGTGTTTCAATGGTGAGCGGTGAGATGGAGTTTCAATGGTGAGTGGTGAGATGGAGTTTCAATGGTGAGCGGTGAGAGGGTGTTTCAATGGTGAGTGGTGAGATGGAGTTTCAATGGTGAGTGGTGAGATGGAGTTTCAATGGTGAGCGGTGAGAGGGTGTTTCAATGGTGAGCGGTGAGATGGAGTTTCAATGGTGAGTGGTGAGATGGAGTTTCAATGGGAGTGGTGAGAGGGTGTTTCAATGGTGAGTGGTGAGATGGAGTTTCAATGGTGAGTGGTGAGATGGAGTTTCAATGGTGAGTGGTGAGATGGAGTTTCAATGGTGAGTGGTGAGATGGAGTTTCAATGGTGAGTGGTGAGATGGAGTTTCAATGGTGAGCGGTGAGATGGAGTTTCAATGGTGAGTGGTGAGAGGGAGTTTCAATGGTGAGCGGTGAGATGGAGTTTCAATGGTGAGTGGTGAGATGGAGTTTCAATGGTGAGCGGTGAGAGGGTGTTTTATTGGTGAGTGGTGAGAAGGGATGTGTCCTGTTAAAGAAGGTTACGGTGGGGTTCGTATGGGAAGGTGGATGATGAGAAATGTTGTTTGAAAGTTTCAGTAGTAGGAAAGAAAGAATGAAAGGGGAAAACTGAAATGGAGGGGGGGGGTGGCTATAATAAATAACAATAATACATATACATAATTGTTTTGTACGATCAGTGGGCATTGAACTAATTACTAAAAAAGAGTTGATTAGAATTAATCTAAAACAGAGCAGAAATAACCACATTTATCTTGATGAATTTAATTTGTTAACATCTTAAGTTGGTCAGGTTGTTCAAATGTCAGATTGTTCAAATGTCAGACTGTTCAAATGTCAGATTATTCAAATTTCAGACTATTCAAATGTCAGACTATTCAATTGTCAGACTATTCAAATGTCAGACTATTCAAATGTCAGACTATTCAAATGTCAGACGGTTCAAATGTACAACTATTCAAATGTCAGACTATTCAAATGTCAGACTATTCAAATGTCAGATTGTTCAAATGTCAGACTATTCAAATGTCAGACTATTCAAATGTCAGACTATTCAAATGTCAGACTGTTCAAATGTCAGACTATTCAAATGTCAGACTGTTGAAATGTCAGACTATTCAAATGCCAAATTGTTTAAATGTCAGACTGTTCACATGTCAGACTTTTTATATGTTAGACTGTTCAATTGTCTTTTAACTGTGTGAACAACTTTCTCTTTCCGATCTATATTTTAAATGCTATTTGATCGTTTTTGTAACAGTTGTATCATAAAATTCATTATATTCGTTATAGCTATATTGAAATATAAACCAAGTCTTAAAATAATAATATTTTTGTACAATTTACAGATCATATATTTATTTTTGAAGTGGATATTTCCTGCAACATTCAGATTGATGGCTGCAAAGGTTTTTTTAATTCATTATTTATTTCTATGTTTTTCAGATCTATTATCCTGAAATCGGAGAATATCTTGAATCCACTGCCAATAATTGTATAAGAATTAGCCTTCTGTTATGAACACTATTGGAAGCTAATGAATGAGTGAGCATTCATTATACTAATTAAGTCCTGATGGATTACATAAAATAAATAGCTTAAAACAATATAATATGGAACGTTAGAAATACAACAATGCTATTCTCCCAAGAAGACACATAAAACTGCAGAAACCATTTCCTTGACCGGATAGCGCACTGGGGCATAAAAAATGAGTTTCACTGAAGAAGACACTCGAAGTTTATCACACCCTAACACAATTAGAGCCAAACAAAATATAGTCTTCTGTGTTCTAATTGTGCTGTTCAATGCCACGGTGATAATAATTATTTTCACATCACATTTCCTAAGGAGGCAGCACAAATTCCACGTCATCGCCAGCATAAGCCTGGCTAACATCACAGCTGGTCTGGCGTACTTCCCGTTTGACACCATGAACTGCCTTGTTGTGGATGGTGTTGGCGATGAGACTCTGGCGGCTGTCCTGAACGGCGTACACCTGTTCTGCGTGCCGTCTGTGTTGGCTTTAAGTCTTACGTTCGTGGGGATAGATTACTGCGTAAATAGGCTCAACGGCATCAGCGCAAGCAGAAAAATTACCGACACGTTTGTAAGTCTCTGGATTCCGTGGATTTACGGAGCTCTGTCCCTCGTCCTGCTGTCCTTGGCCCCGTGGTCCCAAATCTTCATCCAGTACAAAGATAGTGGAACTACTTTTCCAACTGTACCCCGAGATAAGCTCTTCATGACGATTCCCACACGATATTCTGCCATTTCGTATCATTACGGCCTGGCTCTTGTTGTTGGATGGGGGTTCCTCCCACTGGGGTTGGCTTCTATTACAATCATGACATCCTTTGTGTTATATTGCGTAAAAAAGATTACCCCGGACTACGAGGCTGTAACTGGAGGACTAAAGGTGAACAGATCAGTCAATGAAGATGCGCTGGCCTACGCGCCAAAGCTACTTGACACGGGCGTAGCAGTGGTGGTCATAGTATTTGTGAACATCTCCTACTTTGTTAGCATCCTGTCTGACGTTTCGTGTACATCTGGTGGTCTGTGTAAACTCGTTCCGTCAGGTGGTCGCAGTTTGGAGTTGGCTCGATGGTCAATCTCTTTCCTACTTCCAACTCTGTGGCTTCTGGATGGACATTTTAGAAATGTGTGCGCGGTTATTTGTGGCAAAGTTTGTATTGGAGTAACATATCGTTAACATGGAGGCAGATGTCAAACAGTTTTTTAAAGATTAAAATAGGAATTTCAAATCGAAAACCTAAAGACCCAAACTTTTAAATCTCAGTGGGCTTGGAAGTCTTTCAAAAAATATATTCAATCGTTCAGAAGACGTGGTTTTTAAACATTTTAATTGCAACACTGATTTGAGGCCCAATTCTCTAACGGCTCAATCCTTATACTTAACCAATGGAAGATTTCTAAAATAGTTACATGAAAGTGTTAGAAATGGAATAAGACAAGCGGCATGGGGAAGGTGGTGGACTACCCAGAGCGTAATTTTTTTTATTGAGAGGTGGCAACTTCGACAAAGTGCAGTTTTTTTTAAATCGCGGAAGGGGGCTGCAAAAATATTTGCTCGCCCAAAGTGGCACTAGCTACGTCACTGAATGCGGCTCATACAAAAATCTCTTGAGTTTAGTCACGAGACCTAATTTTTGGCTCAGACGCTCATAAATCCATATTTTATATTTATATTATATATGCTCGTCATGTAATTAAGAAACTTTGTTAAATCATAATCACTTGGTTTTATAACATTTGAAAACAAGGCCTAGACATTACTGCACGAGAAATCTATTATTGAAGTTGCATGCAAAATAACTGTTGAATTTATCCACTTAATATTGTATTATACAGGATCATGGAATTATTTAAATTTGCCCATCGCATATCTTCAACACAGCTGTGACGGACACTGCCCATGACATCCTTGGTAAACATCGACCAACCCAAAAACCATGGGTGACAGCTGACATCCTCGATCTGTGTGATGAACGGAGGCAGTTAAAGAAAACAAAGATGGTGGGTACAGAGGGGCCGATGAATATAGGAAAATTAACCCAACCATCAAAAAAAGTTGTGAGAAGGGCGAAGAACTGGAGCAATGCTACGACATTGAAAATTGCTTGAAGAAAAACAATATCAAAAAGGCATATCAGTTGGTGAAAGAACTAACCACTGCAAAGCAAGGGCCTAGTACTACCATACAAGATAAAAATGGTAAATGTTTGACCGAGGAAAATGACATCCTGAAAAGATGGACTGAATACTGCTCAGAGCTGTATAATGAAAATATAAAGACAGACCCAGAGATCCTTAATGTCCCACAAGCAACGGACAATGAAAACTTCCCTATTCTCCGCGCAGAAGTAGAAGCAGCAGTCCAAGCACTCCAAATAGGGAAGGCGGCAGGAGTGGATAATATCCCTGCCGAGTTGGTGAGACAGGGATGAGAAATAATGATAAATGCCCTAACCAATATTTGTAACAAAATATGGCTGACAGGGGAATGGCCCAAATCATGGACCCAATCTCTCATCATTACCCTCCCCAAGAAAGGTAACCTACAGCTATGCCAAAACTATCACACCATTAGCCTAATAAGCCACCCAAGCCAGGTCATGCTGAAGGTCACACTGAACCTACTAAGACCATATGCTGACAGAATCATTGCTGAAGAACAGGCGGGCTTTAGGCAAGGCCGTGGCACTACTGAGCAGATCCTAAACCTCCGGATACTATACTATGTGAGAAATATGCTCAACACCAACAAAACCTATACCACGTCTTTGTGAATTTCAAGAAGGCATTCGGCAGGGTTTGGCATGCTGCTTTATGGGCCACCATGAGGCACTACAACATCAACACAAACTTAACCAGAATGATAAGCAGCCTCTATGATAAAGCCACCAGTGCAGTCTTCTTCAACAATAAAATCGGGGAATGGTTCAAGACCACGGTTGGAGTACGACAAGGCTGCTTGCTCTCCCCCACCCTGTTCAACATCTTCTTAGAGAGAATTATGTCAGATGCACTGGAAACGCATGTAGGGACAGTCAGCATTGGTGGCAGAACAATCACCAACCTAGGATTTGCGGATGACATAGACGGACTGCCTGGAAGCGAAGAAAAGCTAGTCAACCTAGTAAAGAAAGCAAACATATACTCAATGACTGTTAGCATGGTTTCAGAGTCAATATATCATGTGAGACCCAGCTCCTTGAATTTGTTGAAGACTTGATGACAAATCTGGAAAACACAAGCAAACTGGTGTTGGACTTCTCAAAGGCCTTTGACCGTGTCAATCATAGTTTGCTTCTACACAAACTTCAGAGATATGGGATCCAAGGCACAACTAAAACATGGATCTCTAGCTTCCTCAACAACCGATGTCAAGCAGTAGTGGTGGACGGTACAAGTTCGTCCTTTGTCAGTGTGAAGTCAGGGGTTCCCCAGGGCTTGGTGCTAGGCCCCTGTTTGTTCCTAGAATACATCAATGACCTACCCGAAAAACTGACGTCTCACGCAAGACTGTTCGCAGATGACACGGCGGTGTATAGGACGATCGCCAACAGATCTGATCAGGACCATCTACAACTGGATCTCAATCGATTAGCTGAGTGGAAGGCGAGCTGGGACATGGAATTTCATCCGGCCAAGTGCCATACACTGCCAGTCTCTAGAAATTGTATTCCTCTACACTACCAATATGAATTGCATGGCCATTTACTTGAGTCAGTTTCCTCCGTAAGGTACCTGGGTGTTACAAGATTCAGAGTATGTAAAACTACACACATCACAATTAACAAAAGAATAATGTCTAATTACATTTAAATTGCTTTAAAACATCATGATCTGTCCGAATGCATTTAAATTATTGATACGAAAAAGTTTCTCGACTTTTAATTTTTTATGCTGCTGCACAGTTTTTTTGCTTTTTTTATATTTAAAAAATGTTTGCATTTTTTTGTGCTGAAGCCTTATAATTTAACACGACATACAAAATAAGTGAAAAAATAATTGTAAAAAAGTTGAGGCATTTTAATAGATGTTTATTTTATAAATGTATCAGTGTGTAAAGGACATACAGTGTAGTTAAAAATATCAAGTTATCAAGCAATGAGAAATGTACATGTGAATTAATATGTTGTTAAAATACATTTAAAGTTAACAAAAAGCTTCACAAAATATTTTCCAACATAAATTGTCATGTGAAGGAATTTTGGTAAAAGTAAATTCCCTCTGGACTGGATATTTATTTTAAAAAAAGTGTCTCTCATTTAAATATTAACAATGTCACACATTAATATATTGAATTGCTTTCAACTAAATATGATAAAAATATGCTTTACACATCACTATTCTTAGTTTATAACTATAGATCTTGGCTAAGAAGCACTATCATTACTGATTTCATTCATAAATATAGAAATCATCCAGCCAAAATGATAGTAGACTAAATGGGTGAAGTAATCATGACATTTTATGAAGCTTTTAATTTATTTAGGTACTGAATAAAACACAAGAGTTTTAAGTACTGTAGCTTTTAATAATCAGAAAGAAGAATATTGAGAAGATTTTAAATATTTTTTTCAATGATTAACAAAAACATGATTTTATCTTAGCATTAAAAAAAAATTTAATGATATGTTTATAATAACTATAAACACATCAAACTATTAACTTTGCATTGTCAATAACAATGACACATTTTTAGAAATATATGTGTAACTTTTCGTGTATTTAATAATAATAAATTTTACAATTTTAAATTATAATTTTGTATGTCATCTGTTTTTAGCACCTGCCAATTAAAAGGAAGGAAGAATAAAAGACACATTGAAATTATTACTCCTTTTAACATAAGAGTAACTGACATCTGGAATATTTTAAATGACTACAAAAAAAAAACAAATATTGAAAACCATGATCTTTAAGCTGTGACAAAATTGTATTTAAAAAATGTGATTTATTTTCTCCGAATGTTTAATATTCTAAATAGAATCACACAATGCATTTCATTATAACATTAATATTAATGTCAAATAACTTAAAATGTATACAGACTAAACTATAGCAATAATTGTTTCACAAAAATATTGAAAAGTAAAATCGATGACTTATAGACATTATTATTATTTTTTTTACAATAAATATATTTACACACCATTTGATCATCAACAAATTAATTAAACATAAAAAATTTCAGCTGGTTAAAATTTTTAAATCTTTATACATGTGTGTCAGCAATGTCAATACGTTTTGTTTCATACTTGTCAAGAATAATGGACAGTTGTGACATGTCATCATCAAAGCTCCTAGAAAGTTCACTAGAGCTCATGCTTTGGCCCATCTTTAGAGCATAGATAAGTTCTTCAAAGTCTGGGTTGTCGCTATCTATTGTTGCTGTGGGGCTTATCACTGCCACAGGGGGATTGATGTACACTTGAGATGGGAGGGCACGTCTCACTGTCATCCTGCTTCTGCCCCCTGTTGTATTGTTCTCCCAGGCCTGGAAAATATGTGATAATCTTAGAATTTTCCATACTTAAATATCTGTACTTATAAAAACTAAATGATAAAATGATTTGAAATAAAATTTTGTTGCAAAGAGCTGTTGTCACTCTTGGATTATATCTTTAAGGTAGATTAAATTTTTAATACAAAGAATGAAATCAGCCTATGAACAAAATAACTATACAGCCTCTATAAAATATAAAAACTGATCATGCTTAACAGACAATTATATAAGCCTGAAATAATGTCAGCTGCATGTGAATTGTTGTTATAATATTTAAGATACATACATCATTCAGTAGTGATATGTGTGAGCCCTTGACACTCCCATTAGTGTTATAGTGCTGGAAAGGTTTTTCTGGGGCAGGAAAAGCTGCCAGGTCATCTGGCTGCTCACCAGACACAGAATATGATGCTTTGGTGGGACCAAATATGAAGGCCAGGAGGGGATTACGGATGACTGCATACAGCACAAACACTAAAATAGCCTGTTTGAAAACAAGGGATTTAAAATTAGGTCTCTGGAAATGAGTATTTAAAATTTCATGCACAGCTGATAAAAAAATAGGGACAATTCTAAGAAAATTAAAACTCATTGTAATTGAAGAAATAAAAACAAATTTTCTTTGCAGCATATGCAGTCTTATCAAAATTATATGGTTTTAAATAAAAGCAGAAAGAAAAATATTTGATTTTCCTAAGTAAAGATGTGATATATATAATATATATAGAGAGAAATCATTAAACCTTAACATAACCATTCTTACCAAAATTAAATTACAAATACAGAAGAGCACCATCATCCAGAGAAACCCATAAATCATATGAAGTGCCAGCCATAAACAGGTCAACGATAGTATTCCCCAGATGGTTAGAAGTAGTGGAATTTCTATTGCAGAGATGGCAAATATGAATTTGAATAAGTTACATAAATAGATGAGACGAAATATGAAGAAAAGTTACACAAATTTTAAGGAAATAACTAAAAGGGTATCAAATTTCATTCTTTAAAGTTGGTTAATCATGAGGTTTCTCCAAAATAATTTTTTTTTTATCTTCACTACTTAACTATATTGCTAATCTAAATTTACTTTAATTCAAAACAATAAAAATATTTGTTGATTAAATTTATCTAATACATAAATTTATAAAAAATACTCTGGTACCAAATTTAAATAAAGACAACAAAAATTTTAATTTCTAGTGTTAAATTGGTTTTCATCACAATGATTATTTTTAGATATAGATCAACAATCAATAGAGTTTGGAGAAAAAAAATGCATATGATATTTTACACCAGTTATATATTACACAATAATTTTGAGTCAGTATGATCTTGTGAACGCCTAACTCATACAATCAGATCAAATTTATATAGTAAAACATCAAATTATTTCACTTACTTTCTATAAAATAATTTGCTTAATTCTTTTACTACTCAAATATAGTTAGAAATCTTAAGATCTGTATCTTACCTTTGTTATTGTACCTGCCAAAGTAGAGATCATCATACAGATTCCACTGTGCTGCCAACTGATAGGCCTTTACAAACACAATGGCAGCAAGCAGTAGGACAAGTAACACAGGTGCTAGAATGCCACCAATTGCAGCATAGGCATTTGTGATAAAACATCTGGATGGCAGAAAATTTATTGTTGAAGAATTGTGTTCAGTTTAAAAATTTTTTTCCTCTACTTTGTAGTATAAAAATATGAAGAAAATAATTTTGGATTGCCCATCTTCATTCCATAAATAACAAACGATATGAAATGACACATAAAATTGTTATAGGATGTTAAAACCATAAATCTTTAATGCTGTACAAATAAATAACTTTAAGCAATATTTAGCTGATCACATCTTGAACAGATGTCACATGTGAAGTATAAATGTAAATTTTAATATTAACGTTAAAAATATAATAAAGCTACCAGTATATTCACAAACCTGCAATGGTTTATTAGGAAAAAAATATTGTAATAAATTTCTAAATGATATCTACATTTGTACAGATTTACTAAATTAAAACATCAAGCAAAGCCTAAAATGAAAAGTTATATCTTTGAAATACTTACATATCTCTATTATTGTTGACATCACCATATATAAAGTCCACTTCTATGCTTGTGTGGTACTTATAGATGTTAAAGGTAACAGCATAGAATATGGCTACAAGTATAAGTGGAACACCTGAAATTTTTAACACATAGAATTAATACTGAAACTTTGAATTGAGGATACTTGAATATAGTGAAACTGCTAATTAAGGATACATGAATATTGTGAAACTGCCAAATAAGTATACAAGAATATTGTGAAACTACCAAATAAGGATACATGAATATTGCAAAACTATCAAATTATAAAAGTTTCTCTTAACTTTGATCAAAATAATCAAAAGCTTATTGTTTTAAAATAAAGTGATAAATGCCCAATATAGTACTTACCCCATCCCATGATAAAAAATACAATATAATGTCTGTCTGTGTGCTCATCATTCATAATGAGCACCTTCCAAAGATTTACTGCCTTTAAGATTTAAACAAAATAAAAATATTATTGCATTTTGATGAACTCCATTAAAATTAACTAATCAGATTTCAAACTATTAGAAAAATAATGCTAAAAATAATATGTAGATTGTTAAAAAAGAAAAAAAAAAACTAATATCAGATTTGTGTTTTCTCAAATCCAAAAGCAATTTTAATTTTCTCTTTAAATTATTATGTTTTAAATCTGATCAAATGAAATAGATTGCTATAAATACCTGAGTAGCCATCCATGTGAACTGTGCAAGGAAAAAGTAATGCAAGAATAAGCCCATGGCTATGCACTTTGAGTTGTTCATTTCAGTGTTGTAGGCAAGAATTTCATCAGGGGAGAGAAATGCATCCAGAACTAAGCAAAGCTATTAAAAAGGAGTTATTTCATATTTTTTAATTTTTTTTTTAAATCTTAAAAACAAATCACACATTGTCAAAAAAGATGAACAAATAATCTGGCATTAAAGATGCTATGTTTAAAATTTAAGTCTCCTTATATAGAATAGATTTTTTAGTTTTTAATACGATACAATTATTTTTTTTTATTACAAGACTGACAAGATGTTGTGATAAATAATTCTTAGGCAAAATCATGTTATAAGGGTCATACCTTTTCATATTATATTAAGTTTAGCAACAATAATTGACCAACCTGAAAGAAAAATATAGCCATAAAAAAATGTGTGTTCATGCTTGCTGAGAATGATGCATTCTTAAAGCATAAATGATGGACACACACCACTATTATCATTGAGGCCTGTGGAGAGGAAGATGGTGAACTGTAAAAATTATAAGTTTTAGGGACTATAGAATAAAAATATAGAAAGAAATTGTATCTCAATAAAAGCAAATTCTCATGGTATTAATTTATTTTAAAACTATAAAATAATTGTAAATATTTCTTTAATATGAATCAGAATAAGTATAATGAAGAAAAAATGAGGAAAATGAGAGATAAAATAATGTTAAAATTAATTGAACTCACCATGCAGATAAAGCAGATGACATAGAACCAAACAGTATACCCAACTATATTCTCATCCCGTGTAGTAGCAATGACAGCATAGCTTGTCATATGTGTACACTCACAATCAACAAAGTCATCCTCTGCTTGAGACAGGTCATTTTTCACCTGACAAACATCACTAGGACTAACCCACTTTTTAGAACCCTCATCAAAATAAACACATCTGTGGTTGAGTAGAGACAAGGAAATAAGTTACACCTTTAAATAAAACTCCATTTCAGTTAAGTGATGTTTTTAAGCTGAGTTTTTTTAGTATTTGTGATGAATTATATCTTTAAATTTAATATACACTTACTTTGCCCCTCTTGCTGCAATGCGTCTGTCAGGAGTATGTATCCTAAATTTTACTGGGTTTTGTATACTACCAGAGGGTCTACCCTTCAACCCAAAGCCAATGACCTGATTTATATTAAAATTATTAAAAATACATATTCAAAGATACAAGTCAAATTTCATTGCTCCAAGAGACAACAATTTTTAGTTTTTTTTGGTTTCATAAAACAAAGCTGTGGTGACATAGGATATAATATCACATTTTTTATACATGACACTAACAAAATTATTCTAATAAAATATTTAAAAAATGTTACTATGGAACAAATAGGTACATCTAAGAAACCCTTTTTCTATTAATACATTAAATTTACTTAAACATCTTTTAATGCAATCTTTAATCAAATTATTACAACTTTCTTTTTTGCATATCGCAGAAATAATTAAATCTACCTTCTGATTCATTAGATTGTCTTCCCCATTACTTGTATAAAACCAAGTTTGGCTGTTATAGTCCAAAAAATGAAAGTCAACACACTGAAAAAGAAATGTTTTAATCTATATTTTTATATAAACAAATAGCTACACATCTTATAAGTGGTTAATTTAAAAAATGAATAACAATATCTAACATAATTTTTATCACATTCATATTATCAAGCACTAAATAATAAAAGATTAGATCAGTAAATCCATGAACTGATAACTTACTTCATCTTTTGTACCATCAGCTGAACTGTCTACATCAGGCATGGGCTGAGCTGCTGCAAATGTACCTCTTGATCTGCATAATTGGTGGTTTTAGAATTACATTTTGTTATTTTGTAATAGCAATCAATCTACATTTTAATAATAAGAACAATTTGACAGACAGATTCTTCTCTCCAAACATGTAGTTAGAAATATCAAAGCATACTTAACTATCACACTTACTGTACACTAAATTCATGTCCACCTAGTTGATTTAGATTCCACCTTCCAGCTCTTATTGTAACAGCTGAACATTGAAAGCTTGTTCTGAAAGATAAAAAGTGATGGATTTTTTAAATCTAACTATTCTTCAGATAAAATATTTCTCTTGTTTTGCTATGTGGCTCATTATCAGAGTCTACTTAAAACAATAATTGATTTTTAAAAAAAATTCTGAACATGAAATCACTAAACACTTATGAGCAAATATGTCTTACACTTCATCTTTGATAGCTGGGGGACAAGAATTGTCTTTAATGAAAGTATATGCAAAGTTCTCCAAAAGGGGAGCCAATGCATTACGACCTCTTCTAGCATCACTAATGGCTTCATCTAAAAGCTTGCAATACAGGTTCTTGACTGCTGTGATGACTTCTGTAGGTAATCTGACAAATAAATAATTTTATAAACTTCAAATTTTCCTAAGAATTGGGCTAGGTTAATTTAATTATGCACTGGGTTTGGAAAAATGGACAGTCTTTTTCCATAACACCAGTTCAAAGGGATTAAATAAATACTAGATTTGTATAAAAAAACAACTTAATTTATTTTTAAAAAGAGAACAAGTTGCATCAGATGCGACCAATCGAATATGTTTAAAAAAAATTAACAGTCAGCTTAAATCCCAACAGTCCATTAGCTAAAAAGTCTAAACAAATTAAAAAGATGTTCTTACTTTTATTTGTCGACAGCAACAATAAATTTTTTTATAACTTGATTGACTAATTATAATTGGGTTGGACTGCAATAAAGCTTTTAAGCAGATAAATTGTGTAAATAAAACAAGATGAGTTAAGCTTTTAATTATAATTACACAATATACAAATTCAAACCTATTGGCAAATGCCTTCATCAGACAAACAATAAGGATTAAATTAATTATCAATTAAATTTACATAAGATATGTATGGTAGGACATTTGAATTTGTATGTTGTATAATCATAATTAAAGTTTAACTTAAATTTTTTTTTTTACTCAATTTGTTTGTGTCCCATTAATCCTATAGAACTGGGGAAACTATGCTTTTTTATTTAAACAATGCATTTTTCTTACTTTCTCTGATTGCCCTCCTCATTTACTTTCTCTAATACATCTTCTATGAGGAGAATATTGTCAGCAGTCAATGTCTTTTGTGCCAGGTTATCCAGTTGACCTATAAGAGTACTGCCGGATGAAAAGAATTATTTTTATCAGCAGGTGCATATCTTCCCTTTTTTTTTTTATTGTGTAATATAACTGGATATAATGAAGCACCTTCATTGATATTAATATAGAAATATTTTTATTTATTATAAAAGCAGGATTTAGTAAATATTATAATTTTGACTAAAATATAACTAGAAGATTTTAACTTTGCACGACACAGTGATTTTACAGGGAGTTGGTTTTACGGGCAAAAGTTGTGTGGTTTTTGGCTGGTAAATTTGCATCATGTTTTTGTAGTTTTTCTGGTGATTTCATCAGATGATTGTGTGTTTTAATATGCATCTAGTAGTGCATTTTTAAATAAATATTTCTAAGGGCTACATGGAAATTTCTAGTTATGAAAGACTGAGTTCTGAAATTAAGTATTTCAATCTCTCTCTAAGTATTGTTTTTTTATGACTAGTTGTAATGTGTATAAATTATCACTGTTTAGTATGACATGAGGAACTTGAATATTGTTGATTGTAAAAAAAGTAAGTCTGGATTATTAATTAGACAACACATGATTGACCTTTTTTTTAAATCTCTGAATGTCTACTGAAAGTTAGGTATGTGAGCATCAGATTTTAGTAAAAAAGACTTTTAGAATAGGCCAATAAATTTCTTAAAATACATACATAATGTTCGCATCACTTGAAAAAGAATTGTTTCCAGATTGGCTGTACACTGTCCAGATAGGAACATCTGCCTCCCTCACAATTCTAACAATAGCTCTGCTTGCATTTGGATTGACACTGTCAAATGCATTGCACAATACTATTTTTATAATTGTTATCGCATCCAATATTAAATAAATAAACTGCATATTATTAAAATGTTCTTGTTTTTTTAAAAATTAAAGTGAAGAGAAGGTTTTTGGGGGGAAAGTAGTTTCATTTTCTGGATATCTTGTAACACTCTATGACTGTTTAAAAACTTGAATGAACATAAAACTCTTTATCATATCACAAGGTTTTGAACTCACCACAGAATGGGACTATTGTAATATATTATTAAGAATTTTAAAGAAAGTAACCAACCTAGCTTCACTGGAAGGAGAATATAGCGTTATGTAAAACTGCTTGGGCAAAGGATTATCTGATGCCAGCACTGGAGTAAGACTAATTTCAATATACTGTATTGTCTGTCATTTGAAAAAAAAATTTTTCATAACATTTTAACTTGAGTCTTTTGTAAGAAATGAATATTTTTGTTATTTAAATAATGACTATATCCTTACAGATTTATTAAAAATATAATTTGTAATCTGTTCAAGGCTACAAAACACCTGTAATGTTTTAAAGGCTGAAACAAAAAAATTCATCATAACAGACCTGGGTTTTAGCAGGAAATATCAAAGTTCCTGTTTGACCTCGAAAATCTTGTGCATCAAGTGCTGGATAGACATTTACTCCTGCAACTTCTGCACTTTGTGTCATTTGCTGGGTGTTGTAAGCTACAGTTACTTCATAGTTTTGACCATAGACCTTCTCTACAGCAAGCCGAACAGTTCTGGCATTTTCTCCTACTATCATTACCCTTCAAATAAGAATAACATTTGTACATAAAAGTTGATCATTTTACAAGTAAGCTCAAGAAATGGCATTGAACAATTAAAAGTTATAATCAAAAGACACAGAGGGATTGATCTACCTTTCACTAAAGCACTTCTAATTAAAAGTATAACAGTACATTTGTTTTATTTTTCTGTTTAAAATATTTTTAAAATAAACTAGTTATTTTAAAATACATGTTTTAAATATAGCTAAAAACTTTAAATCACATATGATACAGTTGAGTGCATTAAGGAGGTGTTTATTTAGAGAGCACATTAGTTCAATTTTTTTTTTTGTAGATATGAATAATAGTAAGCGTTTTTTTCCAGTTATTTTATGTCTGTGGCCAATAAATGACTTAAAATTGTACTAACCTAGAATTTTGAGCAAACTGTAAAAGTCCTCTAACATTATCACTTGGGTCAATGGTCACAGTTGCTGACAAGCTGTTTTCATTGAGACGTGCATCAGTCTCGGCACTGGTGAGAAGTACTATAAATGTGTAGCTTTCTTCGGGAATCTGGTACAACAAATGGTACAATTATTTTTTAATTCACATTTTTTAATGAACACACATAAATTTCCTTTCCTCAATCTAAAGTTTTATTTTCTTAAATTTAAAATTTAACCATTATAGAAATATATTTCAAAATTGTTTTATTTAAAATTATTAGTTCATGCTATGTATCTAATCTTAGTAATATATGATTGATTGCAAAAGTAGTTAAATTCTAACTGATTTTAATCCTTTTCCCAATAAAATATAGAAAAATGAAATACATGTTTTAAAAGGATCACTTCACTAAAAATGGTTCATACTTACATCATCATTTTTTATTTCTACAATGAGGTCACACTGACTTTGTTCAGCTGGACAAAATGTTGAACCAGCCACATTTACAAGCTGGGTAGATAAATCTGCATCATCTTGGTCTGTACTGGTTAGACTTCTTTTGGATTTCCAGTTGACCTACAAGAAAACATGTAAACATTAGAAATAGCTTGTGAATTAGTTGGCATTTGCTTATGATATCAAATGAAAAAAGCATAAAAGATTATCATTAGTTCTCTTGTTCAGCTGAAATTTATTAAAAATCATTTCTATTATGCAGTACAATTGTAAAATTCTGTTGATGTTGCTCATTTTTTTTTTACAATATAAATTTTTATAACAATACATTTTATAACTTTTTATTATTTAAAAAAAAGCAAAAGACAATAATTGATAATAACTTTCTATTCGGATCCAGTTAAAATTCACAGTAACATAGATACCTTGACAACTCCAAAGAAAGCATTAAGTCTTGTCAACTTCAGAACGAGTGTAGGTGAAGTATCTTCATTGACATGAACATTTTTAGAGGATTCAGCAAAACCAATCAGTCCATTGCTCAGATCACTAGGAGCAATGTTAATAACAGCATAGCCCTAGTAGGATGCATTAAACATACAAATATAGCTTTGCAGAAAGTTAATATAAACCTTGAGAAAAATATAAAGCAGATTTTAAAAAAGAACATTTTGCTCAAGAAACTTCAGAGCTTCCTACCAAATCAAATATTCTTGGAATTACTCCCAGTTTCATAGAATTCAACCCAGGCTACAATTCCTAATTTCCATGAAGTCCAGTAAAATTCACAGACTGATTGAGTGTCTTGGAGTGACTGTTTCCAAATATTTTTATACCAATAATTTCCTGTTTCTTCTTCTAGCCTGAGAAATAAATTTATCATTTCAACACTTGGCCTAATGAAATCATTTAACTTGCCTTTTGTCCACTATCTATATTAGTTCCTGTTGCTATCCTAGCACCTCCAGTGGGTTGGGTTAAGTAGACTAAAATACTTTCTCTTGGTTCTGGTAAGTTGTCTTCCAAAATTGTAATTTTTACAGCTTTTTCAGATTCTTGAGGCTAAAAGAAATGTGTAAATGCGATGGTTGTCTATTAAAAATATATATTTTAATAAATATGTCCATAATGAAACTCTAGTATGCATACATAAACCAATAAATATATAACACAAAAATTAAGCGATTTCTTAGGGTAAAAAAATCATTGTCAGGGAAAGTTAATTTCTTACTTGAAATATTATAACAGTATTCATTACTTCATAGTCCATACCACCAGTGGCAGACTCATAGCTAGAGCGTTTGCCCAAAACATCAGCTATGGTATCATTTGTTAGGCTGTTAATATTTGCAACAATCTGGTCTGTCCAACTTTCTCCACCCCCAACTGTTCTTACTGTTACACTAATTGTACCAAATAATCCACCTGATTAAAAAAAATATATTTATAACATGCATTATAACTTATTTTTATTACAATACCTTGCAGTCTAAAAAAATAAGTTACAATTAAGATTATTTCATTTTTAAACAGCTAAATCAATACCTTGATAACAGTTTAAATTAAAATCTTTCTCTATCATTCTTTAGATGTTAGATTATTAACTTTCTCAACAAATATTTCATTGCTTCTCTGTAAAATAGAACAATTTATAAAAAATTCAATCTAACCTGTTCTAATTACTGATAAAGTAACATTAGTAAAGGATTCGTTAATGTCAGTTGTAGTAGGCTTTAGTGACAAAACTCCATAGGCATCATTACTTTCCATGATGGAAATTTGGCTCAGGGACTTCATTGTGGACAATCGAGGGCTGAGAACTGCAATGGCACATTTTTATGTTACATGAAATGAAAAGTTTTCAATGAAGAAATGTAAATCAATATAAATAATATTCTGATAAACATTTACCTGGTTGCAGTGGTGTTGGGAATTTCTCAACATTTGTCAAATTAACAAAAAAAATCTCAGTTTGCTCTGGAATGTTGTCTTGGTATATCTAGAAATAAAAGTGTTTTTAAAGTGTTTTGTACAAGATATTTCATCATAATGTGTTATTTAAAAAATCGTAACAACTGACTACTTATGTCAGACATATGTATCTCAAAAAAGATAGCATTATTTTCATTTAAAAACTTATTAGGTTAAAAAAAAATTTTAAATTATATTTACATATTTATATAATTTGAACACAGATATTTATGTTAAGAATTGTAAGTGTACCCCTTGCAAGGCACATATAATACATGAACTATTCCATAATGATGGTAGTAAATGATTTTCACTAACCTGAATCTGTATGGTTGCCACAGTTTCTTGAGGTTTCATGTTAATAATCCCAGATGAGATAGACTGAAAATCTAGAAAAGCCTGAGCAGAGCCTGGTACCGTCTGGTAGTAAATAGCAATGTTGTCTTCAGAACCGTAGAGACGCAAGACTTTTAAAGTTATCTGACAGACAAATTAATTATATTAATTTAAAATTCTTCATCAGATTAGTTTAAAAGCGCAAGACACACAAGATAGACTAAATATTTAAAATGTTTTCGAAACTAAAAAAAAAAATAAAAAAATCATCAATTTTATTCAAGTTCTAAAAATTTTAGGTTCCATTTATGCCTACAGTCATAATAAATTTCATAGATAAAAATAACATAATTTTATCTTACCATTCCTTCAATCTCGGAAACCTGTGCAGCAAGTGAGAGTTCATCAAACTGTATAACACCTGATGGATCTGCTCTAATCAAAATACGAGAGGATGCTAGCCTGGCACCACCACTGACAAAAGATTGTGGTGCTCTAGGTAAACGGAGAACAAAAGCTTCCGTTTTATTGACTTTTGGTGAAACCTGTAATCCAAATTATTGAAAACAATGAATACATTTGATTGAATGTTAACATGTTAGGAAGAACAGACGTCAAATGATTATGTAGATAGTAAATTATATGAACTGAATAGATGTTATAAATGAATGTTTTAACAGAGTACATAAATAAATTAATTAAAAATATTGAAAAACAAAAATATTATTTTAAATGGTCAAATTATTCAGTGTTGGCTCTCCAATTTTATAAAGCAAAAAAAAACAACAAAACAACTATTGCTTGAAAGTAAAATTTTAATAAGATAGTTCTATCTATTTATTTTCCTACCTGTACAGTAATGTTGGCCTGTTCCTGACCATGACGCATATTGACACTACCTAAGTTTGGACTTATCTCCCCATTGGTTATATTGCCAGGAAGGTCTGTGTAGCCTGCCACCCAATCAATACTCAGAATGCCATAAGTCCCAGCCCGGAAGAGTGTTGCAGTCATTGTTTGATCCACTATTGGAACACATTTTTAAAGAACAATTAACATGATTTTTTTCTTCTTTTTTTAAAACTATCTTTACTGTAATCTGTACAGCAGATTTTAAACCCTTGTGCAAAGTTGGCCACTGAAAATATTTAAAAAGGGTTTCATTTCCTCCCCAAGAATAGTTGCCTTGCTAGGCTGACAGTCAATGTCATAGAGCTAACTGAATATAGCTGGTGATGAGGCAAGACCAGTTTTAAGCACTTTTTCCTCTTTACTTTATTGTAGACAGTGTAATCATTGGTTCGAATGGCTGACAAATTTAAACTTTAGAATTTGAATGAAATGTATAGTATTTCTACAACTTCAAAGCATTTTGTACAAATATAACCAACTGAATTTTTAAAAACTTTGACATGTAACATGGTGTTATTAAGATCATAAGATCATCATTTGAATCCAAACCCCTTCTCCGTCTCCACCACCCACAAACTCCTTATCTCCTCCCTTCCTCCCAAACCCCTTCTCCCCTCCCCTAAACCTCTTCTCTCCGCCTCCCAAACGCTTTCTCCCCTCCCCACCTCCTAAACCTCTTCTCTCTGCCTCCCAAGCCCTTTCTGCCCTCCCTGCCTCTCAAACTCCTTCTCCCCTCCCCTAAACATCTTCTCTCCGCCTCCCAAACCGCTTCTCCCCTCCCCACCTCCTAAACCCCTTCTCTCCGCCTCCCAAACTCCTTCTCCCTCTCCACCCCACACAAACTCCTTCTCTCCTCCCTTCCTCCCAAACTCCTTCTCTCCGCTCCCAAACCACTTCTCCCCTCCCCGCTCCTAAACCTCTTCTCTCCGCCTCCCAAACCCTTTCTCCCCCACCCCACCTCCCAAACCACTACAGCACACAAACATAGAAATAAGTGGTTACTGTGCATTCTCCACATACCCAAGCTCTATTGTTCTACAAGAGGAGGTGAAAAAACAATTACTGCTGTTAAGAGTTTTTATGTTATAGAGATTAGGCTATAGTTTGATAAGGGAGTCACCATCAATTTTGTTGACAAATGTCTTGATGGGTCACCAGCATTTTCAGATGATTCACCAGCACTCATTTTTTAAAAAAAATAACTTATCCAAAGTTCTTTGTTGTGTCCTGTTATTTAAAATTTTCCTAAAGTGTTCAAATACATCATCATCAAATAAATTGATTTGCTGATTAATTACAGCCATCTGTGATTGCCATTTCTCAAGGAAATTCTGCATTTAGGGCCAAATGGACGGCCATTCCTTAATTTTAAGCAGTCGGAATTAAGCCAGGTGGGACGAATATCAAATGTTCGGGGGGGGGGAAAAAAAATTTCTACAAAAAAGCAGGACATATATAAAAAAAATATGAATATTGACATGGATGAATATTGAGGGTCCAATGTTTAGTAATTTTATTTATATGTTTGCTGGAAAAATTTAACACAGCCATAAAAGTCTCATAAATGCTTAGTTATATTCTTTGCTGGGTTTTGAGCCAGATTGTCCAAAATAACACATTAAACCAGGGGTGGGCAAACTACGGCCCGCGGGCCGCATGCGGTCCGGCAACTGATATTATGTGGCCCCTTGAAGGCATTTAGAAATTTTTAAAAAATTACTATGTTTTTAAGTTATTTTGTTGAATTTTACAGAATTTCATGCACCGCTATGATTTTTAAAACATTTTTGATCAAATTTCTTTCTAATTTTCTATTTTTTAAAACAGTCCTTGACCTTTGTCATGTAATGCTAAAATGCGAAACTACCGATTTTAATATAGGGAAATGTTTATCGATATTTAAAAATTGGACATAATATACATGCTGCCCCCCAATAGCTTTACCTTCGTCAATGTGGCCCTCCGCACAAAAAGTTTGCCCACCCCTGCATTAAACAGAATTTTTTAACAGATGTCAAAGTACCTTCATTAACAAAAGTCACATCACTAGAGAAACTAAGTTCTGTATTAGCTGCCAGAGCTGTCACTGCTACTTGAGTCTTGGAATAGCCAACTTTAATTTGAGGTGGATCTGTCACTGTAGTGAAATTGTTAATTTAAGTGAAAACAAGTTTACATAATATAAGGTATACATTTCTGTGTTTTTAAATGATATTTATATTTGGCAGAAACTTTCATAAATGAATATTATCAATTAACATGATCTTTCCTTTTTAAAATATGAGGAAAAATCTAATCTAGCTGAACAATTATTTCTTTGAATTCTTTTCAAATTATGAAGGGAATCAATAATTGGTATAGGCCTATATTTTGAAGAATTGTGGAAATAAAGTCAAATAATATTTAAAATTGAGCATCCTTATTCTTAAGGTTATGATTTAAATATTTTCAGCTAAACTTTAGCTTAGGTTAAGCCAGTAAGCATATTAAATATGAATGTCTGACTAAACCAGTTTAGAGTACAGATAATATTTAATCAATAAGAATACATTCTCTATAGGTATAGGACACTCAGGCGCATCATGGAAGATGGAGAGACAGAGAGATCTGTATCAGAGTTCATGACAAGAACTACAGACCACTTGGCCAAACCAAAAAACAGTTTTCTTTGCTATTTTTAACAGAAACTAACCTTCAAATAGTATTTATAAATAGATATATTTTCTTGCAATGGGCAGATAAAAGCAGTTTGAGAAAGAATTATTCCATTTTTATAGGACACCAATATCTTTATTGTAGTTTTTTTTTATTATCATTAAATGACAATATTCAACACTATTGAGACAGAACCTTTTTGGAGTGACGGTGCCAAGAAGAGCCCTTCTTACAAGCATGGCACTCATATTGCAAAAAAATTATAAAAAATAAACTAATTGATTTACAAATAGAAAACTATATATATTCTTGTTCGGAATTGAATGAACTAATTTAATTAGCAGAATTCGATAATGAGAATTTTTAGGTTTTCGCTGGATTTATACCCTCTTTTGTCTTTAAAAAAAAACTATATGAATCAAACTGACCTATCAATGTTCATGCAAATGAGATATCCTCATCTGCATAATTTATGCATGCAATATTTTGAGAAGCAATCTGATTAGCTGGTACAAAAAGCAGCCAAACAGTCTCAAGGCTTGAATTATTGGGCAGATGGATTGGTCATTTGCCTTTTTCACCATTCGACACTGGGTCGATAGATTGGCCCAGCCATCCCAAAAGGGTTAATCATAAGCCAAATTGGTTGTTGTCTTTGGACTTCCATGGTTTAGCCTGATTACTCAGGATTACATTAAAAAACTCCTCTTTTTAAAAATCTACCATACCTTAATGGCTGATCATACCAATGCACAGATTTCCAGAGAATTTTTCTATTGTATTAGCTGTAGGCCTAATGTAATCATTTTGATTTTTCAAGTGCTAAACATCTCTTACTTCCTGATCCTAAATACTGGACATCTGTTATATACACAGTAAATGTTGAGCCAAGTTTCAGAAAAGCATTCCCTGTTATGATGACCAGAGTGATGACCTCACTTGAACCATTGGTGAAAGTCACTGTTCCTGTGTTCAGACTGAGAGCCACATCAGTGCCAGTCTTTCAAAATAAAACAAAATAAAAGAATTCATTAGTAAACATTGTTAAGACTCCACACTATTGACAGTCTCTTGTAATATTGAAAGACACAAATTATAAGCATACTCACATCTACAGTTAGTGTCTTTCTATCAATTTTAATCATTAGTTCTGTCTAACCATTTTATCCTTGTATTAAGCTATTTTACTTAAACCTCCTCACTTCATTTTACAAGCATAACAAATTATTTAAATCACTATTAAAAAAAATAATATATATATATAAGTGCAATTTGTCACCAAAGAAGCAGAAAACTTAAAGGTTCAAATACTTACAGTATCATATCCAATATTAAATGTCAATAAAACTGATCCAAATGTTCCATAAAAACGTGTAAAGTTTAACTTCACTTGTCTGCTTAAATCTGCAGCATTTACTTCTACTGACTGAGATGTAGGATCAAGGCCAAACTCTCCATGTGGAAAATCATTGTATCTGAAAAAACCCCCCATTAAATTAAAGTAAAAACCCTACATCCTTACATGGTTAGCAGAATGGAAAGCAGATGATAGTTAAGCATAAATTTGATTTATACTTGAATCCATAGAATTTTGTAAGGACATTATACAAATTTTAAAGACATTGTCAAGCTGAAATTGAAAACAATACATAAAAGCTCACCACAGTAGATTTTAAATGCAAACCTCAATTTTAATTAAACACATTTGTTATAATGGATAAGTTTAATTTTCTTGCTATATAGATAGTCTACCCATGTAAGATGCTAAACAAGCCATTCCTTTAGCTGAAATAGAGCTTAGAAATTAAATCATTGGACTAAAATTTGTATTGACTGACTTGATGCTGAAAGTAGATTGATTGAACTGTGTGTCTATTTGTGCTCCTCCTTCAACTTTCACTAAAACTAGCATAAAAGTCTCAGTCAGTTCAGGAATATCATCTGGTAATATCTGTAATGTAATTTGACCATCTCTGCTGCCATCCACTAGAGATAGAGATCCTTGCAAGGGCTGCACATCAGGGCTGTCTGCACTAACTCCTTTAACCTCCCAGTAAATCTGAAATATTTAATACTTGATTTTGATTAAGATTAAAACTATTCTAAAAAATTAATTTAAACATTGATGGAGCAATCTTTATTAGAACCTTTATCATACAATAATTAATTTTATTAATGAAAATTGCATACAGGGAATATAATATAAAATTTGTGCACTTTTTCATACCTGAATATTTCCAATGACACCTGTATCATTTCTTCTTGAAACAGGAAACACTAAAGGCACAGGTGTAGATCCATCAGGTTCTAAAACTTGTCTGGCCTCAACTGATGTACCAGTAAATCTGATTACACCACTGGGATCTCCAAATCTGTTAACCTGAATAGAAAAATTGGCAAGTAGTAATAAAATTACCTTCACTATGTTATTTTCTAACATAGTAAATTTGCAAGTTATTTTTGATGACATATAATTTATTTTATCTAATTAAAAATTGTTTTTAAAATAAGGAGTAAAACTATTCATTATTTTGGTTACATATGTGTTTATTTAAAAACTGAACACTTCATGAACTGTTTGTGGTCTAAAATACAGGCAAATTTTCCAAAATGAAAAAATGTAAAATACTAAATTCACGGAATAAAGTTTCACATAAATGAATAGATTTATGCCATTGATTGAATCTTTGGTGATAAATCTCATATGGAATTTTTGAACAAATTTATAGATTAACAAAATTTGCTTATAAATGGGAATATATCAGATATTGATGTGAAGAAATACTTTCTTTAGAACATAGGCTGCCAAACAAAAATTTGCCATTGAATGTTCTTACATTTTACAGTCAAATCAATGAATATGTGTTTCAAAATATTTAACCCAGTTATTCTCCTTGTATGTTGCTAAAAATTCCAGTTAGCATTGCAGTTGGAGAAATAAATTTAGCTAAACTAAAATTGATGAAAAACATATTTAAGACTATCTATGACAGTGGTTCTCAACCTTCCCAATGCCGCAACCCTTTAATACAGTTCCTCGTGATGGGGCGACCCCCAACCACAAAATTAATTTCTTTGCTACTTCATAACTGTTAGAGTATATGTGTTTTCCAATGGACCTAGGCGACCCCTGGGTAAGGGTCGTTCGACCACCAAATGGGTCACAACCCATAGGTTGAGAACCGCTGATCTATGACCACAATTGAAAAGTATGGACAAATGGTAGGTGGTGGAAAAGCTGCATATCTTTTTGGGGGTGCCCTGCATGAACAACCCCTTAGGCTGTGCCCTTTTTAAAATAGCCATTTTAATTTCAATCAGATTAGTTTTTTAGATCAATATAAAATCTATAAAGGTATTTGTTTTATTATTTATACTAAGTTGTCAGAATAAGACTGTTATTTAAGGCCTCTTATATTCGATCTTCTCCAGCAGTTTTGTTTTAAAATTATTAACATTAAATATCAACCTGAAAATTTGTAGGAAGAGGGGATACAACAACTTAGAACTGCCTGGAGAACCAAATTAACTAAGTCCGGCCCTGATCAAAATAAATGTATAAATATAGCATTAGAGATTAGGCACATTTTATAAATTTATAATTACAAATATCCCAGAACACTGCCATATTTTAACCAAGAAGCAAATCTTCAAGACAATTATGTGTGTTATGCTCACCTTAATGGTCAGTTTGCCTTGCACGTCATCCACCTCTCCATCTCCAACTCCTGTTGGTGTACCAGTCACTCTGTACAACTCAACAACAAACGACTTCTCCACCTCCCATGTAGCGTAAGCCTTTATGTCAATGACCAGCTGCTTGACTCCTAACTCTCCATCCAGCCAGGTTAAAGATCCCTGGGTGACATCCTGGCTATGAACAACACTGCTTATATCCCCTGTGCCCACTAACTGAAGTAGGGCATTGTTAGGGCCCATTATGCGCCAGAATACCTATAAATAAACAAGGTAGAGAATCATTTAAATTTAATTCTTGCACTTGGAATAAGGATTTTTTAGAATAGTTGAGAAAGCTTATTTAACAATTAAAAAAAAGAATTAAGTAATTTAACAAACCGCTAAAAAAATAAAGCAAACCTGTTGTTGGCCTAGAGCTCCACCAGTTCTCTCTATGGATAAAGTTTGTTTAGTTGGTGTTGCAGGATTTGGTAAATCCAAAAATAATGGGCCTCGAAACAAAAAGTTACCATTTGGGTAATCTGATTTAAGAATAACTACTGTAGCTATGTTAACTGCACCTAGCATTGCTCCACCTAGAAGAATGGCATAGGCAAGGAGAAATAAGTTAGTTACATGTCTTCATTATCACACAATTCAAGATTTTTTAGTTGAATGTTATTTACTTTTCTTCCATTATGTTAAAACTAAATTAAATAATTCCAAGTGTATAGAGTGTACATTTTCAGTGGTTCATTGCATTTTTTCAAATTATGGATGCCCCTAGTTACAAAGACATATCAGCATGACTTCATTTTCTTATTTGGTACACAATGAAAAAAATATTCAAATACAATTTATTTGCCAGCTTATTCTTTCTTAGCACACACTCCCGAGCCCCATTCTGGGAATGCTATAATTCCTATCATTCTTTTATATGTAACTTAACTTATTTTAAAATCAGTTGAACTTACCAGTGACATTGGAGAGCTGCACTTTGAAACTTTCATTAGACTCCATCATTTGGTCATCAATTATGGTTATATTCAAAGTAACATTTTGGACTCTGTCCTCCATCACTATATGACCAGTGCTTGATACGTAATCCACATCTGCTGTAGCAGTGCCTGCCTGGGTTGTAAATCTTGCACTAACTTGCCCATATGTTCCACCTGTTCTGACTATTGTAAGTCTTGCAAAAAGACTTTCTTCCTTAACTGCAGGAAATAATATTTTATTGTTTTAAAAAAATACTTTTTTTGTTTCTTCTGAAAATATTAAGCAATAAAAATATTATTCATAAACAAATTGAAAATTTAAATATCAAGTATTATTAAATAAAGAATTTTAGCTTAAAAAATGAGCATTTCTTTTCTTATAAAAATATATGGAGACTGTTATAATAAAGGAGGTTTTCTAAAACTCTTGTATAAATACTTCTGACTAGAATCAAGAATTGGAGATAACAGTTTCAAACAAAGTTTAAAGCTCAAAATACTCTTTAAAAATTCATAGCATACTTAATGAAATATGATTAACAGAAATATATAATGATGGAACATATGATATAACAATATCATGTTATAAATGTTATCATGTTTTAAATGCATCAAACTAAGTGATGGGTGATTTTGAAAATAAATGGTGAAAACTATGGAAAAATGTGAACTGACTATCAAAAACTTAGACTTATGCACCATAATCATCTATGTAAAAACTATAACTGCTTACATCCCAAAGCAATAATATAGATTTTAATTTTGAATAAATGATAAATCTATAAGTGTATGTATATGAACTAATTGAAATTTACACATTTTAAAAAAAACGGCTATATTTCAATTACTGTGGCAAAACAATAAAAGAAAATAAGCTTCATAAAGGCCACTAACAAAATTGAGCTCCATATATAATAAAAAGAACAGCTGTTTTTCCAAATGTAGCTTCTCCCTCAGATGGTGATGAATGCATAAACTCAATCAGATGGTGATGAATGCATAAACTCAAAGAAATTTTTAAAAATAAGCCTGCCTTCCCATACAAAATTAGCAAAAAATATTGAACAAATGATAGAAAGCTTTTCAACTTTAAAATAAAACAAATAACCAGTAACAAATGTTAAGACAACCAACCATCATATGAGTTCCTCTCAAACTGAATTGTTCCTTCAGCATTATCATTCTTATCTATTCTTACAATTTTTGTATTCAGGGCTCCAAGGGCTGGCTTCATATCTAAGCTAAGTCCTTTTATCATAGTGTAGTTGTTGCTGAAGTTTATTTTTAAGTGTGAGTAGACAGGAAAATATAAATTTAGCTAATAATGTTTATTTTATGATTAATAATTCCTAATCAAATCGCATTTAATTTAACAATTAGTAATTTTTATTTTAAGGGAATAATTTTGCCATTAGCTCAAGATAAAATATGATTCAATATGACTTACTTGTCATTAACTAACTGTACTGATGTCAGATTGACATAAAAATCCTCAGGACCCTCAGGAATGTCATCTGTCAAAATGTTTATTTCAATAATTTGATTTTCCATCCCTGCCTGAAAAGTCAAGATACCAGCTGCAGGCAAAAAGTCAACATTGGATAAAGCAGTCCCTGAAGATGTAGAATAAGCTACTTGAAGCTGTCCATATAAGCCTTTTGACCTTGTAACTGTGACACGCACCTAGTGCAAAATTTGGATAATTCTTTTGAATTAATTGATAAAAGTTTTAAAACTTAACATTTCTTTTTTTAAAACCTTTCTTCTATATTGATACTTGTCTCCACTAACTATGATAAAGACTTACATTTCTTCTATATTGATACTTGTATCCACTAACTATGGTAGAGACTTACATTTCTTCTATATTGATACTTGTATCCACTGACTATGTTAAAGACATACATTTCTTCTATATTGATAATTGTATCCACTGACTATGGTAAAGACTTACATTTCTTCTATATTGATACTTGTATCCACTGACTATGGTAAAGACATACATTTCTTCTATATTGATAATTGTATCCACTGACTATGGTAAAGACTTACATTTCTTCTATATTGATACTTGTATCCACTGACTATGGTAAAGATTTACAATTCTTCTATATTGATACTTGTATCCACTGACTATGGTAAAGATTTACAATTCTTCTATATTGATAATTGTATCCACTGACTATGGTAAAGACTTACATTTCTTCTATATTGATACTTGTATCCACTAACTATGGTAAAGACTTACATTTCTTCTATATTGATACTTGTATCCACTGTCTATGTTAAAGTATACATTTCTTCTATATTGATACTTGTATCTACTGACTGTGGTAAAGACTTACACTTCTATATATTTATTTGAATGCAATGAGTATGTACCTTTTCTTCTATATTGATACTTGCATCCACTGACTGTCTATATACCTACATTTCCCTGATCCTCTGACACAATAACCATCACAGGTGAGGCAAACTCCACAAGGCCATGGGGGTAATCACTGGCAGCAAACAGAACGCTTGCTGTGGCCTCACCTGCCTGAGTGGATATTGTAGCTCCAGATGAGGCAGAGGTAATTTGTAAGGTAAAGCTTTGATATAGTTCAGGTATGCTGTCATCCCTGGCCTGTTAGACAGTACAACAAAAAATATATTATATTTAATCAAGCACACACTCATGGAGAGCTATTGTTATATGGCAGTTGTTCAGGAAGAATTTTGGGCAATTGAATTTTGCATGAGTTGTGCATAACGGTTGGTTATGCATGATGCACACAAATAACTTAAGCCTAATATGCATAAATAGTTTATTACATGCACACATTAAAAATAATCACAGTACATTTTTATTAAACATGAAAATAGCTTGGAAATGTTAAAACATGATTTTTTATGCAATTATTGAAGTATTACAGAATAAAATTCTGAAGAATTATTTCTAATGTTATATTTCCCTTACATTAAATACATATTTAGTATGTATGAAGATTCCACTTCATGCTTAAAAATTCTATAACTTTTAAGTGGCTTCAGGTAAGATTTCAAAGATACTGACCTGCAATATAATAGAAGCTGTCTGCTGCAGGTCAGCAAACTTCAAACTTCCTTCTACTTGTAGAAAGGAAGATAAATCCCTTGGTGTAAGTGACCAGGTCACCACCACCTCACCAAATATTCCTCGACCTCTGGTCAATCTAATTTCTACTTCTCCAGTGTAGCTGGGGCTGGACTCGCCGGGCTCGCCTACAATGACTGACCGAAACTCAGGTAAAATGGATACAGTACCACTAGCACCTGGATCAGGGAGAATGATGACCTTGCAATCTCCATCTGAAAGAATGGTCAAAAATGTTGTTGAACTTAATCATAAACAGGGATGAATGGGTGGCTGTGTATTTGACTTGTGGGATGAAGCTCAAACCTCAGAAGCACAAGAAGATAAATCAACTGAAATCCACGCTGTTAGAGTAAGGGGCCTGCTGGCTCCATTAAGAGAATGAGACTCTGGAGATGGAATGCCAACAAAACCTTAAACAAACACCTTCAAGTCATTTTAAACATTATTTATTTGAAGTCAAATGATTTCATCTATTTTATCAACTCACCAAAAACAACCAAAGAAGTATATTTTATTGGTTATATCCTACCTGTGTTAGATATGTCTGCATTATTGTCTGCAGCAACAAGTGATACAGTAAATTCTTCTCTGCCTTCTAAAATATTGTCAGGTCTAGTCTGAAGTACAATTTGTTTTTCAGATTGACCCTTTAAATAAAAAAAAAAATAGATTAATCAATTTTTATATAAACACATATTGATTATCCCTCAATATCAACTTAATTGCTGATTTTAATTTCCAAAACGTCTAACATATGTAAGCTCCATAAGATTACAATTATATCTTTTAATATATTATGTTACATAATTTACAATTAATGGGTAATTTACATAATATTTTCTACCTGAGCAAATACCAATATATTTTCTATCTGAACAAAGAGCAGTATATTTTCTACCTGAGCAAACAACAGTATATTTTCTACCTGAACAAACAGCAGTATATTTTCTACCTGAACAAACAGCAGTTTATTTTCTACCTGATCAAACAGCAGTATATTTTCTAAAGGTGGCATGAAATCATTGGTTGCCTCAGCATTGAGCCTCCACTGAACATGAACAAAACCTTGAACCCCTTGGACACGCTGAACTATTAGTATTGCCTGTCCCCCAGGATCAGTTGAATTAAGTGCCTCCCTTGTCTCCACCTAGAAAAAATAATAAATATATATGTAACAAATTCTTCACAAAGTCATCACTAACCAATCTTAAGGCCGACCTTCCTTACCATATGGTTATGATTTCACCATTTTTTTGTTTATTAAAAAATTAATTATATTATTAATTTTTGAAACTTATATAGTTGTAGGCTATGCCAGAACTAACTAAATACAATCCTAAGAGTCAATGAATTTTTATATATAATTTTTTAGCAATATTCACCTGTCTTGTTACAAATCTGAATAGTCCAGTTGGCGAATCATTTTTTAAAATGGCAACTCTTACTTGGCGGTTAGTACCAAGGTAGGCATCACCTGACACGCTGATCAATTTGACATCAAAAGTCTGAAAAACAGCGAATATAACATTTTTACAAAAAAAAAATTTAAATAACAAAATTTTTGAGAACTTTAATACTCTTATAAATAAAATAGTTAATGAAAATAGTAGATTCAAAATACATAATCAAATGAAACTTAGCTAAGTACTTCAAATTGTGATAATTAGCATCTTACTTCATTTGCATTAGGTATTTTTCAACAATTTATTTTACTGTACTCTGTACAAACCTCCATGATTTCAGGTATAGCATCATCTATGATAGTAATAAAGATGCTGGCATTTCGTTGTTGGTCTCCAAACTGCACAGTTCCACTAGCAGGAGTGAAATCTTTTAAATCTGCTTCTCTAGGATCAGCCTGCCAGGTTACAGTCAGAGATCCAAAAAATCCTACAAACCGCTTCAATGGTAGCTCCATGGTGACATTCCTACCATATTCCTCATAGACATCAATGCGGCCCTCTATGTTCTGGGTAAAGTAAATGGGATAGACATAGTTAATAATTTGAAAATGTTTTAAAAAAATATCTTTTGTATAAATATTTGTGTACTCAAAGGTAGTCATTTTAACTTTATTAATGAGTTAAAAAAATCTTTACCTATTGGAATTACTACAGGGTACCCATCAGTAAAAATATAAATAAAAATTACTAAAAATGTATTAATTTATTTTTAAATATCAAGTTTATAAAAGCTTATTCATTGCTTTGATATTTGATAAAGTTTGAAATGACAGTCTTACCAATTTCACATCAAATTCCACAAAACCTTGAGCATTATCATTTTCTGTAATAGTAACTTGGACTACAGCTTTACCAATGGCAACACTTGGTCCAACTCCTATTATCTGGCTGGTGTTTACTAGAGAAACAGATGTCAAGTTCACCAAGAAAGTCTCTGCTGTTTCTGGAATATCATCCTTAAATACATATAATAAAAAAAACCTCAACAAATAGATTTACATCCAAAAAATGTTTAAAAAAAATTATTTTTAGGATATACTTTTTTAAAAAAATGCTCAAATGAAATAAATAACATTTAACTGTAAGAATGTAAATTTCAAAATTGTACATAAAAAATTATTTAATTTACCGGTTTAATGATAATGGTTACAACAGCACGAGTAACACCTTCTTGAAAAGTGACAAATCCTTGCGTCACTATAAAATCTTCACCAGGTGTAGCCTGCTCTAAAGGTGGGAGTTGGCTGGCTAATGAAGTGCTAGATGTAGAGAAGAGAAAAATTGACTATTAATTTTTAAAAAAATATGTATGTATTTTTGCATAAACATATTTCTATACAATTTTCACCAAAATTTTATGTGTCCAATAAGTACAACATACTCAGATATCATAAATTTAAAAAATCTACATACACGTAATAGACTCTTAAGGCCTGTTGAAGACCTTGTTCTCTTACAACAGCAAGTTCAACAGGTTGATTGCTGCCATCTGGTTCCTTAACACTGACAGCTGTCCTCTCCCATGACACAACACCATATGGGGAATCATTGGCAAGTACAGTAAGTACAGCAACAGTATTGACACCTAAGATCAAATTTTTTCATATTAGAAAAAAAATTTTTTTTTAAAGAAAGCATATAGCAATACAAAGTGAAATTATTTCCAATGTCCTAAGAGTAACATAAACTGAAATAGTGTTTTTATATATCCATTACGATAAATTTCTGCAACAATTTGGTCTCATCACAAAAATAAATTTGTTGTTATTGATAAATGTTATCACAGCATACCTAATTTGGCCCCTTTTGATGGTAGAGTTGTTCCAGCATTGACAATCTGTGTAAGTCTAATATAGGTTACTTCCGCTAACTCTGGCTCCTGATCATCACGAATAGTGAGAGTGATGGTTGCTACTGACTGACCACTTGTAAAGTCAACCTATGTGGTAAAAATCATTGAATAATTTATATCTGAGTAAACTTATAATTGAACTCTCCAGAGGGAAATGCTCAGCTGCTGGGCAGAAAAAAATGCTTTAAGGACTGTAGAAAAGCTTCACTTAAATCCATGGATATCAACCTTAATTCCTGGGAAACACTTGCTGTGGGTCCCCGATCTGTGGGAACGCTTTCCAGGTAAATATAGGACTGGCAAGCCACCTGTGGGCTCAGTGTTGAATATAGGCTTGACCATCTTCATATTTGAAGGATGAACATCGTAGTCATTATTTAAATCAGAAAATTTACTTTTTTCAACATTGATCTGTTTAAAATAGATATATTATCTATTTAAGATTATCATCCCATCTGTATTATACAGAATGGATTAATTTAAGTTTAAAGCAAATTTTAAAGTAAATTATTTTGCTTCAATGCAAACATACCTGTCCTGACAAAGGAGTTATGTCCCCTACACCACTTTGATCCCCTGTAGCTTGCCAGGCAACACTCACAAAGCCAGAAAATCCGCTCTTTCTTATCACAATAAAATTCACTGGAGTGTCTTTGCCCTCTCTTTCCTCAGCATTTATTACCAAAGAATCCTGAAAGCATGATGTAATTATACAACTTAATTAGGCCTTCGTAATAAACACTACTATCATTTATTTCTAAATAAATAGTTTCATTTCTAAATAGAAATTCATTTTCTAGATCAAGCAGGTATGCATAGATAAGCCTATTTAAAGCAACTTGAAAATAAATTTATGGGATATGTGAAAAGAACTCAAAACTTACTGGTGAAAATTCAATGACTCCAAAAGCATCATCATTTGCAAGAATTTCTACACTGACAGAATTATTTGGACCTAGTTCAGCACCTCCAGTTGGTGCAGTCAACGCAACAGTAAAACTTTCAGAGTCCTCGGGGAGGTCATCGGACAAAATTACAACAGATGTGCGAAGTGATGTTTGGCCAGGCTCAAACATCATTGTGATACGCCTGTTTTTCAGAGTAAAGTTATTGTATCCAAAAAAGACAAAAACAATTGTTTAACTATCAGAATACATTAAATATTTTTAAAATATGACTATTATGTTTCCTCCAGTTTTTATCAAATATTACCTCGAGACATAATCACTTCCATTAGCCACTTGTGAAATTTCAAAAATAGCAGGCTTCTTGTCCCTTTCCACATTTGCTGATGCCAACAATAACAGAGTACTAGTAGGTTGTCTGATTGTAATGGGTTGTAAGCTCATATATGGACCCCCCTTCCATGCTGACTTATAACCATTACTCTGGATGTCCCAGACAAAAACTTCAGAATTACCAACCTCATTGGCAAATATTAAGAAAGCTGAAATGACAGAAATGTTTATAAATTAGCTATTTTTATATTTTCTAAATTCATATTTTTGCAACCATACTCGTTTTTTCACTACACAAATTAAAACTATTTATATGCTTGTGAAATTTTTAAAAAATCACCTGAGCCATTTATTCCATTTACTGCTGTTACTTTCAGAGCTCTGGTTGTAGGTAAAGTCTGGTGCTGAACAAAAGCTCGAGCAGAAGGATCCCACCTGCAAATATTTAATGTCAAATGTTGGTTCATCAAAGCTGTCATATGATTTTTTGAGGCACCCCCCCCCCAACTGCCATTGTTTGGTTTTGTGCTCCCTGCATTCAAAGTTGATGGTTATGTTTTTTCCATCTTAACATCAAACCCTTTAAATATCCAAGGCTCCTTGCAGCAGCTGGGGTTGCAGGCCCATGCTTTATGATTAATAATATGTTTCTTTTTATATGATGAAAAGATAGAATTAAAGCTTTCGTTATTTTACTTATTGTATCCAGATAGGTTATTAGTATTAGTACTATATTTAACTTTCTAGATCCAGTGGAGTTATTCAGTAGGTATACAAAAAAATGTAAATAATAAATCATAATAATGTTATAGTATATGATAGCTCTTTAAAATAAAATATCAATTAAGTCAAATAGCACTTAAAATTTGAATTCAGTACAATTTTTTTATGAGAACTAATATTAACTAATAAATTGTCTTAATGTCTTTTACTTATAAAGAAATCTTAAGGACCACTCAATATCCTTTATTTCACATTGAATTTGCTGTTGTAAAATGATATATTTTTGCTTTTAATATTAAATTCAAATGAATGAATTGTTATAATAAAAATATTAAAAACCATAAGAGTAATTGTCATTTGTTACTTTAAAAGCAAATTAAGGTTGTACTTATAATAGTAAAGATTCCCTGAGAAGGATAACTAACCTGTAAATGACAGAATCTTGGGGTGATACAATTACATTTTGTCTGTAATTAGCCACCACCAAAAGCTGATAACCACCAGCTTCTGTGTATGTCAGGCTGACAGCTCCTTGTGTTATAAGCCCTTGGTGCTGGACAAGATTATAGGCTGAATCCATTCGATAAACAACTGAACTAAAATAATAGCAAAAATGTAAGCTGAACTGTTACAAAAAAATATGTGTACAGGATGGGCCAATGAAAGTGAGAACATCTCATAGAATGTGATTTAATCACATAAAAGTAGTTTACCTATACCCATACTAGATTAAATAGTTTACTGATTTACTTACTTACATATTGAACATGATTTCTGATTAGCTAAATATTTTGCAAAAAAATATATGTAGAATTATAATTAATTAAATTATATTTTGAAATAACTCATGTGCTACGAGATGTGCCCACTTTTATTGGCCCACCCTGCATAGCAAATTTATATTAAGCCTTAGTGAATTTAAAATAACTGATATTTTATTTTTTAAATGAATAACTTTTACAAAGTTTATAAATTATAAAAGTTAGTTAATCCCTTTCAATAGTTTTCAAGAAATGCATTAAATTAAAATAATTAGTTCATTTAAACAAAGTCAAAAGCTAAAAAAAAAGTAAAGCTTTTTAAAATCATATCCCTCAGGCTACCTTATTTCAAATGATCCAGTGGCTCTGTCATAATAATTAGCAATAGCAAGAAAGGCCTGGCCATCTATGTAAAAGCTTGTCACTGCTCGTGCATATAGTGTAGATATTGACTGTTTGGGAGAATCAGTAAAACGTCCCAAATTTAAGTCCCACTCAAACAGGTAGCTATTGACATCTGATTTTGAAATGTCATCCAAAGAGTTGGTCACAAAGAGAAAGTATCGAGAGTTGTAAGTTAAAAATTCAACATCACTTGCTCCACTTGTTGAGAGATTCTGTATCTATAATAAAAATGAAGTAAAAAAAAAAAAAAAAGAACTATTTAACACTAAACTAAACACAACTAACATCAAAAATAGATCAAGGTTTGCATGAAAGAAAAATTTAACTAGATAAAATGTAGGCTATACAGTTATGTGACTAAATACAAAACCATTCTGAGCATTAAAAAAATGTTTTTGTAATTGACAAAATAATTAACGTCACCATTTGAAAAAAAAAATAATAATAAATAAAATGTATGAAATTGGCCATGCATTATCTTGATACTACACCAAACAAAAAACTAAAACTAGTCTAAGAAATAACAGCAAGTAATTTTAAAAACTGGTCAAAACCAAAACTCACAATTTGAAGTTGTCCTTGTTCTGATATACTGTATATTTGTGTTAACACTTGTCGTTTTCCTTCCCTGCCTCCATTGGCTATAACCAAGTAAGTGTTATTAGAGATTGTGAAAGATGTTGCAGCTGCTGCTCCATCAGATGGGAAGGTCTGACAGGAAGATTTTTTACTTTAATTAATAATAGGAATGAAAATAAAAAATAAACAAAAGCTGATAGTTTTTCATGCATTCTTGTTTACAGATAAGGGAGAGCATGAACAACATTTACTTTTAGATAAAATACAAATCTGAAATAGGAATCACTTAATTTAAAATGCCTTTGACTCAATTTTTTACTGGTGAGGCTATTGCTGCTTTGATCCAATTGAGTTTTTAGACTATTTACAACTAAGTAACAGATGTTTGTAAAATTATTGTGGATTGATTGTTCTTTTGCAGTTTCACCTACTAATAGTTATAAACTGATTAAAAAACATGTCCCACTGCTGTCCAAAAAAAAGTTTTATTTCATTTCATTTTAACCTGTTTTCATTGGATGATACTTAATTAATTTGCTTTAGACGCTTACTGTTCAGCATTTTCTATACTTACTGACATATATGTCAACTGTCCCTGCCATTTGTAAAGTTTTCTATACTTACTGACATATATGTCAATTGTCCCTGCCATTTGTAAAGTACTGACTGTCCAGTACCAATAGATGAGCCAGATGTCATCAAAGAGCTGAGCTGGATGTCTTGAGGTAGAGATGTGAGCATTACCAAGTACACAGAGTTTCCAACATTAACTTGGTGCCAGTCAGACACAGATGTTCCATTGACCTCCGACAGGAGAGCTAACAACACCTTTGACTTGTCCACATAAGATGTTGCAGTGCCAGGCAGTGTGATAACATCAACAGTTACTCTTCCGAGATTTCCTAGGCTTCTGACAACATCTAGCTCTACAGCACTGAATGTTTCTTCAATGGACAAACTGGAGAGCCTTCAACAGGAATCAAAGTGTTGCTAGTTTTAACTTCCATGAACATTAAATACAGTATCCAGAATATGTTCATAGAAATAAGTTGAAAAATATTTTATATGCAAAATTAAAAAAAGATTAGTTGTTACTTTTTATATCTTAATATGTAGAATGTTAAAAAAATAAGGTACAGAAGGAATAAAACCTATTTTTTAAAACAAATTGGTCCTGACCTTGTATTAGCCACATATATTTGTAGCAAGCCCCATGGAGAATTGCTAGCGTCAATGTTTATAATCTTTGTTGTTATATTCCCTAAAATCGCCCCACCAGATGGCGCTTGCAGAGTAAGTGTAAATGTTTCTGCTACCTCTGGCTCATTGTCATTGACTGCTTCTAATACCAGCACGGCTGTTGACTGAAGAGATTTTTACAAAAAAATTTAAGTAGCAATATTTAAACAAAGCTTTTGTTAAGTTAATTGGATCTAAACTAAATTTAGTATTAAAAAAAGCTTTTTGTATATTTAATCTAGAATGATATTATTGATTCTTTTTTATTATTTGATATTTCTCAAATTTTATCCAAATGAAGATGGTATTCTACAATAGATGCTAAAAATCACCTGTCTATCTGCAAAGATAACTATCCCATTTGCAGGTGAAACATCATTAGTAAGCTGACCAAGTGTTGTTGTTATAGTGAATGGTACAGAAATCACTCCAAAAATTCCAAGTCTGCGTCTCAGTAGGATTTCAGACTAAGTAACAGATAAATATAAAATTTTTAAACATTTAACAAAATTAGTTCAATTATAATTGTAGTTTATAAAAAAAAAGTGACTAAATTAAATAATGGAACTAATGCACAAGACTGAAAATCTCATAAAAGAAAAAATATAAGAGTCTTAACCAGTCACCTTAAAGATATAAAAACAGAAAATTGTTAAAGATTTGTGTATTTATGTTTGGAGTTTTTTAAAATGATTCACCAAAATGCCTACTCCTACAGCAACTTATTTTCATAAGAAAAAATACAAGAAAATGTAGATATAAAAATACCTTAGTATTGGAAAGATCATTTGGGGTGGCTTCTCTTAAATGTATAGAATCTACGGTATCAAAAGAAATAGCACCTCCTGGCACATCATTTGCTAATATTGTTATAGATGCTGTAATTCAAATGTAAAATAACACTAATATATTGAACATAGTTAATCAATGTCAAATTGGTAATTAGATAAAAATCTTGTTTAATATGTTAGCAAAAAAAAACTAATTACCATCTTTGTCATCTCATTGATAAAGTTAACTGTCCTCAGAATAAAGCGGCTCATAGATGAATGACCATCTAATATTCATGGAGCTCACCAACATATGAAATAATTAAAATGCTTTGAAAATTCAAGTATTACCTCTAACTGCTTGACCTAGAAGAGCTCCATTGCTCGGATTAGCCAGGATAACTTCAAAAGTTTCATCTGGTTCAGGTTCGGTATCATCTATAATTGTTATATTGAGGATCTTCCTTGATTCTCCCTCTTGAAACACAATTTCCTGGAATTTTATTTTTCATAAAAAATTTGATTAAAATTTGCCAGAGCTAAATCTTAACAAACATCATTTATGGTTTCAATCACAGAACTGCTTACTATGGACTCATATGTTCTTGTCATGCTGAATATATTAGAAATCATACTTTTGCACAATTTTACCAAAAGTTTGCCCAACCCTGGTTAAAACTATCCAACACTGTGTTAAAATAAGGGGACCTACAAAAACTATATTTATACTTAAGGTATCTTAAAGATTATTCACACACACACATAAAATTAATTAAATTCATTTAATAAAATAAATAATAATTATTCAATAAAAACTAAAGACAATATAAACTTACACCTGCAGTCATGTTATAATCCTGTCCTAGCACAGTAGACTGACTGACAGCCTGACTGTAAGCAAACACTGAGACCTGTCCAAATGTTCCATTTCCTCTAATTATTGTCAAAGAGATAGTCTGACCTTGCTCTGTCACTGACACACTGGAACAAAAATTGATACATAAAAAAGGGTAAAAGTTTCTATATTCTATTTACTTCATCAACATATTTTTGTTTAATTTGATTCACAAACTTTGATGAATTTAATTTAATATGCATTATTGTCATTTCATTGTAATAATTTGGAAGCAATTTAAAACAATGAGTTTAAATTACATTCTAGAATCTGGTGCAAACTGTATGATCCCCTGAGCTCCATCATTGGCCAAAATAATAACCTCTGCTTCTGTGCTGTTGATGGCTAGTCTCGGTGGTAGACTGCTGTTGGTGGAGTCTATCAAGGTGACTCTAAGAAGCCTTACCACAAAAACCTAGTTAAACATTGAGAACACTAGAGATTATTGAACAAATAATACAGAAATATTGCTTATTGAAATAAAACTACTGTAAAAAATAAGATTTATATTGACACCTTTTGGGGATTTGTTATTTTATTTAACATGTACAGTTTAATAGGTAATAAACAGAATTAACATTACCTCATCAATTTCAGGCATGTTATCATCAATAATGGTAATGTTTATGGTGCCAGAAGACTCTCCATTACGTATGTCAATAAACCCTTGAGAGACACCAACAAAATCCTGACCCACGTTAGCAGGGCTTCTTTGGGTACCGAATGGCTTCAGGGAACCTTCTACAGCTTCATATGTTACTCGAACTATACCTGAATAGATCACGCAAATTTAAATGAATTATAATTGATATATCTTTGATTTCTACTAATCAGTGGAATCCATCTTATATGGTTCCATTTCGTTGTTTATTATAATAAATTTCACATTTAGTAGTGTATCTCATTGTTTTTAATGCTTTAAATACAATGTACCACTATTTCTAAAACTTATTTTGTAATCAATGGATGTCTCCAAAAATAGCTTATTTTACCTTTTGAAATTCTTGGATTTCATCCTTATGAAATTCTTGGATGTCATATTTTTAAAACTCACCAATCAACATAACAGGAAAGTTCATTCACATCCTTAACATTTTTTTCTTATGCAAAAATGAAATAGCTATATAACCAAAATATTTGTTTAAGAAGAAAATAATATTGAAACTATAAAAGGAGATATGAAATTATCTGATCATCAGTTGTCATTTGAATCTGATTTTAAAACTGTATTTTCCTAAATGTCCAACACACCTATGGCTCCATACTTCCGATCCACTTGTAATCTGGCAGTGCCAACATTCTCCTGAACTTTGACATCAAGTGATGATGCTGCCAACTGGAAAACCCCATGAGGGTCATTGCTTCCAGCAATAGTAATTAAAACAACGCCCATCAGTGGGTCAAGTTTAGCTTGACCTGTAATCCCCACACCTAAAAATAGATAAAATTTATATTTTCACAAAATATGACCTAAGTGAATGCTTCAATAGCCACATCTATTGGAGGTGAGATGACGCATGAGAAAAAGATTGAGTTGAAGTTTAGCTCTTCTAGATTGGATAGTTAAATACATCCAAACAGACTTAATATTTTCAGAATGAAATCTAGAATAAATGTAATACTGTTGCTGCTGTGCTACTGATAACTTCACCTTCACATTATAAGTTAAAACACAGCTGTAACATCATTTTTTTAGTTCACATAATAAAATATAAAACTATGATATTTGAAAACTACTTTATGAGTTTAAAAGATTTTAAGTCCAGTTTACCTATTGTTGTGATATTTTGAAGTGTTAGTGAGTATTCTTCATCTACTTCAGGATTATCATCTGCAATTGCAGTTAAGTTTAATATTTTCTCTGTTTCAGACTGAAATAAACATTAAACAAAATTTGTATTAATTTTTTTAATGACAAATATGTATGACACAATATTTACACAAAAAATTGTATATTTCTTTTAATTATAATAAAATTTCCATCACATAATTAAAGTTAGGAAACTTATTAAGAGAAAGGGAAGACAACTACTACATTAACTCTTGACATATTAAGAAAACTCTGTGTGATAGCTTGAATAACAATACAAGACAATTTTATAAATTAAATCATGTATTTATAATATATTATTTTTTAAGAAACCCATACTGGTAAAAAGATGAGAGTTCCCTTGTACAGTACAAAAGCCAAATTGATGAGTTTATTTTTACTCTGGATGATCCAATTAGTTGTCACAGTTCCAGAAGCCGGCTGAGTTCTTTTCACTTTGATTTGGAAACGATCTCCTGTTATTGAACAAAATGTAGCATCTTTATTAATGAGTAAACCATTAAATAACGTTTTCCACAGGGAAAAAGAAAGAGAGGAAGACCTAAGAATACATGGAGACGTGAACTAGAGACAGACACGCAAAATATGGGATACAACTGGAAGCAATTGGAAAGGAAAGCACAGGACCGGGATGAGTGGAAAATTCTTGTGGACGGCCTATGCCCCAGACGGGGTAAAAAGGCATAAGAAGAAGAGAAGAAGAAACCATTAAATAAATAAAAGCAACCAAAAATTTCAAACCATGTTTAACATTGCTCTAGTTCCAAATGGCTTACCTTTATTGACCAGGACTGAAGTTTTTTCAAAAGATAAAACCCCAGCAACGTTGTCACTTGCCAGAATTACTATTTTTATTGAGTTCATATTGCTGATAGTTGCACCACCTTTAGCATTCCCCAAGAAAATAGTTAGTTCTTCATTGTCTTCTGGTATGTTGTCATCAAGAATAGTTACACTTATAACTGTGGATTATTTTAATGTTCATTTATATATCTTGAAATATTTCAATTTAACAAAATATGGTTTCTTGTATGTGTCATATTACATTTTTTTTAAGTAGGCTTACATGTACTTTTATCAATTTTTTCTATGTGAAAAGATTGATCTGAGTTAAATAATATATTGCTTAAGATGTCTTAACACAGATAATTCTAATATAAAAAAAAAAAACCATTATAGAAACTTTATGGTTGGTCTTAAGCAAATTATTTTCTTCTTTCTTTTAAATTTCTAAATAAAATTTGATATATATTAAAAGAATACCTCTTCTAGTCTGTTCCACATCAAATAAAAGAGTTGCTCCATCAGCTATATAATCCTGGCCATACGTTGCTGTCCTGTTGATGGTACTCACACTCCACTCTACTGATACAGCTCCAATGCTTCCGCCTATGACACAGAGCAATTTAAATAATCATCAGAGAACCCAATGGAATGATGAATATAAGAAATTGAAAAAATGTATTGTTTATTATAGGTGCAAGATATTGAGGAAAGGTATGGTACCAATACTGAACATTTTCAAAACTTGCTCTCACATGCATGTTTCATTGCTATTAACACAATAAATTTGTTTCTAAGAATTGTAATTTTTTTAATCTCAGCAAATCTCAGAAACAGCAGAAAATTGATTATTAAATAAATTAACCATTTATTTTTATGACATTAAGAAGAAAGTGGGGAAATTCATCAAACAATTTTTACTTCTCAAATTGGTGGCCTACCTTGTCTTTCCACAACTAAATCAACTGCCAATTTGTCAATCTCCTGAACTTGCACAATTCTGTTATTGGGGTCTGATGGGTTGTTAATACTAAAAACACCGAAAGCATTGTCATTGGCGGTGATCACTACTCTGGCTTGTTTCAGTTGACCTAACAAAGGAGCATCTGACTGACTGGGGCTCCCATTTACAACCTGAACATCCACCAACTGCAAGTAAAACTGCTCATCCAATTCAGGAATATTGTCATTCACAATTATAAGAGGAATTGAGGCTGATGCTTGGCCCTCCTGCATCAATATTGACATTCGATTTACCACACTAAAATCATCACCAGACTTTGCTAGATTCATCATAAGCTGGGATATCTAGAATAAATAAGAGAAATACATTTTGAGGTTACACAGTTTTTAAAAACCATTGACATTTGTATTGACCAAGGTCAATAAATATATCAACTACAACAAATTAGGAAGTTCAGTCCCCCATTGCTCTCAGTGGGGTAACATCAGACAAATAGGCCATATGTAATGCCTGAGATATGGCATAACTGATGAAAATAGATGATCATTTCACCTTAGTTTTTAATGACTTAAAATATGGGCAAACAGAAAATAATTGGAATCAACTCTTAAGACACAATTAAAAAGTATGTTCAAAATTTAACTTAAGTAAGTTTTAAAGTACCCTGCTTAAATCCTTTTCATAATAACTAAAATTAGTTCCTTGAAGCGGCTGCAGTGTTGTAAAGCTTGTTGTGTACCACATGCATGTTGTGTTGACAAGTGTTTGCTGATACAGGAAACTGAGACAAGATGATTCAAGTGCACAAGCAGTAGCACAAACCTGGGGAATATTGGAGAAGAATGACACAATTTTATTGTTATTTCTCTAACAGATGACACACTGCTGTTAGTAAGAATTACATCTTTAAATATACTTACGTCATCAAAAAGAGACCAGTAGGTTAAAAAAAATAATTAAACCATTGCTGAATTAACTAAATGAACTATTCATAGTTTAATAAACAAATAATATGCTTGAGAATTTTGCAAATCATACATTAAAATACACTGATATAGGATACTTTCTATGCATTTTGTGTGGTTAAAGACCAGAAAGGGTACAACAGATTTATTTAAAATTATTGTAAAGCAATGTTAAGATACCTTCAGGGGGTCAGCAGACTCAGAAACATTGACTTCAGTGCCAGACTGAGATGACTTTCCACTTTGAGGAGCTAGGAATAAGCCAAAGACTGTTCCACCATTTAAAGAGTTGAGATCCACCACTGGCATAACTGATGTGGAATAATAGACTCTGAGGCTACCAAACACACCACCACTGAGGACAGGGAAACAAAGATTTTAAAAAAAAAAAATTAATTTTGCCTAATTTGTTAAACTTAGACACACATTATTATTTTTTTAAAATAGGCTTTCATTCAATGCAATTTTATTTCCTTTTGTTAAAATAATTTATAGACATTGTTTTTTTTTAAATTTTGTATGTTAAGTTATTTACAGCAGGTGAAAAAGGGACAAACTGCTAACAGTACCTATGAAAGGTTTTACACATAATAATTTTGATAAAAAGAGTTGGATTCTTACTGTCGGTAACAAAGTTAAGAACAAAACTTTTAATTTCTAGAAATGCAGTTAGAGCAGTTCTAACCTTCTTATTACTTGAGCTGTCTGTGGTCCATCTGCTGGATCTTCTGGTACTAAAGATAAATTAGAGGCTAACTGAACTGTGCCAAGTGGGCTGTCATTAGGTGGAATGCTCAGTATGAACATGTTCTGATCCCCTATTCTTCCTCCATTGGTTACATTTTTCAGTCGAATTTGAATATTCTGAAATACATTAATTGTGTTTGGCATCACTAATCAGGCTTGAAAACAATCATATTATTGCAGATTCTTGTATCAGTTGCACTTCTAGTAGTTACCACATGTAAAGTTAAATAAACAAATACATTTTTGAATATTATGAACTTGATCACAACAAAGATAGACTATTGGAGCCATTAGCTTCTTTATCAATTTTTTTTTAAATGGTTGCTTTTTATATATATATATTATTATGATTTCTTTCTTTACTTTGGTAGTTTATTTCCATTCTAAATTTTGTTCGACTCAAAAGACTGTTAGCAGCAATACATTTGAAATTTACCTCAGTCCCTTCTGGGATGTCATCGGGCAGAACAGTTATGCCAATGAGCCGAGACATTTCATTAGTGACAAAGAACAATGAGCCAGATGAAGGGGAAATATCATCAGATGCTGGCAGGCCTTTAAATAAACATGCTAATTCATCACATAACTACTAAATATGGGCAAAAGTTGTTTTTTTCTTAAATAACTATGACAAAAATACATTTTAAAAATTATCTCTTATGAAAATAGATGATAATTTCACATTACCATCAAGAGTTGCTTCCCATGTCACAGTCACAGTATCCATTGTGCCCCCTGTTCTAACTACAGTTATATTCACTGAGTTTGGTTGGTCAAGTTCTGCAACAGTTTGACCTTGAGCCACAAATGCTGGAGGAATGAATACATGTCTCTGATTTACAAGCAAACTGAGATCAATAATAACTCAAATATTTCTGTGAAAAGTATTGAAGGTAGACACACACTTCAGTCAATATTTTTTTATAGAGATATTTTAATTAAATATTTAAAGAATGTATTTGTTGCTTTGTTTTCTAAACTTACAATTTAAATGCAGTTGTTTAGATCCCTTATGTCATAGAAATATTAGCTAATCTCATTAAAGCAGTATGGATTTCCTAGTTTAAAAAACAAAATGAAAATTTAAAGTCGTTGATAAACACGTACTAAAGACTCCATTAGGATCATCAGAAGGAAGAATGGTCACAATCGTAGACCTCATAGCTCCAACCACAGCACCTCCTGTCACTTCATCAGTAAGTTCAATAGTGAAATATTCAGATAATTCTGGAACTCTGTCATCAATAATTTCTACTGCAACTCTTTTGTTAGTCTCCCCTGATGCAAGTATCACTGTTCTAGAAAGCACTATATAATCCAAGTCTAAAAGAGCCGTACCATCAATGACACGGAGTTTGACTGAAACCTGCGGAATTTATTAATCAAATAATTGAGAGCTAATATAACACAAGTATACAGGACAGAGATGTTTATATCCTCATTAATGTTACAGTGAGCTAATATTGTCTTTAAATAAACAAAACAAAAAATACTACCATTTTAAAATTCACTAGTTACTTTAGAAAGCTTGCAAGTATAACTTACTTCCCCAAAGTTTCCACCAGTTCTGACAACACTAACATTGACAATAGGTTGCGATTCCTCCACAGATATATTTGTCTGAGATAACTGCAGTCGACCATTAGCATCATCATTGGCAGAGACAATGATCTGTCCGTATGTTTCTGAGCTTTGGCCAAGACGCGGTGAGGATGGAACTAGATAATTTTAAAAAGATAATAAGGGGCCCAATTGTAAGCTGTAACACTATAAATTAAAGTTTGATATTTATGGTTACTTTGTTAATGTGAACATACCAGGATTTAGTTGAGCTGCTTGTATAAGTCTAGTTGTTGTAATCCTCACAAATATGCTCTCATCTTCTTCAGGTATCAGGTCATCTATAATATGAACTTTGAACTGAGCGAATTCCTGATTGATGCCAAAGCTTAGGGTGCCCTGTGTGGAGTTGAAATCATTCAAGCTTGCCCTGTTCACTGGCCCAGGCATGAAATCATACGATTCATTAGGTGCCAAAGAGAGAAAATCGACTTGCACTATACCGAATAGACCACCCAATCTTTGGACTGTTACATTAATATCTGGGAATCACAGAAAAAAAGAACATTTTATTGCATCACATGGACTTCAGAATTTGTTTTTTAAAATATATTATCATGACTTGATAATTGCCTGTGCTAAATTTCACTCACAGAACAGCAAGCCCTTCAAGTAATTAGTTTTCTGATTTTCTTAAATTTCAACTAACATAAAGCTTATAAATTATGTATTTAAGATTTTATCCTTCAAAAAGTAAGTAAAATTTTTAACCTTGTTCAATTTCTGCCACTCTGACTGGCCTGAAGGATGGCATTATAATAAATCTTCCATATGGATCATTATTTGCTGCTATGGTCACAGTGGCTATTGTTCTCAATGGGTCACCAATATTTCCCTTTGAAAGGATACATGAAATATTTAATTGTAAAGCCAAATCTATATATGCATGTTGATAGAATTATGCAATAACAAAATTACAATCAAACATTTGATTGCATTTTGATAGGCTCTGTATTAATTTATTTTTTTTCCATTTATTTAAATGGCTCTTCATTTCAGGAAGTGTAAGAACATTTAAAAGGTTATGAACAATGATAAAATAATAAAATAATTTTAAATATTTTAAAATAAAGCAATATTGTAATAATAAGCTTTTAAATAGCAAACAAATTCTTTCAAACCCAACTGCATATTTAATTTTTTTAAGATAAGATAAGAATCTTTTATTGATCCAATTAAATGGAAATGTTTTTTTATTGCACTGTACACATTCAATTTCAACACATAACTAAAAACATATTTTAACCAAGGCAACATTTTACAACCAACGTAATTTAAGCACAAGACATCTAAAGGATTTCTCTAGGGTAAAAATCAGCCAGCATATACCATAAAGCTGAACTCCCTTAGTGACAATAATGACATAATTAGTGATCAGATTTAGATATGCTGCTAAATTCTGACAGATTGGGGAACAAAACAATTTTTATATCTTTTGGTCCTACTTTAATAAGAAAGAATTCACCTTGATCAAGCTGACCTTAGGTATCTGTGATGATGCTCCAAAAAGTTTTAAGTTTTACAACAGCATTTTTCTTCAAATATTTCTTCAAGTCAAGGATTTTTAGTTTATGTGATATTACTAGCTTTCTTGAATAGTCTATTTAATCTGCGTTTGATGTCAGATGATGGATTCTCACACCAGCAGGTAATACTGAAGGTTAGCAGTAATTTTTTTTAATGATAAATTTTACAGTTCAAGTTTAAATTATGATAAATATGTATTTAAATTACCTGAAGGACCGAGACCAATTTCACACGAATAATCTCATCTAGTTCTGGAATAGTATCACCTCTAACTTGAAGTTCAATGAACTGTGAGGTTTGACCTGGCAGGAAAGTCAAATTCCCTGACTGATTGATTATATCTTGTCCATCACTCTTGTCCTCATCAACTTCCCATAACACTCTTGATGTTCCTATTGTTCCACCAAGCCGTAAAACCTTGTAAATATAAGTCATATGGAAAATTATTAGTACCGAGATACAGAAACTTAATTGAACAATATGTACCATATAAAAGGGATTAATTTTTACTATTGACATACTTTTAGGGACACTCACCCCTAGCCTGACAATGTTAAATCCATCACCCTCAGCTTCTGTGGCTTGCACATTGAGTGAAGTGTCTGCAAATTGAAAAATCCCAAATGCTCCATCAGATGCTTCTATTGTCACAACAACTTTATTGGATCCTGAACTAAGAACTGCACCTCCTGTGGGGCTGAAAAGTTCCACTTCAAATTGTTTCTCTCCTTCAGGTATTGAGTTGTCCTTCACTGTTATATTAACCCAAGCATAATTTTGTCCTGGCCCCAGAAGAATATTTCCTACCCCTCCCTGTAGATTAATAATAAATATTAATTATGTAGATGCAATTAAGTTTTAAAAAACTGCAAGAATATATTCATTTTATTTTATAATACATTAAAAAAAATTTTAAGTATTAATTTTTTTTTTTTTACACAAAATGAATTGCTGTGCATCTAAGGATTCATCCATTTAAACATAGACCAAAATTAAAATTTTAAAAATTAATGATTTCTATTTTTTTTTTGCTTTGTTTCAACTATTATTTTATACAATTATTTTTGCTCAGTGGTAACAAATAGGCTGCTACTCAATAAATTTTCCAACACCAAATCGATCAACCAATCACCATTTTTTTTCTTCTCTGGAATGATGAGGGGGGAAAAATAAATCTTATACAGTAAAGAATTGTGGAGAACAAAAAATTAATTCCTTTTTTGCCCAACAAAAAAATTAAAAGCAGCATGCCCTATTTTAAATTTTTTAAATTTCAAATTGATACTGATATATTATAGATGAAATGCAAGCATATTTCTTATATGAGGTCAAATAAACCTATATCTTTAAACATGATAGAGGATTTTGGTATGCCATGCTTTGTTAGGTAAATTCAATTTATTTGCTAATAGGAAAATTATTAATTGGGTTCAACCACTGCAAAGTCTCATTATCAAGTTTAAGTTATTTAACTGAATCATTTAAGTTGAAAAGCTCAACCCACTTGCCATCAGTACAATAAATCAATAGTTTAAAAAAATATATTTTCAAAGATTTAAATTGATGTAACGATTTGTGCCAAAATATCTTACCTGGAGCTGTTAAGAACAAATACAAAGAGTGTCGACATAATATTTAAAGTAGTTTGCTTCTTTTTATTTAAAGAATAAATCAAATTGAAACAACATTAGATAAATGTATTGTTTGGTAAAAGTATTCAAAAGGTTATTGGAAATTTGATCATTAGTTTAGTAAATTTAATAATATACACTTTTTGTTTCAAATTATGAACTAGTTTCCAAGTTTTACTTCTTCAGCTCAATCTGACTGTTTAACTTTAACAAAATGAAACATTCAGAGTGTCAGATTAAATCTTCTAAACTTTTTAAAAATAAAATTAATTACTCAAAATTATTTTTAAAGTTAATCAATATTAAGACAAATTTTAGAGATGTAAAGACTGGTTCAAAGGTTTTAAATTAACTTTGTTGAAGCACATAATCATTGTTTGCAGTTTTCACCTATTGCATAGGGTTAGTTTGTCATGTATCTTCATCATAAAATACAACTTACCACATAATCTGGGGGAGACTTTCCTTCACTAAATGCAGTGACATCTTTAGTTCTCCAATCAGTTCTTATGGTTCCAACAGTGCCCTGTGCACGCTGAACAATCAGTGGAACCAGACCACCCTCTTCACTTACATTGAACTAATAATATAAATGGATTTAACAGATGAGGAAAAGAGATGCCCACCATAGCTAAGTTGTCAAATGTAGTGTAATTTTCTGAATTTCTTTCAATATTTACTTTTCAGGATTGCCCAAAAAATGGTTAAGACTAATTTAATATTATTTTTTTAAGTTTAAAATACCAAAATTGTTCCTATGTAGATCTAATGAATTTTTAAAAATTATTTGAGTCACTATTTCAAACAATTATTTTAATCAGAATGAGCACAGTATGATTTTTTAAATAAATAAATAGATAGATTGAAAAGGTCACCTGTACTAGTTTTGTGGTGGGAGCTATTATAATGTCCTGTGGTGGAATGACCCCTAGCTGGTCTGAAAACTGTAGGTAGCCATATGGGTTATCATTCTCTACTATTAACATCTGTGAACTTTGTCTTGTGTTATCTATGGAGGCACCACTGGTATTGGTGGATCCAATCTTGCCATCATCAGATACTGCAGATGTTAGACGAACCTCAAATGCTTCATCTAGTTCTGGAATATTGTCATCTCTTACTCGTAATTCAAATGTCTGTGAAGAAATGTTTACTTTTTTTAAAAACAATTTTATTTTTGAAAGACATCGATTTGTGCAGTTAAATTGCCTCAATCAATAACATTTTTTAACAGTTAAAAAAATTAGTAAATAAGATTTTAAAAATTTTGTTATGTAAAAATTACATTGATTAAGTAACGCTTTCCCATACAACAATAAAGATACATTCCAGATGAAACAGGAGAATCGATTTTTAATTTCCAAATGAAAAATAAAAACAATACAACAAATACACTTCATACCTTATTCCTCTCACCACGTAAAAACACAACTGATCCATTGCTATTTTCAAAATCTTCAGTGGCTTGCTGCAAGCTTTGGCTCTGCCTTTGACTGACGATCCAGGATACAGTGACTGAGCCATCATCTCCTCGAAGACGTTGTACAGTGCAAGTAACAGTGGAGTTTTCAAGCAAGATTCTAGAGGGACTACAGTCTCCAGCAAACCCAAACAGTCCATTAGCGTTGTCACTTTTCATGACTGGAAATAAATACAATTCTGGATTTCACACATCAACATGTTGGCACACACAAAAATCCCAAAAGTAAACTTTAGTGGTTAATAAGGTTTTCAAAGCTGAAATTTGTTAAGCTAAATGTTAATCAGAACTTGCGGAATTCAATTAATAATTAACACTGAAGAAAATACTAGTCTCAGTAATTAATTTTATTTATGAAACATTGATATGCTTAAACACACCTGTTAAAGTGGTACGAGCATCAGTAGAAGATAATGTGGCTCCTCCAAAAGTGTCTAGAAGTAGAACTAGAAACACTTCTTGCCCCTCTTCTTCTATATCTTGTATCGATGATATTGTGAAGTTTTGGCTCCTTTCTCCTATGTTGTAAGTAAGTGTTCCAGAAACTGGTCTAATGTCTTGAGTAGGAATCATAGAGTAGAGTTCTTTCACAGCACTAGAATTTAAACAAAGAAATACAATTACTTTCTTCAGCCTTAACCACTATGCATAGGCCCATTCTGATGCAATTAGTAATTTTCCATGATAGCTTTAAAAAAAATAAATAAATACCTTGTAAAAAAAATCCTTACATTTGAATGATTTCATTAACATTTATGTTGAAAATAAAATAAATTCTAAAAATTCTTATTAATACTCTTTATAAAATTCATATAACATAATTCTTACCTGTCATCAAATGCCCTCATGAAAACTCTAATATCTTGTAGGTAACCCAAAAACAATTCAGTATTGGGTGGTTTAGCACCAACTAGCAGAATACCAGGACCCTCTAGTTGCTCTGAGTCAACTATTGGACTTCAGAAATAAAGTACACATCACTATTGGATCATCTTAATAAACTGTACAAAATGCCATTCAAATGAAATCGCAAGGGTTATCTGTTAAAAACTATATTAACACAAAGATAACTATCATCATAACTAGTAATTTATAACCGACTTGCTCACTATTAATTTTTTTTTATTTATAATTTTGATATTATTATTTTTTTAAAGTACCTTTTATTTCTAAAAAAAAAACAAATTAGACTTACCTTGAACCAACAGGTTTTCCATCCAAATAAAATTTGACTGTAATATTCCAAACTGCTACAAGTATATGATGCCACTTTCCATCACTAATAACAATAGGTACATCAGCACTAAGAAGCTGGTTAACCTAAAAGGAAAAGCAGAACCATTTATTACCAGTACTAAAGATATAATATAGATATATATATTAGCTGATTATTCCAAACTTATTATGAAATGAACAACTAATAGCAAATCACCTGAAGCCTAGTTGACATTCTAAACTGTATAGTTGTCATGGATGCAGTAACAATCAATTTTAGGCTATAATAATGTGTATTGCCATCACTTGTACAACGTGCAACTATGTATCCATCAGTATTTCCAATAGGCTGAACCCAGGCAGACAAGGAAAAATCATATGACAAATCCTTTAATGGTGGCTCATCGTCTGCTGACACTGTGACAAAACTACCTAATAGAAAGTTTCATAATTTTATTTTTAAGTAAACAATAAAAAACACAATGCTTAAGTAACAATGTTGCTTCTTTTTATTGTAATGAGCTTCAACGGCATCAGACCAAACTCTTTTGCCATGAACAAGGACGGAAAGGTGTAATGCTAACAGCATTTAAAGAAAAATTACTCTCCAATGTTACCTGAGCCTCCAGACATATATGCAACTTGAGTAGCTGTGAAGCTCCTTTGTACCTGTGATGGTGCCTGCTCTAAGTTAATAGGCCACTGACCGCTGAACAGTAGATCATACACGGTGGGAATATTGCCCCCTAGTTGGGCAGAGAAAACCTCCCACAGGACCTAAAAAGAAAAAAATATATTAATTTCAAAAATGTGCATACCTCATCATATTTTTTATTTCATAGCTATTCAATGGGTGTTAACTTCAACAATTCGTTTATTGAAATTATAATTGGTTCTACAAATTTACTTTCACTTGGTTTTGGGTTCCCTGCCTTCTTTCTACAACAAAGTTTGCCATTGTAGTGAATTCATTTCCAGGATCAAAGTCTTCAGCAACTTGTAAATCTCTTGATGTGGCTGCGAAAGCCATCCTGCCAAATGGGTCATCGCTTGTTGCTACCCTGACTGTTGCTACAAAACCTGATCTACCAAGGGATGCCAAGTTTCCATCAGCCATTCCCGTGAGTACTGTAAAAACATATGTAAATGGCATGGAAATGTCTTTTGTTGTAATAGTTTTTAAGAAAATAGTTTAACAAGGCATGTGGAAGCTTAAAATATAAAGACAAGACGAAAAAAGGGGGCTTCCTCATTTATTATCTTTTATAGTTTTTAAGCATACATTTATTCAGAATAATCTTTTCTCTGCTCACTTTTGGGAGCAAAAAAGAAAGCTATATAGAGGTAGAATTTTATCTTAGATTCAGCAAGTAAATAGCTTTTAGATTCTGAATTATTATTATACTGCTCACCAACAATTTGAGTCAGTGTCAATAAAAATTGTTCTGCAGGTTCAGGGATTCCATCAGCTAATGGCGTGATGCCCAAAAGTTTATGGTTCTCATTGGATGAGAAGTCTACAAAGCCACTGGTGTTAGCAAAGTCTACACCTGGCGCCAATAAAATATTGACCTGGCTCCTTAGTTCCCAGAACACACGCACAGATTCAAAGTTGCCACGAGACCTTAGGATGCTATTCATAAATACACATATATAAATACATTACAGGGTTAAGTAAACCCCATGACAATTTGTGTTGATTAATACAAATGTTAATAAACTATTTATTGCAAATATTTTCACAGTATATGAGTTCAGTTTAAGGGGCCAAAGTTATAAACTCAATTTAAAGGCTAATCAAAGTCTGTGGCATGTTTAGCTCTTAGAGGCTTACATTTCATATGAGTCATCAGACTTGGTGTCTTTAATATGAAACTAGACACTAATATTTTAAAAAAAACTTTCCCTTCACTTAATGCATAAAATTAAACTTAAAGAGACAACAGTTTCTTCTGTTAACCTCAAATTCAATAATTCAAACATTTTGTAATTTGGTTAATTTTCAAAACATACTCAAAGAAAACAGTGCTTCCTTCTTCTACTTGTTGATCTGCTGGCTGGGAAAAGTTAAAAATTCCGTAAGCATCATCATTTGCTAGGATTACAATTGTTGCTGTTGAGTTCCTTGTCACAATCATGTCCCCTGAAGATGAATTAATTTATTTTAATCATCTTATTAAAGTATTGCTTATTTGAAAGAGTTTTATTTAACAATTTTGTTTATAAAAGGGAAAGAAAGCAAATCAATTATATTGATTTTGTTTCTCTCTAAAGCCTAACTAATGAAATATTCTTACCTGCTACATCAGATAACTGCACAGTTAGGGTTTCATTTTGCTCTGGAATATTGTCATCCAGTATGACAACCTGCACAATCTTTTGCCTTTCCCCTACAGCAAATATCACATCAGTCAATGGGATCTGGATATAATCTCCTTCAACGGAAGAAGCTGACCCATCTAAAGTGCGACAGCGGACACGAGCCTCCTTGTTAATTCCGCCTTGCCTGACTAAAATCAAGTTGAGGGTTTGTGGCTCAGTAACATACCAAAGTGTCTCTGCAAAAAAAAAAACAACAACATGGGAGTAGTTCATATATGGTTTTTTTTGGGCACATATCTTTCAAGTGAGAGTCATGAAATAAAATAATCATCAGAATCTGATTTTTTTTGGATATAATTTATGTCTATTCAATTCAATATATAATTAGAACTTTTTATATTGCATAATTTTCACTAAAAAGGTATCAAAAATATTACTCTAATAAACTAGATGGGTGCAGTAATAGAAACATAGTAATTCTAGTGTTTATTAAATGGCAAGGATATGGTTTATTTACACACCTTCGCACCAGGCCCATAAAATATAGAGCTTTTTCTTGTACTATTTTTACCTAACATTACAAAAAATCAATTTATTTATTAATTAATATATCTATGGTGTTTTAATTATTTTATTCTAAAAGAACATTGAGTGAAAAGGGAAATTATTTTATTTCATTACGAGTAAATTCCACAGGATTGTCATTCTCTTGAATAATAATGATGACCTCCATATTTGTGCCAGCAGCAGCTCCATTATCAGGACTGTATAACTGAGCTACATAAGTTTCATCTATTTCTGGAATCTATGTTTGAAAAAAATAATGTAGCAGTCAAAGAAATACTAATTTTAAAAGCATACCTTAACTAATAACTTCTGAACCTGAATAAATTGATGTCATTAAAAAAATATGAGAAGTAATAGATAAGTTATTTATGACATAGCCAGAAGGTATATACACAATTCTTAAGATTCTTCATTGGTATTTTTTTTTTAAAAATAATTATTAAAACTTCTTAAATTTCAAAAGATGCATTGCGTAATTTATTATTTTTTTCCAAGAAAGAGAATATTTCAAATTAAATTCAAATTTAAACTGATGATCAACATCTAACAGTTTAAATTTTAATCAACAATAAATATGACGTAGTTGCAAATTAATCAAAAATGAAATTAGATTTTCTGGAAATTGTGAAGTGAAGCTGTTTAGTACTGGCTTAGTGACAGAGCTATATATTACAGTTCTCCTTACATCATCATTCACAACAGTCAGCACTAAATACTGTATAGATTGGCCTGGCTCAAAGACAAGCACTCCAGAAGGAGGTATCAAGTCATCTTGAGGACTGGGTGTGACTCTCCAGGGAACAGATATTCTATTAAATGTCCCAAAGTCTCGCTTGACAGGTAAGGTCACATTGGTTAATGAGCCTGCCAGTCCTTCACCTTGTAAGAATTGAGTTAGTTTTACATTGATAGAATTGTTTTTAAAGAAAGATTTCTAATAGTAATTTTTTTCAAGTTTTAACAGTTATATTAGAAAGAAACTATAGAACAAATAAAACTAATGACTAATCTACTTTAAGAAAATATACCATTATTTTTTTATAAACAAAGAATTTAGGCTACATTTAAAAATATACAAAGTTTTTTTAATTATAATTTTGTTGTCAAGGAATTAAGGACAGTTCATGTAATCTTTTAATTCAAATTAAAGCTTAAATCATCCTGTTTTTCAATTGGGAAAAGTTCACATTTATGCCAAAAACCTCCCATTTGAAATTGCTTGGTAAACAAAAATAATTTCATCAAGTTCGAATAGAAATATTACAAATGAATCTAATTATTACAGCTTATTATTATTTATTTGCAAAAATATTTACTTGTGTATATTGTTGAGGGATTAATTGCAAACTGAATGACTCCATAAGCGTTATCATTTTCCAGAACAATTATGTTAATGACATTTCTTTCTCCAATCACAACTGGGGATCCAGCAGAAGACAGAACAAGCTGATATGTCTCAGTTAGCTAGATATAATAAAATGCCTCTGTTAACTAGGCATAATAAAATGTATCTGTTAACTAGACAGAATACAGTGTATCTGTTAACTAGAAAGAATGAAATGAATGTTAACTAGACAGAATAAAATGTCTCTTTTAACTAGACAGAATACACATTTATATATTAAAACTGAGCAGAATAAAATGTCTCAGTTAACTTAAAAGAATAAAATTAATTCATAAAGTCTTATAAAGAATACAATTTGATAAGGGTTTGTTTGTCTTTTATTAAGCTTAATTTAATTCAGACAAAACAAAGTAAAACATGTTGGCTAAAAGCATTCTTCAGTAAAGTATATTTTTAAAGACTTATTAAAACTATGAATTATAGTGGTAAATGTTAATATTATGAATAAAGCGGAACAGGATTCACCTTAAGATATAAGAAAAAGAACATTTTAATTTAACTTTAAGTACATAACAAAAAATTGCTGTTATCACTGAACAGAACCACACTAAATCATCAAGACTAAACTTTCTTTTTATTTCATGTAGCCAAATGGTGAAGAGACATAGCTGACAGTTTTAAATGTATGTGTGTATAAATTAATATATATATATATATATTTGGTATTTATAAACTCAAGGAAATGCAGGTCTTGAGGTCTATAGCTTTAATTGATTCTTAGAGTGTTGTATAAATGGGGGCGGTAGAAGTAAATCCTAAGTAAACGTTACAAGAAATAGGAGCTGAAGAAAAACCTTAAGAAAAATGGTAAGAAAAATGAACAATATAAAGCTTACAAATGGGCCAATGAACAATGGCTCACGTTAGGGATATGATTAAATCTTTTAATGTCAAAAGCCCATTCTCGTGTATGCAACACATTAACAGTACAGTCTATTACTTGAATTCTGGTAGATTTCAAGTAATAAACTGAAAATCCCTATAGAGACTCCACCCCGAATAAAAGTTAAAATCACGGATCAAAACCCTGAAGACTTATATGTTTCTGTTCACATTTTGTTTTGGCAATCTAAGATACACTTCAATATTTATATAAGTAAAATGGTCTTTGAGATATTTTAAAAGCATGGGTTGGGACACCCCCCCACTCCCCAATGGATGAATGTGAAAACTACCTTCATTACTTAATATTACAATATCCTCCAAAGATGTAGACTTGCAAATATACTAAAAGCAGGTTTAGAGAATAAAATCCACTTTCCTACAAGATATAATTTATAACATAATGCACTAAGGTTCCCAATAAATAAATTATTGAACTTAAACAAAAAGCACAAAAATGCTTTCCTAATATCTAAGTATTTTAAGCGGTGGGGTAGAAACCATTCATGCCTTGTTGTGATAACCTATCCTACAGGTCGATTCCACGATAATATTGGGTGGTGAATGCTCTGTTTTTTTGTAAAAGTGTGGCCTACAATGCCACATTCAATTAAATTTAATAATTGAAAATAAATATTCATTATACACAAAAGATGAAATTTTGCAGACAGCCTACCTCTGGAATGCCATCTTTTTTTGGTAGAATTTTTGTAGTTAATTCTCTCTCCCCAGGGCGAAAGACCAGAACATTTGTTGCACCAAAGAACTGAGATGTACCATTAGGGTTTATCGAATACTGTACAGATTTCTCTTCTAAGTCACCACCTGTTCGTTCAACAATTACATCAATAACATCTACCCCCTCCTGAAATTAATGAAAAACAAAGATGAAATGTTTTCTTTTAACATTTCACAAAAAATAATGTCAAAATTAACAGCTGAAAATTAAAATCTTATATTAAAATAAATAATTAAAATAAAGCAGGTTAAAAAAATTTTTAAATATAAAAAAGAGCTCTAAAATCTGAGACTACTGTTTAAATAAATAAACTCACATTTACTGTGTATGTCAAATTCATTTTGGGAGAAAACTGTAGTGTACCTCCTGGATTGTCATTAGCATTCACTGTGATTGTAATCTTTGTCAGGCCTGGGCGTAATCTTTGGTTATCGGAAGGTTCAATGCTATCAAGAGTTACAGCAATATATTCTGCCAACTCAGGAATATCATCTGCCTTTATGCCAATGTTAAGAATTACTGCAGACTTACCTATGATTTAACAATAAATATGAAATTATTTCATCAAATTTCTAAATTCATTAGCTTTAATATTTTGAAAATATAAAAAATTTAAATAGTAAAACATCTGCTTTTACCACACCCCACCCCCCAAATTTTTAAAAATCTTTTAGAAATAATGTAGTGAAAACATTTGTTGTTTAATAATTGCGCAGTGAATCAGCAGCTTTAATTAATTCATTTATAATTAAGGCGGATAAGTCTCTAACTGAGCAACCTAAATCATTTAATTTTTTTATTTACCAGAGTCTAAGGTCAGTGTGCCTTGAAATGCTGTAACATCATTAGCATCTACGTTAGTTCCACTTAATGACCATCTAATCACAGCCATCCCACTGAGGCCTTCTCTGCTGACCAAAAGCCCCACCTAAAGAAAGGTTTACTTAATCAAATTTTTTACATCATATATTATAAAAAAATAATATGTTATAATGCTTTCAGATTAATGTTATGTATAAATTTAATTACAAAACTACAAAGCTTACAACTCAGAAGTTTATTCCATGAGCAATGTATTAGCCGATATTATTCCTAGACTTTAAAAAAAGAACTACTATTTTGTTAAAACTTATGCCTGTCAGTGTAGGATTTTCTTTATTTAGAATTCAGATTACACAATATTATGATCATTTATGATATAGAACAGGGGTCACCAAACTACGGCCCACGCGGGCTGGATCCGGTCCACGACATCATTTCATCAGTCCCACAGACAGTACTTGAATTTGCTTGATAAAACGTATGCAACATGAGATGTTGTGATACAATTTAATTATTGTGTTTAGAATACTAGGAGATTTCACCTGTGAGGAGACCTCTTGGCTGCTATGTGTCTTAAATTTACCATTTTCAATTATTGTATCTAGAGTTTGTTTCTGGCAATGTTTGCTTATTTTGCGCCATCCCAAGTCCTTCCCGGCTTGTGATAGCTCTGCCTACGCTCTGACACTACCATGGTTTCCATGGTTATCAAGGCAACACACACAAACACACATCTTTCCCCGCTCCCAGATGCAGCCAGCGCTCATCATTTTGTCAGTTATCCAGCCCACTGTGAAAAAATTTTAGTGACCCCCTGATATAGAGTAATTAATAATTATATTTCCATTTATGTACAGAGATCGTACTTTAGAGACAGTTTTTTATGCATTGACTTTATATGGGATGTAATGTAAACTCATGTGATAAAGTTTTTTAAGAAAACTGACATTAACATAAAATAAAAACTTCTCAGTCCAATTACCACCATTTTAAATAAATTTTAAAGCTGTTATAATTCTTTGATTTTTAAAAAACTTTTTAATAAATGTGGTACATAAAAAATATGAACTTAGGGTGGCAAGTAAATTTTAAAATAACTCCAACACAAACTTCTCACCCAAAAATAGATAAATATGTGTTTGTAAAGTTGGTAGTTAGGAGTTTGATACACTTGATTATTTAGGCTATTTTAAATTATTTCTATAGTTTCCTAAATGCTTTGTCAGTCAGAACTGTCAACTAACATGAAAAAAATGTAGGCTTATATCTACACTACCTGCAAAACTCCAGTATCAGGTTCATCAACAACTTGGTTGGTGACATTAAAAAATCCTGTCTCGCCATTTGCTTCAGATGATGTAACAAAAACAGAAGTTTGCAGATAGCTGCCTGTCAAACTGTGAAATACTCCAAAACGTGAAGCTGTAAAATAAAGATAAATGTATTAGGAAACGTATATCAAAGCCTTTTTTATATATATTTGTTGATATGTTAGTCTAATTTTTAACTTCTTATTATTTTAGCTCTTAAATATTATAAAACTGTTAGTCTCTAAGAAAATTTGTGTAATATTTATTTGTTCTCAAACACCTAACATTACTTATATAACATAAATAATTGACCAAAAACTTTATTTTAAAATGCTAATATTTGATCTCTTGTATTATATTTTCTTCTGTAAAGAAACTGTGTTTTTAGAAGGCATAGTCATATAGAATATGATTAGTTAGCCAATTTACTTTCCTATGAATCTTTAACTGATGAAAAGGTTATACTATAAGTTGTTAAATAACATCTAGTTCTGTAATAGCCTTTTATTTAAATCTCTATTAAAAAAAAGAGTTAATATATTGATTTCTGTGGTAACATCCTTCCACCACCAAAAATAAAGACCTGTTATCAAAGCAACGCCATTGATGGTGGCCTTAAATTCACCACCAATAACAAGGAATGTTGAAGAACTGAGCTCAAAGTCAACTTTGAAAGCATCTCTTCCTGCTGGCATGGTTACAGTCTTTGAATTAACGACAAGTATAGAACCTGAAATAGTAGTTATGTTTTATTATTATTCATGAATAAACTAATATAACGAAAGTTGCATTTTTGAGAAACACTATTGTTTTGTGATAACTATTTTTAATCATGAGAAATTATAAATGTGATGATTAAAGTCATTTGCAATGGAAGATATTTTTGCCTTGTATTTTATCAATTTTAACAACTTTACTGTTCCAACAGTATTTATAACTTACTGTTTGCCATGTTTAGTGAAGCATCACTGTAAGTAATTTTAACGTCCACTCCTAAGTCTTCAGCTCTTCCTCCTGAACTTGTCAAAGACAGTTGCAGCAGCCGAGGAGACAGATTCTGAATGATGTATAATTATATTGTTTGCTGCATTTGTTAACAATTTTAAATTATTTAAAAGAAGACCATGTCCTGCTGAATGAATGTTTCTACCATTAAAAGTTTTCTGTTATGATTAAAAACAATAATATATGCTGTGAATTTTTAGCATTTTCAAATTTTTTAATGTAGGCCTATGTTTGCTACACAAGGTTGATAATGAACAATCATTAACACAAAAAATTAGTATATTACGTTTCAAAAGAATTTTCTTTTGTCAAAAGCTTTCCTCAGTCCTTTGTATATTAATTTTATATTTCTCTTTAGTTAATGCATTGTAGTAAATGTTTTTGACATACATGACAAAAGAATAAAATAAAACTCACTGTGATGAGTTTTTGGTCAGCTTTTGGACCAAACTCTACAGCACCATAATAATTATCGCTATCCTCTATGAGCAGCCTAGCTTCTGTAATACCTTCAACCTTTGCGTCACCATTCACAGAGTTACGTTGCAATGTCAGAATAAACATTTGAGATGGTTCTGGTGTGCTATCTTGGACAATTGTGAGTGTAATTACTGCTTTATTTTCACCAGCTTGAAAATACAAAGTACCTGAGAAGATTCACAATAATCAAGTGGAATGAGATAATAAGTAAAGCACATATTTTAAATTTTAAAAAATTAACAACAAAAACATAAAGCAATACAAAATAAGACATTATTGCTGGCTTAAATAAAAATTATTTGACTTTTATCAAAGTATATACAAAAATATTCAATTACAGGGAATAACATTTAGTCACATTTGTCCTCATAACTCACACACTTTCTCAATCAACTATATTTTTTAAATAACACAAACCAAGAATACTGTAAAATAAATAAATTATATGTCACTAACCATTTGATGGCCCCACATCATTTATAACTGGGACTGAAGCTCCCCCATCTCTGTCTATAGACCACCGTACAGATACATTTCCGAAAGTTCCTGCTGACCGCAGAACTTGAAATTCAGGCACAGTATAAGTATCCTCATCTATTTGCAACAAAGGTACTCCTCCTTGAGGGCCTGGCTTGAAACTGATTATGCCACTTGGATTATCATTGGCATTTATGATGATGGTGGCCACACTGAGACTTAGTGGATAAAGTACAGCATCCCCCTGAATGAGAGTGATAATTGGTTTATTTATCTTACCATCAAATTTTTTAAACTACTTCTGCAGAGACTAAATCATTTAGTTCTAAACAAAATGCCAACACTTAAATGCAAAAATTGGTCAAGTATAAAATGTTGTTGAATGGAATGATATTATTTAAACTCATTTTTACTTAAGTCTAAAATGAATTTTATAAAATTCATTTCAGAAAACATATTGACATTTTGCAGGTTTTAATGAACAATATCATTTACTCATGAGGACTTTGCAAATGCATTTGAAGATTAAGAAAATAAAACATTAGGTCCATTAGAATACCTTAAAGTAATATATTTCAATTAAATGTTTTTTTAATATAAAATATAGGTCTTCTAAAAAAAAATGAAATTCAACATTAAAACATGACACACATTTGATGAATTTAGTAGCACTAAAACCTAACATACAAGTAATGTGATTTCTTCTCACCTTAACATTGGAAAGTCTTATTGAAAAAGACTCCTCAACTTCTGGTACTGTGTCATCTAAAATATTAAAGGTTATATATTTGTATCCTTCACCTGGTCCAAATAAAATAACACCATCAGCTCCATTAAAGTCACTACCCTGGTCAGCTGTACCAGATACAAATTTATAATCCACTGATACCACACCAGCTATGGGTCCAATGTTTGTTCCATCCTCCATTACACCTCGACTTATTGGCACACTGACACTGATCGTTCCAGGCCCTTCTTCATATCTGTATATAGCCTGTTATTCATTTGGAAATAAAATAATTTTTTTTAAGTTGTATATTTTTTACAGGTTTAAAAATAATTCATTTAAAATATTAAACAATTTTAGGAAACTAATTCTAGATAAATTAAGTCTTAGATTTTTTATTTATTTATCAAATACAATAATATATTTTATTCAAATAAGTTTTAAAATATTAATTATATTTCAGCTTAAATATTTTAAAATTCCATACATTTTGTTAAGCTATTTTAAATATAATGGTAAATGCACTATATAACTATCAACAGCTGCAACCTATCTTAATTGTAAGCATGTCTTTAATTATACTAGGTTTTAGTTCAGTGATCATCTAAAATAATTTTACATTGAACAGTTGTTTGTAAATTGATATTTCTTATCATAATTTTAAAGATTTATGAACATCAATGATATGGTATTTTCATTTTTTAAATACAATTCTAAAGTAAAGCTTACATTTGAGAATCTGACAGGTGCATCGTTGAAGCGAATGACAAGTTCTAATGTTTTGGATATAACTTGAGCACCATCTGTGGCTGATGTTAAGGTCACAAAAAAACTTTCATAGGATTCTGGTATCTGTTAAAGATATTAGGTCTATAGCATACAAATTTGAAAAAGCCATTTGAAAAAATTGGTATTTATTTTTAAAATGAAGCCTACGCTCAAATAAATTGTTGAAAATTAACAACTTAGTACTTGATAACACTTTAACCATTCAATTTAACTATTTACTATGTAAAATAACTTCAAGATATAATTTTTTAAATAGTGTATTTGAAATCTCAGCAACATAAAGGATTAACATAGGTCATATCTATACTCAAAGTAATAATCTCACATCATCTGCAATAATCTGGATTTGAATTATTGCTTCCTGCTGATTAGGCTGAAAGGTCACGGACCCAAGTGCTGGTGAAACATCCTCTCCAATGACAGCATCAGGAGTAGAAGAATTTACCTGGATAAGAATATTTAATAGACATTCAATATTGATGTTTCTACACTAATTTTAAAATTTAATGGTTTACTTATTAATAGTTTAGTTATTTATTTTCCATGTTGCACTAAATATCTGAGATTATTATTTGTCTTTAAAAAAATTCAATCAGTATTGTTTATTCAAAGTGAGCCAAGTTGACTCAGCACATTTGCTTTTAGAAGCAACAATGAATCTTCCAGTTTATCACTGCATCATAGAAGTGTCTTATATCTGATATGAACAATGTCTATCCATCCTGTTTCAAACATTTCATTTAAAGAAGTGTTTCCCAACATATAAACCCCATGCCCCACCTGAAAACATCAAATGGTTTAATTTAATGTACTGAGGAATATTGAGGGTATGAAAAGACCTAACACATGTTGTGGGCACCAATTGAATTGGGGAACAAATCAATGAGCAAGAAAATGAATTAGTATACTTAAAAAAAAATGTTTTTGTAACAGGTTAGTATACATATAATAAATAAGATAAAATGCTGCACAATAATCTGCTTACTCTGCTGTCCTCATAAATTATATGTTATATCTTATTTATATAATAAAAGATGTCTCAATCATAATAGGGGTCCAATTTTATTTCTTGCAGTTAGCACCATCAGTCTTCAGTTTGTCTCTGCCACTGCGCCCCCCTCTCCTCACTGCACCCCCTCTCCTCACTGCACCTCCCTCTCCTCACTGCACCCCCTCTCCTCACTGCACCCCCCTCTCCTCACCAAGTGGTAGAAATTTTTTTTTTTAAATGAAGTAGCTATAATGCTGTCAGGATGATGGAATTTTAATTTAATAACTTATTTAGGCATTGAGATTCAAACTATAGCACTGTAGGATAAAACTTAAAATAAGTGAAATATATTTGAATTTCAATATATACATAACAAACAATGATGTTGGTTCGCTTTAAAAAAAATTATCTTGTCTAATTTTGACCCCCACCATTTTTTTAATAAAAAAAAGAAAGGAAAGACTTAATGTGTTTCCCCAAAATTAATTTCAATATATTAATAAGACTTTATCTACTAAATACCATTTTATTTAATCATTACTATGAAAGTAAAAATTAGGTGAACATTACCATGAAGTTAACAGTGATGGTGTTGAAATAGGACACAGTTCTCTTTACTTTGATTTGTGCTACTGATGTGTAGCCATATTCAGTAACATACATGGGTGATGTCTGTATAAGAAATACAGGGTAAAAAATATTGAAAACAACTGTAATCTAAATTTAAAAATCAATGGATGAATATTAATACTAATATCTTATGATATGAAAATTGGTTCGCATAACTTTATTTATAAATGATATACTTCTTCTTTTCTTTTTTTTTTTTTTTAAATTTTTTTTATATATAAATATGGGTCTACATGATATAAGTACATTAAAAAATATATTGTTAGATTTTCTTGGAATGCTTATAAATTTCAATTAACAATATTTCTTACTCACCTCATCCAAGAGAAACACTCCGTAAGCATCATCATTAGCTTTAATAGTAACAGGAATCCTCTGTGGTGCGCCAACAAGAATGCTACTATCCAACACATAAAGACGCAAGTAGAATGTTTCATCCATTTCTGGGATGTTGTCATCTCTGGTGGCAAAGGTTACAGTAGTGATGCTGCTAGTGGATCTGGGTTCATAACTGGCAACTTGGTTTCCACCAATGAAGTCAGAATCTAAGTCGTTTTCTACCTATGAGAAAGAGAAGACCATTAATCATTATTATCAGGATTGGCTTGAGGCATGATGTCAGATATTGTTAAGAAACAATTAGGCCTAAAAAAAATGCATCTTTCAAACAAATGTTGCAAATTAACATAGATGACATATCATATATAAATGTAATTTTATCTCAGCAGTTTATCACAATCAACGTAAAACATTATTTTTAGTTCATTAAAATCTTAAACAACAAATTTTAATTCTTCCATTTAGTTGAGTTAGCCTACATATTATTGGTATTATATAGAATTTATAACTTTTATAGAATTTATAACTTTTAGTTTAAACTTTCATACCGAATTAAAACTTGATTGATCACGATCAAATAATTATAATTTATCTGTGGCATAGATCTATAGGCCTATATAATATTTAATATTATATTATTTATATATTTATTAATTTTTTTTTTTGGGGGGGGGGGTAAATTTATCTTACTATCTATATGAATTAATTATCAGTTAACAATGTGTAGTTTAAAAGTTTAGGAAAGAAATACCGAAAGGGCTAATTAAGATAGATCTTACCTCATTTCATTAGGTTAGGTTTCGGGATAGATTTAGGGTTCAGGTTATAGGTTTAGGTTTAGGGATAGATTTGTTTAGGGGTACATTTAAGAAATATTTTCATTATTTTTTAACGTTTTATTCTTAATTTTACAGGTCACGCCAGTCACGGCAATCAAGCTGGCGGCCATGGTAAATAAAACGCGGTAAGATCTATTCGAATTTACCTAGGATAGTTTTAGCGTAAATTGTAAACAATACAATTACAACTTTAAAGATTGCCCAACATTTATAAATTGAGATTTGTAGAGCCCGAGTCGACTGACTTTGAATTGGTGTGAGTCGTGAGTTTTTTTAATTGTTGCTTTGGAAAAGATTGACCTTGCGCACTTTGTGCAGGCTGCGTTTAACATCTTTATTTTTTAAACGAGCTTTCTTTTCCAGTACTAACTTCGCTACAATCATAATATCATTGATAGTGAGCCTATATTTAAAAAAAACAACAACACAATGACAAATTTTCTTTCGATAAGTATTATTTTGTCAGGGGAGTTCATTGTTAATCCCACCCCCACCAACCCGAGAGTGCCAAGTTAGCCGACGTTTGCTGAATTCGGCTGTTTCTTATGACTATGCTTAAAAATGCTTTTTCTAATTTTTTTAGTGTTTAGCCAGGCTCATAGAGCTCTCATCCCAGGGAGTGGCTGCGTTGTTGGGCGAGTGAGCTGACATGCAATTCCACCTGCAAACACAGACTGGGAATCAATGCTGCAGACTCACCGCAGTCTCCCTTGGCCCTCGTTATGGCCGTTGCCGCTATGGGTACTACTATTTAATTTTAAGAATAAGTTTTGAAGACATCAATAAATAAATGATATGGTTTACAATATAGTTTTTCAAAACATAGGCCTTAACCGGCTAACGATGTTGAATATAAATTAATAAACTTACCTCTACAATGACAAGAAATCCATTTTCGTTTATCCCAGATTTAGCAATTCTTACGTTGAAATAATCTCCCTCCTTCAGGACTGTAATGCTGCTATCAAAAAAAGCTACTTGCACAGAATTTTGTGCCATTGCCGGACCTGGCAAGCCCATGATCACAATGTACGGAACAAAGAGTAGCAGCATTCTGTCGATAAACGAATATAAAAAGTAGGGTATCATTTTTTTTAAAAACTGCTTTCGTTTATTTGTGATGCTGATGGGACCAATCAGTTATAGTGTAGAATATTCCAGTGTGCCGCACAAAACGAAAAGATATGTGGACTTACATAATTAGTTTAAGTCAAATACGACCTAAATAACGGCCGGTAAGATTGGAAACAACTTGAGGTCCTCTACATGTCTGTATAGTCAAAATCTATTTAATTGTCGGCCAAGGATTGAACTTGACCTGATGAATCCGCCACGGAGTCCTACTCTCTGGCGCGCATTCGTATTATCAGATAAATTAAATTATAGGCCTATTTAGGCTAAATATAAGGCTTATAGGCTCATCCCATCAGCTAAACCATTTACTGTTAATGCCACAACTTAGTATATGTTTAGGCCCCCCCCCCCGGCCCCCACGTAATAATGATCGGATCATTCTAATACATCCCAACATTGTGATAGATTTTGTTTGGCTAAAACACACTGGACTTTCTTGTGCTGTAATGTGACAGATGTTTGATGTCAGTTCAAAGGGTCAGAGTGGTTTCTCGGTAAATCTACTCAAGTGATTATTTTTTGTTTGTTTAAGAAGGCAACACATCATTCGTTTCCTTGATGCTTAAAACAGAAATGGGAATACAGTTAATAATAATTTAGACATTTCAGCCAGGCAAGCGCGACGGTGAGTTGTGGGAAGAAATAAAACGGTGGGTAGGGGCGTGACAGGCTCTGGAAAGTGATTAAAATTGTTTTATTTACAGTTATACGAAACAAATATCTACTTTTACTATAATGTTCACGTGTGACAGAAAGCACGATTTCTAATTTATCATCTGGTATGACAAAAATTGTGTAACTTATGTTTGAAGGATCCATTTACAGGTTCGGACCAGTGGATTCTATCGGTGTTTAAATGTAAATATTTAGAAAAGAGTTATTGAAATAGCTTCTATAGAGACAAAAAACAAACAAACAGCCCTACAAAGTTGGTGTGCCTTTTCAAATATTCCAGAACGCTCTAGAGTCTAGAGAAAATTCATTTGAGGGTGTGGCCAATCGGTAATCAAGAATCAATGAGGTGGATTGCCTCATTATTTATTTAGATGGCAAGTTAATTAAGTTCTTCCAAGGTCGACTCTCTACCTAGCTCTTCCCAAGCCCTGGTTAAATCAAATTAAGGCCTTTACCGTTTACAACAGTGACGATTTTAGTTATAGGCACTTTACATACATACACACACACACACACACATATATATATATATATATATATATATATATATATATAAAATATATATATTTATATATATATATATGTATATATTAAAATATATATGATATATGGGTGGCTGCCTGGAGCGGCATTTTTTTCTATGGGCAGCAAATTTAAAAATAATTTTTAAAAAATATTTTTTTTTTGAAGTTAAAAGGTATATTTATGAAGCCTTTCTCTCCCCATAATTTCATTACTTTAGAGTTTAAAAGATTAAGTGTCCTGGTTGCAACTCATCATGAGTGGCGTAGCAGGGGGCTATTGACACTCGGGGCGGCTCAATCTTTATTGCCGCCCCTTCCATGAAAAATACACTGAAAATGCCGCGCCTTAATGTAAAGATGAAAAGTGTCTCGGTCCGACCCCTGAGTTCACCTCTCCAACGGCTATGTGCGCAACAAGGCCAACGGCGAAAAAAGCGTGCACGCGTATCTGGAGCAGGAGCGTAAACGCTGAAAAGCAATGCCAGTTATTCCTTTATAGAAGAATCACATATGGATCTATTATATATATTCTTGACAAACACAATGAATTGTGTAGTTGGCTTTGGGTCTTTCTATTCCAAAGAACATATCATCATCGAACTCAAAATTCAAATAATGTCGATTGCAACGTTTAGATTGGAATTAGAAGTTTTAGAGATACAGTCTCGGTTTATTCCTCAAGTATTTTCAACGAATAACAACAATGTTATGTCAGGTTTCTGTCTAGGAATATTGAATTTTTTAAATAGAATTTGAAAAGTCTACAAGGGCAAGGCGAATAGTGGAGTTCCTACTTCAAGAACTTTCAGATTCAGGCATGTTTCTATTTTCTAGATGACATGAGAGGATAAGGATATGATGCTGGAGCGGACATGAGAGGACAAGGATATGATGTTGGAGCGGACATGAGAGGACAATGATATGATGTTGGAGTGGACATGAGAGGACAAGGATATGATGCTGGAGCGGACATGAGAGGACAAGGATATGTTGCTGGAGCGGACATGAGAGGACAAGGATATGATGTTGGAGCGGACATGAGAGGAGTACCACACACAATGGAGTACAAGTAGGAGTCAGAGACCTAAATCGAATATCATATTTTTTCTTCATGCATTGCGCATTTTTTAAAAAAATTTTGTGGTTGATGATGCTGCAGACCGTCTCTTGGAAGTATGGAAGCAGGGATACTTTTTTTTGGTATAATTCAAATCATAAACACTTTTTTCTGCATCAACGCATCGCCAGAAAATATAATTAGAACGTGTCAAAGAAGCTAAAGGTTTAGTTTTTTTTTTTTTTGCCACACTTTGGTAACGTAAAGTTAATGCTGTGTAAGTAATAGGATACCAAACATTTGAAGTTTAAAATACTCTCATTTTAATAGCAGACGACTGTTTACAAACTGGAACACTTGCAACTGTCACACGCTGAAGCTAGAGGAATAGCAAAAAAAAAATTAATTAAAAAAAAAACAACCCAGTTTGTTTGTACACTATTATTTCGTATAATATTTTATTTAAGATCAATAAACCTAAAAACATGTTACAAGGGGAAAAACTCTTTATTTTAAAAAACCCCAGTCATTTGAAAATCTAAATGCAAAAGAAAAAAGACGAAGGATTTGTTAAAGTAGTTAACGCAGCTCCATCTTTGGCAGCAGAATGCACCCCCCCCCCCCCCTTTTTTTTTTTTTTTTTTTTTTTTTTTTTTTTTTTTTTTTTAAAAAGGGGGGTGGGGTTTGGTGCATTCTTCTTTGGCAGAAGAATGCACCCCACCCCCCCCCCCTTTTTTTTTTTAAAAAATACAGCAAAGATCTTGACGGAAAATAGAGACAAAATGAATTTTAGCTTTCAGATAATAAAATTCTTCACTCATAAAAGAATTGTATAGACTATATTGTTAAAAAGATTTTGTATACGGCATTTATTCACTTAACCGTCGACTTTTATGGTTGTCATCTCACAGTGGCTTATGTATATTTGTGTATGACATTTAAAAAAAAAGAAGACGAAGAAGGTTGATGAAAGGAGGGAAGTTTTCAAAGAATGCGTGTACTTGCCATTAGCTTTAGCAACTGAAGCTGAAGATTTAATAGGCATTGATTGATGCAACATATCTGTGTGATGAGTTATTTGATTAACATTTTAATTTTTGGTTTTATCTGTGGCATATTATACTATCTATGTCGAACGGGTTTGGGTGCTCTTTTTCGAAATGTACCGTTCAGAGGCGTAACTGGGTTTTTGGCGCCCTTGGCTAATTTATTTTTTAAATAATAAAAATTTAAAAAATAGAGATTTAGCGGCGCCCTTTTGAACTGGGGCAGGCCGGCGCCCTTGGCAACTGCCCCAATGCCAAGCCATCGTTACCCCTCTGTGTACCGTGGCAACGCAAATTTTGCCTACCCTCCGAATCAGAGCGCCAAATGTCCAGCGATATTTTGGAAACACTAATTGAAAAATTAGACTTCACGCAACAACATCTAACATTACTGCATTTTAAAAAATAGCCAATACTTATATAGTTAATGCGGCGAGCGGAGCAATGCAATTAATTACAGTATGATCCGAAACCTTTTGCTTATGGCTGCACCTATTAGTACCCTGGTACCAGAATTGAGAGGTTGGGATTAAAAAACTATTTAAAATATTATTGTTAAATTTGTAAGACAAAATGGGGTATCCAATAGCCACTTCGTTTGCTTATACTCCCAAAGTTCTACAGAAGATCTCTCTCCTTTTGAAGATGACAAATTTCTGGAATTGAGAAATGACGGGAGACTCAAATAAGGTTCCCAAAGTTCCATGGGATGTTTCCTCGATTTGAGTCGAGGAAGACTATCCTAGAAATTCTAACGAAGATGTTACAGTTCTGCTACAATTTTCAACTACTTGTAAAATATGTGAACAACGTTTTTCTATTCTTGTATTATTTTTTTTAAAGTTATCGGCGGTTGTGATGAACTTCGAGTTGTTCAGATAATTGGTCAAATATAAAACAACTATGTTCAGCAAAAACAGACTTAAACGTCTCATTAGTTATTGGTTAAATTTATTTCTTTTCATTTATGCATGGAGCGTTTAAAAAAAAAAATATTTTCCTATGGTACTGTTTGATGTTCGCGCTTAATTGGTGAAACATTATTTTGTGTGAAATCAATTGATATAAAAGATCAGAGGGATATTATTCATTTGACATCCGTGAGAAATTTTTAAACAAAATGTAAACTGTTTAAAAAAAATTGTTAAACATTAGTTTTGTTTTGTTTTTCTTCATTTCTTTTTTTTTTTTTTTATGTGCAGCGGATAGGGGAGGTCTGAATGTGTCGTGAGTGAAAAAAGTTTGTGAAAGGCTGCTCCACGTGAACACGTGAGAGTCAGGAGTGGTGAGAGAAGTTTGCGAAAGGCTGCTCCACGTGAACACTTTACAGTTAGGGGTGGTGAGAGAAGCTTGCGAAAGGCTGCTCCACGTGAACACTTTACAGTTAGGAGTGGTGAGAGAAGCTTGCGAAAGGCTGCTCCACGTGAACACTTTACAGTTAGGAGTGGTGAGAGAAGCTTCTCGGAGTTCTAGCTAATTTAAAAAAATATATCTTTCTGACTACTGTCTTCAGATCGTTTGGTTGGATTAGCTACCGAACAACTGCAGAAGAGTTCAATAAGACCGAAGTTAGTCAGGATTTTGCTTCCTCAATAGAAGAAAATGCATTTTTTATCTTGAAAATTAAGAGTATTTATCAATCAAAAGTTTTAACTTGTATAGATTTGCCATTATAAAATTTTATTTTGTTTCGGTTCTTTTCTTTTTTTTTAAGTATTCTGCAAGAGCAATGAAACACTGTTAATCAAATCTTACAAATTTGCCAGTTTAAGCATTGAGTTTATGTTATGTTGGGCTACTTATAAGTTATAATATAATTATTTACATATTTTCATCATTCAGATTTATAATTCAATTGCATAACATTTAGTTTCCTAGAAAACTGAAAGCTATAAATAACAGAGTTATCAATATTTATTATTAATGGGCGGAATTTTTTGTTCTTGCCTACAGCACAAATCTCTCTAAGTACGGCAGTACGTCACTGCAGGGTTTAAACATATTGCATAGAGAAAAGTCTCAGAATCAAAATATTTAAAACCTGATAACGAACAATGGCACGCCATAGCCTACATTAGAGACATTTGATTATTGGATACGCTCATTATAATTCGTTTATTTAATAAAAAATTACGATAGTTTTCTGAACATTTATTGGTTTCAAAACACGTACGAAGGATCTGTTGCGTCCTTGTGGTTGGAGTCACCCATTGCTGTGAACTCATTGTGTCAACCACCCCCAGCCCCCGCCACACACTTTGTTTCTGACTTTCACCGTGGACCTCTTCAGAATCATCATATCCCTGACTCTAAAGAATCAACCTGAGTCTTGTGTAGTGTATGTAACCTAAGATTAAGTTTCTTTTATTAATTGAAAAATGGGTATTTATATATGAAATTCCCATTCATAAATGAATTTCAAAACGTCACATATAGTAATAAAGCAATCTTTTGCCCCCGTCAACAATATCTTCTGCTTTCATTGGCTTTTTCAGCATTGGTATTTCGATTAAAATCTCACATTCAGATAACTCATCATAGAAAGATGTCAATTTTAGGAAGAGGCAGAAGTAACTCTCATGCATTCCCGATAGACATTTGGTTTGAACAGGTGTTTTGAACTGGATTGTTGAGCGTGTTCGCTTGTGTATGAACTGGATTGTTGAGCGTGTTCGCTTGTGTATGAACTGGATTGTTGAGCGTGTTCGCTTGTGTATGAACTGGATTGTTGAGCGTGTTCGCTTGTGTATGAATGTTGTTGGTTGTGACATGGTGATAGATTGTGTAAGGGCGAGTTGTGATTGTTCCGGTTATGCGAGGTTAGTTAATGGAGTTTTAGTTGTCAGCATGATGAGTTATCGTTACAGTTGTAGTGAGAGGAGGTGCGGTTTCTGGCTAGTCGGTCGTAGTATAAGTGTCAGGGTAGTGAACATTTTTAGAGAGAATGTTTTGTGAACTTCCAGTTGCTATGAGAGGCTCCAGTAAATAAAGAACTGATATACAACTACTTTCATTAAAGGTTGTTGTTACTCTTAAGTGTGGACCAAGTGTGGCTGTGTTGTAGTGAAGTGTGGACCAAGTGTGGCTGTGTAGTAGTGAAGTGCGATTGTGTTGTAGAGATGTGTGGACCACGTGTGGCTGTGTTGTAGTGAAGTGTGGACCAAGTGTGGCCTAGACGTTCAGGGTGTATGTAAACTTAACCAACGGCCTTTTGTTTTCTGTTTTATTCTTGCATTATCATCCAAAGTGTATTGATGGCTTCCCTGTCGTTCTCTTCTGAAACCTTAATATTATCTTTGCTGTAAATTCTTCTTGAAGTGCTTTAACACAAAAAAGTCACATCGCCACTATCTTGGTTACCACGCGCTGTCAAGGGAAAAGCCCTTAATTGTCAGGTACTTCTGCGTAAGATTAACTCCCTAAGTCATTTCAGGCCAAAAGTAGAGATAATATAACGGATCCTATCAGAGCTCTGGTCTAGTTTGATATTTCAGTTGTGCTTTCGAAAATGTTTTCAAAGTATATCGCAGCATTTTCGTTACATAATTTGTCAGGATTTTTTAAAATTCTTTCATAGTTTCTAGTGTAAGATACGACAAACCTCATTATGTGCTCTTTCAACTGGAGATTTTATATAGAAAGCATCTCAAGGAAGTTCCCTTTCATTTTCTTGTGGCCACGTAATGTCTGGTTCTGCGTGGGATCGTTATCAAGCAACCTGTGCTCTAAACATGGACATAAAATATTTTGCTCAAATTCCAATAGATCTCGATTTCCCATTTTTTTTATGTAGGCCAGTGGCCTTTTTAAGTTTGTTTCGTCAGTGTGAATACCTTAGATTTGCTCTTGGCTGAAGTGAAGAGGCTCAGCAATAAGGTTGATCAGTTGGAGTAAGAGAGAAGGCGACCCAGACAGCTCCGCTGTTTTAAATGCAAGAAACCAGGTCACTTCCAGGCACAGTGTCCGGAAAACTCCACACCTTAGCTGTTCAGAGCCTGGCTGCTGAGGGTGGAAATTTAGGCTCCTTTTCTGACAAGGCAGTTGGCGTTTGTCCTATGACATCGGTGGAGATCCACGGCACAAACCTCCAGGGTTTGGTTGACACTGGGAGCCAGGTCAGCATCATTAGTGAAGAGCTTTTCAACCTTCACTTTCGGCAAAGGTGTCGAGTGCATGAGAGGCTAACATGGTTCAAGATTGTAGCAGCCAATGGTCTCACTATTCCCTATTCAGGATATTTGATGGCCGATGTGACAATAGATGGACAGATGATCAAGGACATGATAATTTTAATCTCCTCGAGTACCAGGACACATCTACTAATTGGAATAAATATTCTGAAAGAGATGCCACGGTACATGACCTCCTTGCCCGATAAGCCAGTTAAACCTCTTGCTACGGCACGCACTGGTCGCAGCCCGACCCTGTCCCAGCCAACTCCACCTGCTATATTACAGTCACTGGCTCCGACCCAACAAACAACGGGGAAATGCTTTTTGAGCCCTGTTCCAACATCCCAGTCCCCGGCCTTTTTGCCCTTCCAACTTTTTCTGTGTCCCAGAATGGGGTCATGAGCATCAAAGTGATGAATGTGACAGAAGACAATATTCTGATTCCCCCAAGGTTGACAATAGGGAGTGTCGAGTGTGCCAAGGCAGTGGTATGCAACTTTGTTGAGGAACAGAAGATTGACCCACGGGTGCATCAGCTTAATGTTTCTAAAGATCTAGACCTTAAAGACAGGCAACAATTGATGGTGTTGTTGGACAGGTACTCAGATGTATTCGCATGGAATGACACCGAGTTAGGCTTCACTGACTTGGTCAAGCACACTATCACACTACAGATGGATGCTCCTATAGCGCAGCCTTTCCGACGTATCCCACCCTCACAATTTAACGAAATAAAGCAGCATATAGAAGATTTGATACGACGTGACATCATATCCCCAAGTTCCAGCCCATATGCTGCCCCCATTGTTGTTGTGAGAAAGAAAACAGGAGAAATCAGACTTTGCTGCGACTACAGGAAATTAAATGATGCTACCCGTAAGGATGCCTTCCCCCTTCCTCGTATTGACGAATGCCTGGATGCGTTAGGTGGTGCAAGATTCTTCAGTACAATCGACTTGTCTTCAGGGTTTCACCAAGTAGCAATCGATGAGAAAGACAGGGCTAAGACTGCGTTCATTTGCCCCTGAGGCCTCTATGAGTGGAATCACATGCCCTTTGGCCTCTGCAATGCACCAGCCACATTTCAGAGATTAATGCAACTTGTCATGAGTGAACACATCTTCAGAATTCTGCTTGTGTACCTTGATGATCTCCTCATATATGCACCAACCTTTTCAGAGCACCTTGGTCGCCTCGAAACTGTTTTTCTTCGGTTAAAAGAAGTTGGCCTGAAACTAAATCCAGAGAAGTGTTCTTTTGGTTCGTCCTCTGTGTCCTTCTTGGGCCACATAGTTAGTGCTGAGGGAATCCACACAGACCCGGGTAAAGTCTCTGCTGTTGAGGATTTCAGAGAACTTCAAACCACAACAGATGTCAGATCATTCCTTGGTTTGGTAGGATACTATCGCAGATTTATAAGAGGATTCTCGGATATTGCCCGACCTCTTCACATGCTTCTAACTGGTAGTAAAAAGGCCAAAAAGGAACTGATAGGTGATAAGTGGACAGAGGATTGCCAGCGCTCATTTCGGCAGCTGAAGACTGCCTTGACATCTGCCCCAATTCTTGGATACGCTGACTACAAGGAGCCATTTATCCTAGAAGTTGATTCGAGTTACAGGGGTCTAGGGGCAGTGTTGAGCCAAAAGCAAAATGGACTGTCACGTGTCATTGCCTATGCTAGTAGGTCTTTGAGGCCTGTTGAAAGGGCCATGAAAGGGTACAGCAGTTTCAAACTAGAACTGATGGGTCTCAAATGGGCTGTTACTGAAAAATTCAGAGGCTATCTCCTCGGAGTAAAACAATGGTCTTCACAGACAACAACCCTCTCACCCATTTGAAGACAGCTAAGTTATCTGCTGTGGAGCAAAGATGGGTGGCTGAGCTGGCCTCCTTTGACATCGCTATTACATACCGCCCTGGCAAACACAATGCCAACGCTGACACTTTAAGCAGATACCCCACATCAACTCCAGAAGGCCCAGAGGACACCTGGACATCTGTATCAGAAATAAAGGCATGTACAGCCATACCTTCCCTCGCCGTTGACAATATCAGTGATGTCCAAACTGTTGATGAACATAATGACCCTGGTCTAGGTCTAGAATCAGATTTCTTTCTCCAGTCCCTACCCCCTGCGTCTATAGTGGATGCCCAAATGAATGACCCCACCATTGCCCCTATAAAGGACTTTGTCATTTCCTCCAGATACCCTGATTTACGTCAACGCTCATCTCTTCCTAAGTCCTCCATGAAGCTCCTGAGACAGTTTTCCCGCCTAAAGGTCAAGAATGGAATTCTAGTCCGAATCATTAAAGAACCAGGTGGGGATGTTCACCAGGTAGTCCTTCCATCCTCTCTCGAGGCTGAGGCTCTACGTCTTGCACATGATGTCAGCGGACACCAAGGACCAGAAATAACCCTAAAAATACTCCGCAGTCGTTGCTACTGGGTCAATATGCAAGAAACTGTTTTTGGCTACTGTAGGGCTTGTCTGAGGTGTCAGACAGCAAAGTCACCAGCTGTAAGAATATTTCAGCCCCCAGGACATCTCATTGCCCACTATCCTCTGGAAATAGTGGCTATGGATTTTACACGACTAGAAATGTCAGCCGAGGGTATAGAGACAGTCCTTGTGTTGACTGACATATTCACAAAGTGGACTAATGCTGTGCCTGTTAAAGATCAGACTGCAGCTACCGTTGTCAAAGTCCTCATAGAAGAATGGATTCCCAACCTAGGGGCTCCACTCCAGCTGCACTCCGACCAAGGGAGAGCTTTTGAATCTGATGTCGTACGTCTTCTGTGTAGCCATTATGGCATTCAGAAATCACGCTCAAGCCCGTATAACCCCAAAGGCAAAGGCCAATGCGAGAGGTTTAACAGGACCATGCATGATCTTCTTCGAAGTTTGGCACCACGTGAGAAGAAACACTGGCCCAAGCATTTACCAACGCTTGTCTATTGGTATAACTCGACACCCCATTCATCTACAGGCCAGTCTCCATACTGCCTACTGTTTGGGAGAGAACCAAATCTCCCCATTGATTCGTTGGTATGCATGCGGTCTCAGGATAATTCCTCAGCTCATGAATATCTGTTCAGACACCTGCAGAAGCTTGCAGACCTCAGACAGCAAGAAACTTCAGCCATCAAACAAAATGCAGAGGCAAGAGAGCTGTGCCATATTTCCTCAACCAAAATTGCAGTCGGGGACAAAGTTTTAATGCGTTGCCACCCACCTGGGAGAAATAAGATCCAGGACAGGTTTCACAACGTCGTCTATGAGGTCATCGGCCTACCCCATGCTGAAGGTGGACCCTATGTCATACAAAGAAATATGTCCAGTATGCCTATACATGCGGCTGCGGCTGAACTAAGGAAGTTCACAGGGCGACAAATGGGCAACAGTAATCCGACATGTAGTAAGGCACAAGACAGGCCCCCTTCTGATCCAGAGGAAGCTGTTTGTGTTGGATGGTCAGGTAGTTTCAGTGAGCCTGGTGCGGCTATCCCACAACCTAACACTGGAGCCGGTGATCAGCTGAACTTGGTCAGGAGATCCGGAAGAAAATTTAAACCTGTACATAAGTTAAACCTTTAAATTGTTTTGTAAAAATTATTTTCTTAGTTTTCTTTGCTGTTACTGTTAATATTATGTTGTTATTTAAGCAGAGACTGCTTACATTTTTGTGGGGGTGCGTGTAGGCCATTGGCCTTTTTAAGTTTGTTTCGTCAGTGTGAAATTTTAAGTTTGTTTCGTCTAAATGTATGTTTTTGTTCTGCTGGCCCCCTTTTTGTGTTAAGTGGACTCCCCGTTTTTTTGAAAAAGACTATTTAAGTTGCTAGTGAAATGTCGAGACGACAGTATTCCATTTCAAGGTTTAAGTTGTAGCACTAGGTAATTATTTTGTTTAACCTCTGTTATTTTATATTCGCATGTTTATTATAGCCTTTGTACTTTTGTTACTTATTGCTTATTCAAATTATAATTGAATATGCTTGGGAAACCTTTTAAAAGTACATGTAGTTTGAAATCGAACCTACCTCCCACGCTGGGTTTTCTATTGATGCTTATGTTGTCTTTAACTTTAAACATTGTTTTACTTTTATATTTTGTCATCCCCTGGCCTGTTATTATGATTATTTAGTTACTTGTGTACATATTGCTTTGAGGCCTGTATCTAACACTATTTAGTTAAGTTTTAAATGAGAATGTGCATTATGAACATGAGTTGACCAGGTCAACTAAAGCGGTAATATTTTGATCAAAGCTAGACAGTAAATACTATGTATTACTGATACTGCAATGGGTATAGGTAAAATACCTGCGTACATTTGTCTCAGATAATCATGGTCTCCCAGATTCTGAGTCATGCCTCTAGTGTATTTGATACATTGATACATTAATCCTTAATGTCTAGAGTGTACCAGGCAGTGGTGTGGCCTCATACCGGTATTAACAATGTTTTAATACCCTCATTTAACTTTCTGATATTTGCTCTTATTTTTATTGTAATTCATGAATTAATGTGTTTTATTATTTTATCTTCCAGCCGCACTAATTGGCTGGTTGGGTTTTTGGTTATCTTGTATAAATAAATGCTACCCTTCTCACCTTCCTGAGTTTGTTAAGTGAGTCTATATCCAGAGCTTACATTTATTAAATATACTTTTTTTCGTTTAACAGTAACATTCCTGATGCATAAAAAAATGTGAGGAATATTTCATGTGTGGAAATGTCTATTTTGTGGGAATTTTTCGTGTGGGAATATTCTGTGTGAGAAGTAATCCGCCTGGTGGGTTTTCTGTGTGTACAATCTTCGAACGAAGAATAATCATGGGATTTGTAAATCGTGGGATGAAGATTCCGTTCACCCGTTTTGTCAAGACTAATTCTTGCCGCCAGTGTTAACCATCTTTCAATCAGGCGTAAGTACTATTCGGATTTCTTGTGATTACATAGGACTTCTTTTCTGGCGGCAGCCTGTTGTGACACCACGCTTTGCGCAATCGGTTAGGAAAATGGCTCCAGTGAATATGTTAAATTTACCTTTTCCATTTTGTTGTCACTGTGTGAGGGTTTGTGGCCCACAACCCCCAAGCGACGCTACTTCGAAGGGTGTGGGAAAATGCGTATTATTTTTTGTTGATTTAAGAAATAGGCCTTTAATTAACTTTCGGTGTTTCGTTAGGGAAATTTTAGCCATTCTAGACATACCCGACGTCTGGATGTGACCGGATTCGTCCTGGTTTAGAGGCTTTCATTTGTTGTTAAAGTTTTTAGTTCGAAAATGTGATGTACTTTAGGATAAATGATATGCATCAAAAGAGCTACAGTTGGTGTCACCTGTTACACGCATTTGTAGGTCACGTTCTATGCGGGTAACGCTTACGGTTACATCATTGGAATATGTTGACAACACTGGCGCTGCACATGTGTTGAAATCTGGTCAACAATATCGCATCGTTAATTGGGGCAGTCAGTTTTTATTACGATGTTGTAACAGAATGGCGGAAGTACGTTAAAACCAAGACAGCAACGTTTACGAGTGAAGGTCTCTGAGTTACGGGCCAAAATCAATTTCTTTCGAACAACATCGGATGAGTATTCCATTAACCAGGTGTGAGGCTCTGTGGGCGTGTGGGGAAAGGGGGGGGGGCGCAAGTTCATCGAAGATGTTTAGAGAGTCGAGTCGTTGAGGTGAATAACAATATAAAATATTTTGAGAAATTCTTTTTAAAAAATGCCTAAAACAAAACAAATTGCCATGTAAACTACGTCAAGTATTGAGGAATTATTTAAATACCTCATTATTCAACACAAAGGACGTACACACATTTTATAAATACAACAATGGAAACTCCTAATTATGATTACCGGCACGTAAGACGCACCCGAGGTTTTGATGGATGGGAAAAGTGCGTCCTAAATCCATGGGATGACGTCAATTACTGGCGTCGGTCACGGTCGGTGGAGTGACCAAAAATGGAGCCGGGATGGCGTATGTGTTATTCTTATGGTTAACACCTTGACTCTGGACATAATGGTTTAACGTGTTTTGACAAATCTGACTTTAATGACAGGCCCAACCAGGGAGGGGACTCAGACAAATGTTTAACCATGACTATCGTTGTCTGTGTAGTGTCCATTTCTTAACGATCGATACTACTAACATATCAGTCTTAGTATGACTTGTGTGTTTTATTCATCAAAGAACGTCACACTATAGCCATGCATTGTTTTGGAGCTGGATGTTCGCTATTTAATATCCATAGTATACATCTGACATACATAACTTCACATTTCCTATGGGGCTGTTCATAAAGTAGATCCAACTATTTTTGACAACTTTTACCCCTCCCCCCCGTCACAATCTGTCACAAATCCCCCCCCCACCCAAAAAAAAAAAGTTCGACACACTTTACAACTATAAATGTAAAATTTAATCTAAAACACACTTATTATTAAACTTTTAAATTTATAAAAGTGAAATCTTCTGTCAGAATATATCCATTACAATCTTCTGTCAGAATATATCCATTACAATCTTCTTTCAGAATAGATCCATTACAATCTTCTATCAGAATAGATCTATTACATCAGAAAGTTTAACATCACTTTCCTTTTCAGATTTTATAGGTAGGATAAAAAATAGATAATTTGTGACGTCACACACCATCTATTAAACCCCCCCCCCCCCCGAATCACAAACCGTCAGACTTTCTTAGACCTCTGACGTCCGTCCGGTACGTGACGTTCTTTGTGGACACCCCCTATATAAAAAAATCATATATAGAGAGATATTGGCGTCTGACACGTCTTGTTGGTTTAAGTAAGCCACAAACAGTGTAGGTCTAACTACGTAGAAATGTGATTAAAAGATGGTAGTATGGCAGCTGGCAAATGGTGTTGTCGCTTCAACATACATATTTATTGTTCTATATTATGAAGGGCCGAGTAGAAAAGTAATTAAGTGTATCTTTGAAGTTTTGAGAAAATTGTGTTTAAAATTTTTAAATTCCTATTTAGATACATTAAAATCTGTTCGATGTAACTCTGAATCAAACACTTGTGGACATTTTTCATGAATAATATTTACAGGAATGATTCAGAGGAAGTACTCAAATATAATGCCTGTCTTAACTCATTTTTGGAAAATTGTAACTTAAGTACTTTTTCTACTCAGCCCTTCATATAAGCTATAAATTGTTACAATACAAGTGAAGATGTTTACATTGGTTAAACCATGAGCACCCACCTTGTTTGTCGAAAGATGATGTTAATGTTACGTCTTATATTCTTGCTTCGTGGATTTATCCAGAGAGTAAAGTCACTCATAGCGGTAATCCACGTTATAGTTAAGACCATGGAAGGAGTTAATTTTATTAGCTCTTTCGTTTTTCATTGAATTACGTAAATCGTTTTAATAAACACTTGTTAATTTTTAAAAAAATAAAATATTGACAGATATTTTGTTTAAATTACTGATTCGATGTAAAAGTCACCTCAGCCAAGCCCCGAAATGTGGTCATGTTTAATTTATTCCATAATTTACTTGGTTGAAAATATCATCACACACTGAACGCTGTAGTCCACAAGCTTATTCACCACAATTAACACTCAATATATAATCAATGAAAAAAAAACAACTTTACTAATACACGTTCCATAGACGAACTAAACGCATTTCCTGGAGAGACTTGTAGCATTGGAAACAATTTGTTTACTTGAGAGTATAGTAGCGCGCACACGAACACTGAATTCTTCCACCTTGTTGCGCGAGCCAACGTGCACGGTCCACTGAATGACTGGTGAAAGGGGGCGCCAGCTGGAGTGAGTCGTCATCCCAACACGCCCATTACGCTCCAGCAACAGATGGTTTATTGCATTGATCGGTGTGGTCTACGTACAGATGGGGGAGAATTTTCATTGCAGCTCCTATGTAACGATTCGGTTGGAATTAATCGAAGCTGTCTACTCTAAAGTTAACATTATTTTTAATGTAAATAGAAAACTAGGTATCAAAGTATCGACACGTCAAAAGGGATTTAAAAGTAAAGATACAGATTCTAGAGCTGGGCTGTCGGGGCTGTCATCTATAACAGCTGCATTGTACAGCCAAAGACAAGTTCACTTACAGTGTTACACTAAAAGTGCAACAGTTTATAATCAAAATAAACGTTCTAAACGAGCATACAATACATATTATGATATACAATTTTTATGAAAATTATCACAAGCATTCATTCCAGCTCAAAACAATTCATTCTCGTGACTTGACCTCGGCACCGTCGAAAGTGTATACTATGATCCTCGGAGTAATTTATTTGCCCTTAGTCACCAGATCTCAACTACGCCTTTAGTCGCCTACCTGTTAAACTGTTATACGAAACTGCCAAACTCTAATAATATTTATAATATTAGTTTCTCAACAAATAGCTTCATTTAACCCTGTTGTAGGTGTGGCCTTGTAAAGTAATTCATTGATCAGTTTCAGTGTTGCCTTCTTTGCGTCTGGGTTCATTGATATTGAATGTTATATTTATTTAACGTGTGATCAATATCGTAGATTGTTAAAACATTATGACGATGGCGCTGCTATGTCTCGACTACATTTTTATGATGTTAGAGCTTTCGTATTTTTTATCGAAATCAGATTCGTAAAAAAAATAAAAAATTAAACTTTTAAAAAAAAAAAAAAGACTTTCTATCAAAGAAGTTAAAACGCCCTAAAAAGTAGAAAATAATTTACGATATCTTAAAATGCATGACGCAAAGAAAGGCTGCAGAAGTCCAGATGATCACGCTAAGTAGCCAAAGGATTCCAAATGCATAGAGACGAAATTTAAATATATTTTATTTTTATAATTTTGAAACATTTTTCTGCACAAATATGTCTGTTTTCATAATTTCTATAGCTGAATAACAATGATAATCTTGGAACTTTAAAAACGTTTCTCATTTTCTCTTAAATATTTTGGGATTTTTAGTTTGATAATTTATATATGTCTATAGGTGTCCGTCATTTTTGAGTTAAAAATTCTTGTCATCTAAACGCAGGGAAAATGCATTTCAAAACACCAATCCACCATCAGAGATTATCCAATGAGATAATAATTATTCCCTTTGTGTGTCTGGAACTAACACAACAGAAACAATTTTTGGAGGAAAACTTCAGTTTTCAGACTATACAGTGTAGACATCTTTAAAATACTTATCACAATTTTTTAGTTCGAAGATAATTATGAGTTTGATGATGTGCTGAAGTCCAAAATATTAAATTTATTAAAATAGTTGTCTTTTTGGCGGTTAATATTAGCTGGACGTGCCTCTAAGTGCCAAGAGCATTAAGATTTTTAATGTTTGAAATCTGACCTATTTAAACTATGAAAATAACCGTCATTCATGACGGGTAACAGTGCTAGTTGTTTTCATCCTTGTGAAAGACGACACTTTTGTCTACCGATGGTGTGTTGATCTCAACACCCCGTTGCTAGTGTGTAGGAATACATTCCATGATTTTAACTATCCATATAATTTGTTTGGCTCCTTAGCGTCAGTTCACACGATAAAATTTTCGTTCATGCATTTGATGCAATTTTAGAAACCACGCACAAAATAGTGCATTCATACGCAAATTTGAAAGGAATTTGATCGTTTGAACTAAACGCTAAAGAATCGAGTAGGTTGTGTATGGGTGTTTATTGATTCCTTGATGTTCTCCGCATTTTACGTCATGAACCAATACCGCGATTGAACGATTGACCATCTGCTCTTACAATGTGTGATTATGACCGCTTTGTTTACCTCAGTAACAGCTTTCTAAAGTCCTTCGGGCAGTTTGAACGTTAATCGAACCTATCATAAACATCAATGGCTCCGGCGCACGAAGCCTATCACAATGGATTGGCGTCCCCTCGCACTGCATGCAGCATTTAACTAATGATACACTTGTAGCCCGGGGATATCACAGCAATGCAAGACTATTTGACTCTCAATCAATGAAATTAGGGGGAAAGGGGTTTATAAGACACACTCAAAGTGAGCAGACATTTTACATGGGATTCCCGGTACGTCATGACGGTCAGTGATGTACTCTCTTGATCTTGAGAGGAACAACAGCGTTTACAGTAATCAAAGATTAAATCAGGGGTCGGGGAACTTTATATTAGCTAATACCCCAAACTATATTTGTTTTCTACGTTAGATCATCGACTTGAAACATAACTTTGAAAGCGTGAACACAATACACAAAGGGGCATTTTGATTCTAATTCGTTAATTGATTTTTTTTTTTTTAAAAAAAGGTCTAGGCTCTCCGCACATTGTTAAATTTTTATGAAGATCGGACACTTCTTGTCTGTTCATGGTTCTATAGATTATTCTTCCCTTGCTCTTCAACTCAATGATTGTCTCGCGATGTGCATCTATAATTTATAGCTGGGAGGGGTGTAAAGCAATCATTAGTCACCGCGAGGCTAGATGATAAGGGAATGGATTGGCAGAAGGCATGCAACTGAAATCTTGAATTGTACTTATGTAAGAAATATAGTTTAAAGATAACAAAAGTGTTCAAATTAATTTGAGGATTTTCGTGGTTTTATGATAAGAACTTTCATTTCAGTTTGAGAGTTTGGTGCGCTCTAAATATAGAATAACATTTGAAGCTTAACCAATCAAAATAATACGCTGACGATAATAAAAGTATTCCAATAATGTTAACTTTATAATATAGTCTCTCAGGAAGATCCAGCTATAACTTAAACCCTGAGTAATAGCCTCAACCATCACAGGAGGCATGAGCCAGTAACCAACATGGCGTGGGATCAACAGCCAGGTGTTAATGAAAAATTGGATGTTAATGATCCAGTGTTGAAAAAACTTATTGAACGACCCGGTGTTCATGAAATAACCAAATATTTAAACCCGACAGTCCAGAGTGAAGTAATAGAGACGCTGTTTACTTATTTGAAAAATGCTTTAATGGATATATAACTCTCATATTCATATATGATAAGATTTTTTGTTTTGCGGTCATCACAGACACAACTCAAGATACGTCAAAACTTGATCACATGAGTGAAGTATTTTATTATGTGATGATTGAGTCTGACTCTGAAACTCGAAGACGAACCCAAATTAACATCAATGAAAGTTTTCTAGGCTTCCATGCGTTTATGGTCAAAATGCTGCAGGAATTGAAGAAGAGAATTAAGTGCATAAATGATAAAAGATAGAGGGTTTGATCTGTCGAAATGTAAGGGGCCACGGCTATGACGGTGCTACCACAATGAGTGGTGTCTATGGGCCAAGGCTATGACAGAGCTACCACAATGAGTGGTGTTTATAGGCCAAGGCTATGACGGTGCTACCACAATGAGTGGTGTTTATAGGCCAAGGCTATGACGGTGCTACAACAATGAGTGGTGTCTATAGGCCAAGGCTATGACAAAGCTACAACAATGAGTGGTGTTTATAGGCCAAGGCTATGATGATGATGTCCCAATGAGTGGTGTTTATATGCCAAGGCAATGGCTACGCTGTTACAATGCGTTGTAATCTGCTCTGTAGTTAAATCACGTAATTTGGAAAAAATGTCAAACGCTTTATTCATTCATTGTGTTACACATAAACAAAACTTGGTTCTGAATGATGCAGCTTCTTAAGTGCTATTGTGTTTATAACAAATACTATAAATTAAGTTATTCCCAAATAGAATTCTTGTTTATTAATATTTTTTATTTTAACAATTTATTTCGCTAAACTCCATTGATAAATGAATTTTAAATATATATACTTTCTATATAAAAATGTGGTCGTCACGTAAAGCAAGTAAAGCCTACTATTATTTTCCTGAATATTTATAAGGTTTAACAGATTCAAAAAGAGAACAAATACTGTTTTGCAGAAAAGGTCTTTTATTAATGACAACTTTTATAAATTGTATATAAATGACAAAAATTATTATAATAACTGTATTTTTAAAGCATTGTGATATTATACTATTAACATCCTGCTCATCTTTTTAAAAAAATGGATTTATATAAGAAATTATCGTGTTAATTCTCTATGCAACAATGTCACGAACGCTACCAGATGGTAATGATTTCACTAAACAAAGTTTCTGATTATTTTACTGAAAATGAGATTCTTTAAATTACCGCAAGTGCGTGTGGTGTTATGTTCTTTTGTTTTACGTAAATATTCTCGATTTCAATATGGTGTTATAAATCTGCTGTATAAAAGGGGGTGGGACATTAGAATATTTATATAGTTCATGGGCGTGAAAAAAGTGTGCGGTTGCGAAACGGGGGGTGGGGGGGGCGGAAAGCACTAATTGTGAATCTTATAAAGTGGGTTACTTGATTGCATAATTTTTCGCAAGTAACTTTGATCGATGGGAAGTTCGGGCAGCCAACTTCCCCCCCCCCCCCCCTTTTTTTTTTTCCACTTCCTCCTCCCCTAGATGTCTGAAATAAACACTGATAGCTAATAACAATAAATAATTAAATAAATGTTAAAATACCATATGTGAACAACGAGAAGTAGATGAGCGGCTTAAAATAAGGAACTGCCGGTTTTTGAAACATTAATACGGTATTTAGAATCGAATGCTGTACAGATATCTAGATTTGTTTTTAAAATGCCGGATCATCAAATTATTGTTAGTAACGATATTTAATTAGTTCCATTATTTCACTAATTATACAAAAAAAAATAACAATCAATTAGTTGTTTTTTTAGTATATTATATATTCGCTTTATTGTTGTACACATTTTCTCAGGAGGGGGGGGGGGTATTAAATCTATCAAATAGACTTAATTTAACTTGTTTAGTTAAGTAAGTGTTGTTTTGGAAAAAAGGTTGGGGTGGGGGGTGTTAAATAAATTTGTTGTTGGGTCCGTGTTGAGATAGCTTTGAAATAGGTCTACATAATTATTATGGTTGTAATTGTTGGCCCTATGCCTATGCCTAATTATGCCTATCCTATGCCTATACTATATTATTATGCCACTTAAACTTTAATACCAATATTATTAGGGAATAGAGGTAGAGAGATAAATAGACGACAGAGGGAATATTGAGAGATAGAACAAGAGAAGAGCGCACAATATTAGAATATAACATTTGATATTAATTTAAGTAAATAATTGTGCCCTGTCATAACCATAACATTAAGTGATTAACTGAGTGCACAATTCGGCAGCCGTCGTCAAATGAAAAAGAGAGTTAATAAAGAGCAAGGGGGATTACTGTAATAAAATTACAACTATTTCCTGGTTGTCTGGTGTAAATATTATTTTTAGAGTTTGGGCAGTCACCTCTATTAAAGTTAAAGCCTTAAGAACAAACATTCTTAAAATACACCATCAATGTTTGATACACGCAGGTAGTGTAGTCGAATATGAAATACCGATGTAATTTTAATTTCAAGTCTAATAGTACTAATAAATTAAATGTCTACTTCAGGAGAAGTCTAAATAAAACCGAAGCAGGCGAAGACTAGTACTAGTCTAGAATTAATTATTGAAGTAGGGTTTACCTTCTTCTAGTATTAATAGTAGACTTCACTTAGTAGTAGTATTCGTAGTGTCTGACTATTTTATTGTGAGCATTATATTAATAATATTATTAAATCATTTTGTCTAATGCTAAGAGTTAAGACTAAGAGATTGCTGTTTTATTATGTTGCAGATGATTAGAGTTCAGGTTAGGTTTAGGGATAGATTTAGGGTTCAGGTTAGGTTTAGGGATACATTTAGGAAATTTTTTCATCATTTTTAAACGTTTTATTCCTAATTTTACGGTCACAGCAATCAAGTTGATGGTCCTGGTAAAAAATGCGGCCCGATCTCTTCGCATTTACCTTAGCATGATTTTTATAATAAACGAATGACTGATTTGAAATATTATTTAATTATTAATATGGCGCAGTAATCAGTAAGCGAATATCAATATGCCTACATTTAAAGAATGTTCATACTTAAATATGTGTACCAAATTGCATAGCTAGTGGCAGAGTGACAAAATTGGCAGAAAGGTCTTAGTGATTCCCTTGCAAGTCTGCTTTGCTAACCACCAAGCATTAGATGTCATAGGTATCAAATAAATGGGGTATGGGGTGTGAGACTTATGTAACCCTTAAGCAGAGGCATAGCTAGTGTTCTCAACTTCTGAACTCTGAAACACATTACTTTCATCAATAAAATACCATCAAAACCCACTTTGGCGCCCCCCCCCCCCCACTAGTCTGGCACCCAGGGTCGTCCATCCCCCTCTGCCCACCCTTAGCCTCCCCTATCCCTTCAAAGCTCTGTGCTGTTTTAAACCTAATAAAGAAAAACTTAGTCAATTCCACTTCTGTTAAGAGTAAGTCATTGGCTGTTACCCTTTCCCCTAAAAATGGTTCTCCACATTCCTGAAATAGATCCAATTGGATTTATCAACTGGCTACATATCTAAGGAGAGCTTTAACTTAAAATTTACAGAGTAGATGAACATAATGCTGTTAACTTGTTTTCAACATTCCATAAATCCAAAGCTGATATCAAATTTATTATTCAATATAAAATCAATACATAAGCATAATTTACAGACATTCTTTAAATATTCGCTCCTAAATTTAAAATAATTTTGAAGAGGGAAAAAAAGGAAGTAGGAAGAACACTTTGCTCATACCCCTAGTCTCTCACACACTGCCATATCATGTTACTCATGTGTATTGCTGTGTTGTTACTGCAGAGATATGCATACATTTTAATTCAGTCTTTTTATCTTCTATCAGTGTCTCTATTTGTTAGGGTTTTTTTGTGTTAAAATGCATAAATATTTTTAGAGTTTATTCTTCATTCTTTAAATTTTATTCCCCAGGTATGAATCATGGCCAGCATTGAGTGGCTTTACTTTCTGCTGTCTCAAACAAAGATGGAATGGCTTTTGACCTCACCTTTGTACTACAACATTTCTATTATTCTGTCTGTTTTATCATGTGAAGAGGAATTCCCTCTAGAAAATGTAGTTCACCAGCCTGTTTCAGATGAAAATAAAGAGGAGCCCTCTTCTAGACATGGATTTCTCAACAGCATAATTAATTTCTTCAAAAACACACCACAGGATGAAACTTTTGTTCCCAGCTCTAGCAACAGCGATGGATGCAGCTCATTAATTCATTTTGAAGGAACTCGAAGCCTATCTGCCTTTTATACACTATTATTGACAGGGTTATTACTGTTAACTCTGATATTCTTATTGCTGCTTGCACTATGTTCCCGCAAAAGAGACAATAAACAAGATGCTCTGGTACCTGAGCAGGAAATTCTAAGCTCTGAAATAGAAATTTCAAAAGAACGTGATAAAAGCACTGACACGGCTGACGATATCGTTTCTCTTAATAATAAAAGCTCAAAGCAGCTTAAAGTAGAGAAACCGCTTATGATAAATGTGCCAAAGTTTGATAATAATAGTGAAAATCTAAAACAGCATATCCGGCATATAGATAATGTCTTGGAATGTACCATTGGATTTTTTCTTAAAGAAGTTGATGTTTATTTAGGTACAGAAATGCTTCATTCCGTCAACAGTCCAGAAGGTTGTACGAGGTTGCCGTCCTCCCCATCTTCAAACTCAATCAGCTCCCTAACATCTCCTAGACTTCCTCGTCGCATTATAAATCCACCCAGACAGAGTCCCCAGTCCTTACCTTCTCAGATGCCTGTTAAAAAAGACGATGATTCTTATGCAAAGAGCTGGATACATTTCGAGAAATTTAAGGCATGTTTAGGTTGGGTGTTTCCTGAAGTGAACTTTGACGGGGCAAATATTAGCCAAGTATCGCAAGGCAACCACAAACTTTCACTAATTCTTCAGTTCCTGTACCAGAATTGTCCTATCAGGCCTCTTCAGTGGAATGTAGCTACTTCAGTGGTCAGCTATTCTCTATATCTTCTTGACCATCAACTTAAAGCCATCAACGCTGATTTATCAGATTTGCTAACCTTCTGTAGATTTGAAAGTGTTGGGAGTGCAACAGATGGAACGCTTGTTGGTGCAGCCAACAGATTTGATGCATTGTTTCTTATTGACATCTCTAAGTTAACAGAAATGACAATTCTCCACAATAATTTTTGTTCAGATATTCCAGCCGGTCACGTGATTCTTGGTGTTAAAGACGGTAGTAGCCCAGCTTCTCAACATTTTAAGTACATTAAGAAGGCTTGTGTACAAAACTTGTTTGGATTTTATCTGGTGCCTCAAGAAGTTGAGGAATATGTTGAGACTTTGTTAAAGAAAGCTGTTCTTAAATTACATCGAGAAAACAAAAGCAAAATGGACAGACTCCCATTTAGTTTCCAGCTCTCCCCCACCAAAAAGTTAAACCTGACTATTGATACGCGTCTGATGCAAGGTTTAGGGTTAGGCCTCTCTGAAATCAATATCAGATTTATACCGGCCTTGAGTTTGTCCGTGGTTGACTTTGGCATGCTGCCACCCATTTATGCTGTACCAACATGGGGATCAGGTACAAATCATGAGGTGAAGGGAAACACTTTACCAAAAACTGTGCTCAGCAGAATATTCAGAGATCAAAGTAACAATGATCTGTTGTGGAGTATTTGCACAGACAAGCTTAATTCTACTGTTATAAAAAACTTTGAAAATAGACTTAATTTGTCAGGTGTTCGAGGACACCATAAGGAATGTCTGATGATTTTAAAAGCACTGTTTTCTCAGAGTACTAAGAATACCCTTTTGAATAAGGGAGAAATAGATGCTACTGTGTTGAGCACAGTGATAAGTTTTCTACTTCAGGAGAGTGCAGCCTCAGCATGGACCTTGGACAGCCTTGCTGACAGAATTTCAGATTCAATTCACTTCCTGAGGTCATGTTTTGAGAATATTTTGCTACCCAACTTTGCTGTTCACAATCCCCATCTTTTGGAGCAGATCCCCTGTTTGGAAATGCTGACCCCGCTCTTGTCTGGCAGACAACAGAATATCTTGTCCCATGTCTCCAATGATGCTGCTCTGAAGGTTTTGGGTTACATAGAACAACGTCTGCAAGAAACAGGCCTAAGACAGTGTGTTAAACAAGAGTTTTCTGCCAACATGTGGGAATATGAATTTTTTATATTCGGTTAGCATGTCGATGTTTTTTTAAATTCAATTCAGTGATTGTTTTGTTAACTTTATTTGTATTTATATAAGTTGTGATACAACAGTAACACACTGCCAATTTATACCAGCAACTAATTGATATAGAAATCATGTTAAAGAATAATTAACATATCTAAGGGATGTAACTGAAAGTTATTTAAAAACAAGCTACATTTTTAAAAGTTAATTTTCTTTGTTAATTTTTTTCCCGTCCATTTCACTTGTTTTTATGCTACATCTTTTTTTGTACTTAAATTTTTTGTTGTTGTTGTGTTATTCCTGTTAATTGTTTTAGAAATGTCAATGCTAAAACCCACTAAGAATTATAGGTTCAAACCTAATAGATTTTATTTTTACACTGACACAAATTTTAAAAACATTAATATAAATATTCGTTTAAATCAATAGTTTTTGGGGGTATAAATTCACCATTTATTTTAAAACATTATTGATCGATATTTTAAGACTGTAGTAATCTTTGTTAATTAAAAAAAATTAAACATACAGTAAGTTTTGCACACACATGGTCCAGGACTTAATCCAACATACTGCTTTTGTTGAGTCTCTGTAGGACTTTTCACTTTGTTATCGTGTATTTTTCTATAAATATTTTCTCCTTTTTAACTTTTGACTTTCTCAAGTCACAGTAACACTATAATTCAACATAAGACACATGTATATATCAGTGTTGCTAATTTTTTATTAATGAGCTTCTCCAGTGATTACTATATTTTAAAATGTTAGTCCCTGGCTACAGTGTTGTCTATTATTCATTACAGGGCTAGTCCCTGTCTACAGTGCTGTCAAATGTTCATTACAGGGCTAGTCCCTGGCTACAGTGTTGTCTATTATTCATTACAGGGCTAGTCCCTGGCTACAGTGCTGTCAAATGTTCATTACAGGGCTAGTCCCTGGCTACAGTGTTGTCAAATGTTCATTACAGGGCTAGTCCCTGGCTACAGTGTTGTCTATTATTCATTACAGGGCTAGTCCCTGTCTACAGTGCTGTCAAATGTTCATTACAGGGCTAGTCCCTGGCTACAGTGTTGTCTATTATTCATTACAGGGCTAGTCCCTGGCTACAGTGTTGTCTAATGTTCATTACAGGGCTAGTCCCTGTCTACAGTGCTGTCAAATGTTCATTACAGGGCTAGTCCCTGTCTACAGTGTTGTCTATTATTCATTACAGGGCTAGTCCCTGTCTACAGTGTTGTCAAATGTTCATTACAGGGCTAGTCCCTGGCTACAGTGTTGTCTATTGTTCATTACAGGGCTAGTCCCTGGCTACAGTGTTGTCTATTATTCATTACAGGGCTAGTCCCTGGCTACAGTGCTGTCAAATGTTCATTACAGGGCTAGTCCCTGGCTACAGTGATGTCAAATGTTCATTACAGGGCTAGTCCCTGGCTACAGTGATGTCTATTATTCATTACAGGGCTAGTCCCTGGCTACAGTGATGTCAAATGTTCATTACAGGGCTAGTCCCTGGCTACAGTGCTGTCTATTATTCATTACAGGGCTAGTCCCTGGCTACAGTGCTGTCAAATGTTCATTACAGGGCTAGTCCCTGGCTACAGTGATGTCAAATGTTCATTACAGGGCTAGTCCCTGGCTACAGTGATGTCAAATGTTCATTACAGGGCTAGTCCCTGGCTACAGTGTTGTCTATTATTCATTACAGGGCTAGTCCCTGTCTACAGTGCTGTCAAATGTTCATTACAGGGCTAGTCCCTGGCTACAGTGTTGTCTATTATTCATTACAGGGCTAGTCCCTGGCTACAGTGTTGTCTAATGTTCATTACAGGGCTAGTCCCTGTCTACAGTGCTGTCAAATGTTCATTACAGGGCTAGTCCCTGTCTACAGTGTTGTCTATTATTCATTACAGGGCTAGTCCCTGTCTACAGTGTTGTCAAATGTTCATTACAGGGCTAGTCCCTGGCTACAGTGTTGTCTATTGTTCATTACAGGGCTAGTCCCTGGCTACAGTGTTGTCTATTATTCATTACAGGGCTAGTCCCTGGCTACAGTGCTGTCAAATGTTCATTACAGGGCTAGTCCCTGGCTACAGTGATGTCAAATGTTCATTACAGGGCTAGTCCCTGGCTACAGTGATGTCTATTATTCATTACAGGGCTAGTCCCTGGCTACAGTGATGTCAAATGTTCATTACAGGGCTAGTCCCTGGCTACAGTGTTGTCTATTATTCATTACAGGGCTAGTCCCTGGCTACAGTGCTGTCAAATGTTCATTACAGGGCTAGTCCCTGGCTACAGTGATGTCAAATGTTCATTACAGGGCTAGTCCCTGGCTACAGTGATGTCAAATGTTCATTACAGGGCTAGTCCCTGGCTACAGTGATGTCTATTATTCATTACAGGGCTAGTCCCTGGCTACAGTGTTGTCTATTGTTCATTACAGGGCTAGTCCCTGGCTACAGTGTTGTCTATTATTCATTACAGGGCTAGTCCCTGGCTACAGTGCTGTCAAATGTTCATTACAGGGCTAGTCCCTGGCTACAGTGATGTCAAATGTTCATTACAGGGCTAGTCCCTGGCTACAGTGATGTCTATTATTCATTACAGGGCTAGTCCCTGGCTACAGTGATGTCAAATGTTCATTACAGGGCTAGTCCCTGGCTACAGTGCTGTCAAATGTTCATTACAGGGCTAGTCCCTGGCTACAGTGATGTCTATTATTCATTACAGGGCTAGTCCCTGTCTACAGTGCTGTCAAATGTTCATTACAGGGCTAGTCCCTGGCTACAGTGTTGTCTATTATTCATTACAGGGCTAGTCCCTGTCTACAGTGCTGTCAAATGTTCATTACAGGGCTAGTCCCTGGCTACAGTGTTGTCTATTATTCATTACAGGGCTAGTCCCTGGCTACAGTGTTGTCTAATGTTCATTACAGGGCTAGTCCCTGTCTACAGTGCTGTCAAATGTTCATTACAGGGCTAGTCCCTGTCTACAGTGTTGTCTATTATTCATTACAGGGCTAGTCCCTGTCTACAGTGTTGTCAAATGTTCATTACAGGGCTAGTCCCTGGCTACAGTGTTGTCTATTGTTCATTACAGGGCTAGTCCCTGGCTACAGTGTTGTCTATTATTCATTACAGGGCTAGTCCCTGTCTACAGTGTTGTCAAATGTTCATTACAGGGCTAGTCCCTGGCTACAGTGTTGTCAAATATTCATTACAGGGCTAGTCCCTGGCTACAGTGTTTTCTATTATTCATTACAGGGCTAGTCCCTGTCTACAGTGCTGTCAAATGTTCATTACAGGGCTAGTCCCTGGCTACAGTGCTGTCAAATGTTCATTACAGGGCTAGTCCCTGGCTACAGTGCTGTCAAATGTTCATTACAGGGCTAGTCCCTGGCTACAGTGCTGTCAAATGTTCATTACAGGGCTAGTCCCTGGCTACAGTGCTGTCAAATGTTCATTACAGGGCTAGTCCCTGGCTACAGTGCTGTCAAATGTTCATTACAGGGCTAGTCCCTGGCTACAGTGCTGTCAAATGTTCATTACAGGGCTAGTCCCTGGCTACAGTGCTGTCAAATGTTCATTACAGGGCTAGTCCCTGTCTACAGTGCTGTCTATTATTCATTACAGGGCTAGTCCCTGTCTACAGGGTTGTCAAATATTCATTACAGGGCTAGTCCCTGGCTACAGTGTTGTCTATTATTCATTACAGGGCTAGTCCCTGTCTACAGTGCTGTCTAATGTTCATTACAGGGCTAGTCCCTGGCTACAGTGCTGTCAAATGTTCATTACAGGGCTAGTCCCTGGCTACAGTGCTGTCAAATGTTCATTACAGGGCTAGTCCCTGGCTACAGTGCTGTCAAATGTTCATTACAGGGCTAGTCCCTGGCTACAGTGCTGTCAAATGTTCATTACAGGGCTAGTCCCTGTCTACAGTGCTGTCTATTATTCATTACAGGGCTAGTCCCTGTCTACAGTGTTGTCAAATATTCATTACAGGGCTAGTCCCTGGCTACAGTGTTGTCTATTATTCATTACAGGGCTAGTCCCTGTCTACAGTGCTGTCTAATGTTCATTACAGGGCTAGTCCCTGTCTACAGTGTTGTCAAATGTTCATTACAGGGCTAGTCCCTGGCTACAGTGTTGTCTATTATTCATTACAGGGCTAGTCCCTGGCTACAGTGTTGTCAAATGTTCATTACAGGGCTAGTCCCTGTCTACAGTGCTGTCAAATGTTCATTACAGGGCTAGTCCCTGTCTACAGTGTTGTCAAATGTTCATTACAGGGCTAGTCCCTGTCTACAGTGTTGTCAAATGTTCATTACAGGGCTAGTCCCTGGCTACAGTGTTGTCAAATGTTCATTACAGGGCTAGTCCCTGTCTACAGTGTTGTCAAATGTTCATTACAGGGCTAGTCCCTGGCTACAGTGTTGTCAAATGTTCATTACAGGGCTTGTCCCTGTCTACAGTGCTGTCAAATGTTCATTACAGGGCTAGTCCCTGTCTACAGTGTTGTCTATTATTCATTACAGGGCTAGTCCCTGTCTACAGTGTTGTCTATTATTCATTACAGGGCTAGTCCCTGTCTACAGTGTTGTCTATTATTCATTACAGGGCTAGTCCCTGTCTACAGTGCTGTCTAATGTTCATTACAGGGCTAGTCCCTGTCTACAGTGTTGTCAAATGTTCATTACAGGGCTAGTCCCTGGCTACAGTGTTGTCTATTATTCATTACAGGGCTAGTCCCTGGCTACAGTGTTGTCAAATGTTCATTACAGGGCTAGTCCCTGTCTACAGTGCTGTCAAATGTTCATTACAGGGCTAGTCCCTGTCTACAGTGTTGTCAAATGTTCATTACAGGGCTAGTCCCTGTCTACAGTGTTGTCAAATGTTCATTACAGGGCTAGTCCCTGGCTACAGTGTTGTCAAATGTTCATTACAGGGCTAGTCCCTGTCTACAGTGTTGTCAAATGTTCATTACAGGGCTAGTCCCTGTCTACAGTGTTGTCAAATGTTCATTACAGGGCTAGTCCCTGTCTACAGTGTTGTCTATTATTCATTACAGGGCTAGTCCCTGTCTACAGTGTTGTCTATTATTCATTACAGGGCTAGTCCCTGTCTACAGTGTTGTCTATTATTCATTACAGGGCTAGTCCCTGTCTACAGTGCTGTCAAATGTTCATTACAGGGCTAGTCCCTGGCTACAGTGCTGTCAAATGTTCATTACAGGGCTAGTCCCTGGCTACAGTGTTGTCTAATGTTCATTACAGGGCTAGTCCCTGTCTACAGTGCTGTCAAATGTTCATTACAGGGCTAGTCCCTGTCTACAGTGCTGTCAAATGTTCATTACAGGGCTAGTCCCTGTCTACAGTGCTGTCTATTATTCATTACAGGGCTAGTCCCTGTCTACAGTGCTGTCAAATGTTCATTACAGGGCTAGTCCCTGGCTACAGTGTTGTCTATTATTCATTACAGGGCTAGTCCCTGGCTACAGTGCTGTCTATTATTCATTACAGGGCTAGTCCCTGTCTACAGTGCTGTCAAATGTTCATTACAGGGCTAGTCCCTGGCTACAGTGTTGTCTATTATTCATTACAGGGCTAGTCCCTGGCTACAGTGCTGTCAAATGTTCATTACAGGGCTAGTCCCTGTCTACAGTGCTGTCAAATGTTCATTACAGGGCTAGTCCCTGTCTACAGTGCTGTCAAATGTTCATTACAGGGCTAGTCCCTGGCTACAGTGCTGTCAAATGTTCATTACAGGGCTAGTCCCTGTCTACAGTGTTGTCTATTATTCATTACAGGGCTAGTCCCTGTCTACAGTGTTGTCTATTATTCATTACAGGGCTAGTCCCTGTCTACAGTGCTGTCAAATGTTCATTACAGGGCTAGTCCCTGTCTACAGTGTTGTCTATTATTCATTACAGGGCTAGTCCCTGTCTACAGTGCTGTCAAATGTTCATTACAGGGCTAGTCCCTGGCTACAGTGTTGTCTATTATTCATTACAGGGCTAGTCCCTGTCTACAGTGCTGTCAAATGTTCATTACAGGGCTAGTCCCTGGCTACAGTGTTGTCTATTATTCATTACAGGGCTAGTCCCTGTCTACAGTGCTGTCAAATGTTCATTACAGGGCTAGTCCCTGGCTACAGTGCTGTCAAATGTTCATTACAGGGCTAGTCCCTGGCTACAGTGCTGTCAAATGTTCATTACAGGGCTAGTCCCTGTCTACAGTGCTGTCAAATGTTCATTACAGGGCTAGTCCCTGGCTACAGTGTTGTCTATTATTCATTACAGGGCTAGTCCCTGGCTACAGTGTTGTATATTATTCATTACAGGGCCAAGTGCAAGAAATTTTCACCCTAGCTTTCTTATTGTGATATGTTATAAATAATATGCCGGTAAACAATATTTCGGGGTGGATGTCACAATTATATAAATAACTTATACCAGATTTTCACGATTTTAATGTTGAAGCAACTATTAAATGGATGCCAGCCCAAGTGCCTCCCACCCTGTTCTGCCAAGGAATGCCGGTATCATGCTGTAGACATCTTATATATTTTTGTAGTAATTTTACATAATAAAATATTATATTATGTTTTAAATTAGTTGTTGAGTGTTTTATATCTTACATATAGCTTACATGGTGTGGACATTGTATTTTAACAACACACAATTAGAGATTTTCTTTAATTTAATGTTTCCCAAGGGTCGCCTAAGAACACCAGAAAACACATATACTCTACAGTCATGAAGTAGCAACAAAAATAATTTTGTGCTTTGGGGTCGCTACAATATGAGGAACTGTATTAAAAGGTCGCGGCACTAGGAAGGTTGAGAACCACTGAGCTAGACATTGGTCTAAAAATAAATACTTATGTACTCAGGACATAAGGAGGAAAATACTCCACTCTCACAAGAAGTTGCTTTCTTGGTGACAATGATGGCAAAAAGGGCAATGATAGGATGGGAAGCCCATTGGTAAACACAAAAGGCAATGATAGGATGGGAAGCCAATTGGTCCACACAAAGGGCAATGATAGGATGGGAAGCCAATTGGTCCACCCAAAGGGCAATGATAGGATGGGAAGCCCATTGGTCCACATAAAGGGCAATGATAGGATGGTAAGCCATGGTCCACACAATGGGCAATGAAAGGATGGGAAGCCCATTGGTCCACACAAAGGGCAATTATGGGATGGGAAGCCCATTGGTCCACACAAAGGGCAGTGATAGGATGGGAAGTCATGGTCCACTCAAAGGGCAATGATAGGATGGGAAGCCATGGTCCACACAAAGGGCAATGATAGGATGGGAAGCCAATTGGTCCACACAAAGGGTAACGATAGGATGGGGAGCCCATTGGTCCACACAAAGTGCAATGATAGGATGAGAAGCCAATTGGTCCACACAAAGTGCAATGATAGGATGAGAAGCCAATTGGTCCACACAAAAGACAATGATAGGATGGGCTGCCATGGTCCACTCAAAGGGCAATGATAGGATGGGAAGTCCATTGGTCCACACAAAGGGCAATGATAGGATGGGAAGCCCATTGGTCCACACAAAGGGCAATGATAGGATGGGAAGCCCATTGGTCCACACAAAGGTCAATGATAGGATGGGAAGCCCATTGGTCCACACAAAGGGCAATGATAGGATGGGAAGCCCATTGGTCCACACAAAGGTCAATGATAGGATGGGAAGCCATGGTCCACACAAAGGGCAATGATAGGATGGGAAGCCCATTGGTCCACACAAAGGGCAATGATAGGATGAGAAGCCAATTGGTCAACACAAAGGGCAATGATAGGAAGGGAAGCCCATTGGTCCACACAAGGACAATGATAGGATGGGAAGCCCATTGGTCCACACAAAGGGCAATGATAGGATGGGAAGCCCATTGGTCCACACAAAGGGCAATGATAGGATGAGAAGCCAATTGGTCCACACAAAAGGCAATGATAGGAGTGGAAACTATGGTCCACACAAAGGACAATGATAGGATGGGAAGCCCAGTGGACCAAACAAATGGCAATGATAGGATGGGAAGCCCATTGGTCCCAGAATTATTACAGCAACCAAGAAGAAGAAAATAAATATGAATGTAATGCAGTGCTACCCACTAACTATACAGAAGAGGAAAAAGAAACTTTCTACAATAGACTTCTGCGAGGAAAATGAGCTCCTTATTGGGACACTTGGTAAACCCTCGGATGACATCAGCAGACGATCACTAACATGGAATCCACAGGGAAAAAAGAAGAGAGGATGACAAAAGAATTGATAGATACGCGAGCTAGAAACAGACAAAGTATGGGATACAGACAAAGTATGGGATACAGACAAAGTATGGGATACAGACAAAGTATGGGATACAGACAAAGTGTGGGATACAGACAAAGTATGGGATACAGGTTTCACCCGGAAGCAGCGTGAATGGAATGCAAAGGACCGAGTTAAATGGAAAATTCTTGTAAACCGCCTATGCCACCAGGCAGGATAAAAAGCATAAGTATGTTAAAATACTTTATTATATAATGTAATATATATATATATATACAGTAGAACCCGGTTATGTCGACGGCCACGGGGTATGCCACAAGGCGTAGAGATAACCGAGGATCGAGATAAACGAAAACCAATATGGCGGCAATATATTAACATGTGCTTGAAATGTCTTTATATACATGATGTGCGTTAATAAATGAGAATGTACATGCACGTGTTTTTGGAGTTTTTTTTACACAACAGCGTTGCCGTTATTTGTTTGATGAAGCGATCGGCATGCTATAAAAATGTACATACATGTTTGCTAACAACATGTTCGCAGTTATCGTATGCCCGTATACTCAGTCGCGTAACGAGGGGGGCAAGGGGGCATCATGCCCCGGGCGCTACTCACAAAGGGGTGCCAAATAGTATATTTTACATATAATATTGGTTTTCGGATAGAAGGGGGGGGGGGGGCGCTAAAAAGGTATTGTGCCCCGGGCGCGAGTTAAGCTCGCTACGCCACTGCGTATACTATTGCTTTGTGTTTTCATAAAGAGATCACTGTAGTGGTAATATTTAACATGACATAGTCACAACACACTGTAGTCCGCCAACACGTCTTTCCATGCTGTGACGTCATTATTTCGCTCGGCGGAACCAAGCAGATAGCTAGTTCACTGTGACACACAAAGCAACAATATGACCATCACGATCAATACGATACGTTGCGGTGATATTTTTATAACCTTTGACACACCTACCAATCCCCCTACCCATGGCCGGCCTTTGTCCACTGCAACCTATGCGGCAGCAATGGGCCCCGCACTTTCATAGGCCCCGCCCCGAATTTATTTTCAAATACAAAATCTTAATTTTCACTTATTATCCTTATTTCTACCCAGACTGGGCCCCGCGCAATCCGTTTCGCATAGGGCCCCGCAATTGTTAGGGTCGGCCCTGCCCTACTCATGTGTCTCGTATGCCACAAATTTCCTTGACAACCAACAATGCACTGCTAAGATGGGATTGTCGATACAAACGCGAAAATACGGTAGGGAGATGGTGAAGTGGCATCGATAACTAACTTTTCAAAAGCTGGCGATTGGTCACGGGGATCGAGATAACCAACGTTAAGTGGCAAATTTGGCCCTCTTTTGTGCTCGAGATATTAGGGTTCGGCGACATAAAAGAATCGACATAACCGATGAGAAAATGCTAAGACAAAGAGAGAATTTGGCGGTTCCACTCCAAAAACGTCGACTTAATAGGGTTGGCGAATTAACCGAGGTCGAGATTAACGGGTTCGACTGTATATATATTCTAAGTGCCACCATTTGTTATGGTAAATGTCCCGCCGGACAATGGAGGTGTGTCGTTGAGAGATGTCCCACATCGATTCAAAGGTTTAAGTAACTAAGTGGTTTTTAACTGTTGTGGCTCTGAGATCATTTGATACAACGCTTCCTTTAATCCAGTACCTGTTTTTGAGGGTTTCTATGTTCCAATACGGCAACTGTTAGGACCAAGGTTGAGGTGTATATTTTTCCACTTTTTGTTCGTGTCAGTCATTTAAAACATAAAATACAAGGGACAAATCAGCTGTCTGTCACCAAACTTGGTATGGGTCAGAGAAACATTAATAAAATGCCATAAGATAAGTAGCATAGTAACTACATACCAATATCTATATCATTTTTAAAAAATGTTTTGAAGCAATTATTGCTCCAGATAATTAGGATAGTGACGAAACGTTCAACCTTACTATCTTTGGTGTAATCGCTGTAAGATCGTAATATTCTTGTAATGACTAGCAATGTGTACTGGGATAGTCTATGCCCTACTTCATATCATGGGTCAGCGTAAACACTGCACTAATACCAATACACTAACTCTAACCGATTAGTTGTGCAACAATGTTTATTGTTCACAAGTCACAATAATGTATTTATAACTAATCAACATCCTCTTGTCTAACGGCCATCTACATACCACGATATGGTATGGCATCCTTCCGTCTTCACGAGACGATGGAGTAGCTATATTGTAGTCCTACACTTCGACGAGTGGCTCACTAGGCCAATCCTGGAATGACAATCTCGTCTGAATTTCACGCAGGAGAGTGATGATTCCTGGTTAATTTTGGCCTTCCGTGCTGTTCTTTTTCTTGCAAGGGCTTCGTTCCGCACATCTTCTGCCTTTTTCACCCTTTCGTACACTGCCGTTCGCCAGCTGGAACGTTGTTCGGCAATGATCTCCCATTTGTTGACTTCAATGTTCGCTTCCTTCATGCTCTTTTTGCAAGCGTCCATATATCTCAGGCGAGGCCGTCCAATAAGTCTTGTCCCTTCTGCCAACTCTCCATACAACAGCATCTTTGGAATACGGCCTTCCTCCATTCTCCTTACATGGCCTAACCATCGAAGGCGCTTCTTGCTAAGAGCGGAGAATATGCTACACATTTTGGAACGTTCCAAGACCTCTGTGTTAGTCACCTTGTCCTGCAATCGGATGCGTAGAATGCGACGCAGACATCGTTGATGGAAGCTGTTGAGTTTCCGCTCGAGACTGGTATATGTGGTCAATACTTCCCTGCCATATAGGAGCGTACTAAGCATGCATGCCTGGTAGACACTTAGCTTTGTTTTTTCAGTTAGATTGAGATTATTCCACACCCGCTTATTCAGTTTAGCCATAGTTGCTGCTGCTTTTGCGATCCTTATGTTTATCTCTTCATCAATGGAGAGAGAACTAGAAATATTGGATGCAAGGTATGTGAAATGCTCAACAACTGACAGATTATGGCCCTCAATAGTTATAATTGGAGGGGACGGCGCTTCTTGCATCATGACATGAGTTTTCTGTAGACTAATTAACAATCCAAACTCTTTACAAGCGTGTGATAGACGGTTAACTAGCCGCTGAAGACCTTCTTCTGTGTGAGATGTTAAGGCGGCATCGTCAGCGAACAGTAGTTCACGAATTAGTACCCTTTTTACTTTAGTCTTTGCACGAAGGCGAGCGATATTGAACAGCCTACCATCAGATCTGGTATGTATGTACACTCCATCTTCACAGTCATTGAAAGCAAATTGAAGGAGCATCGAGAAGAAAATGGAAAAGAGAGTTGGTGCCAGTACACAATCCTGTTTTACTCCGCTGCTGACTGGGAATGCCTCAGAGACAGCGCCATTGAATGTGACTGTGCTGTGCATGTTTTTGTGAAATGATTGTATGATTGTGAGCAGTCGTGGGGGACAACCTATTCTTTGTAAGATACTGAACAGGCCATTCCGACTTACCACGTCGAATGCCTTTGTCAGATCTATGAAAGCGATATAAAGAGGCATATGCTGTTCACGACACTTCTCCTGCATTTGGCGTAACGAGAATATCATGTCTATAGTTGAGCGCCCACTCCGGAAGCCACACTGGGACTCTGGATAGATGTGGTTAGCCAGACTCTGCAATCGTTTTAAGGCAACACGGGCAAAGGTCTTTCCAACTAAACGAAGGAGAGAAATTCCTCGGTAGTTATTACAACAATCACTTCGGTCCCCCTTATTTTTGTACAATGTTACGATGTTAGCGTCTCTCATGTCCTGGGGAATGTGACCTTTTTCCCAACACAGACATAGGAGCTCATGTAAGGGCTGAATTATTATTGATTTTCCATTTTTGAGGACTTCCGGGGGAATGCCGTCAATCCCTGGTGCCTTCCCAACAGCAAGGTAATCTATTGCTTTTTCGAGCTCCTGCATTGTTGGCTCTTCATCTAGTTCTTACATTATTGTCAAGGCTGGAATGTTATTCAGAGCGGTCTCAGTGACTACATTCACTATTTGGTATAGCTCAAGATAATGCTCAACCCAACGCCGGAGTTGTTCGTTTGGGTTCTGAATAATTTTACCAGTCTTGGACTTGAGCGGTGCTATTTTTGAGGTATGTGGACCTAATGCCTCTTGATGCCATCGTACATGTTTCTTGCATCCCCGTTGTCAGAAGCTGATTGGATGCAGTTGCAAATTTCCAGCCAGTAAGTGTTGGCACAATGACGGGCAATCTGCTGGGATATTTTTTTTGCATTTCGGAGAGCCTGTAGTGTACGAGCACAAGGTGCATCCCTATAGGCAAGTACGTCTCTTGTCTTCATCTCGGTTACGGGTTTCATCACATTCCAATGCGCCTCGTACCAGTCATTATTTTTATGCTCCATTTTACCGTAGGCGGACATGGCTGAATCGTGCATAGCATCTCGTAAATGAGTCCACTTAGAGTCAATAGTGCTATCGGGTGACCCTTTAGCAAGGGTATCCTGCAACACTTTTGAGAATTGCTGAATTTTTTCTGGATTGTTTGAGCAGTGGATGTTAATTCGATACCACGATAACAACAACTCAAACTACGTCATTTCCCCCTACCCAAATACGTCACAACATTGTCTCACAATATATACAGATACACATATAATCTCTAACTAAACATGTTTTACGTACTAACATCACAACAGTGATATCATACCCTTGACAGATTGAGGACCGTTGGTCACTAAGTTATATGGGCTGATGTGGACACGCAGTGTTTCTTTGAGACTATTTTTTTCAGAAGGCGGGGGCATTTCAGATGTTCTGGTGGGCAGTGAAGGTGGCGGAAGGGTGGACGGAGGCAGCGTTGCGCCATGAGGGGGGGGGGGTGCTTTTTCATGTATTGGACGCGCGACATTTTTTTGCTACTGCAAAGTTTTATTGTGGTACAGGAACGTAGCGGCAATCATCTTGGCCCACCAAGGGTGGCATTCACCAAAAGTAGGCATAACGGTGACTATAATTCCACCCCTTTCACCCAACATAAGCTATTTAAGTTTTAGTTGAGGGTATGCTTTTGACCCTTGCTAAGTTTCACCAATTGAAGCTATATAGCCCTAACCATATATACAAGAACAAAGGAAAATGATATCTATTTGCCAGTTCAAGTAAACCACATTACTTCACTAACATCCAATGACCCTACTTTCATTAGGTTAGGAGGACAAGACGCGAGAGCACCGGTGGCTACCCAGTGAAAAAAAAATAATATATATATTAGCTTAGTGATAATTCATTGATTCCAACACGTCCCTTGTTACAACATGGCCTAGTCTAGCATATGTGTAGAGCTATTTTTAGCCACCCGCTAGTATGGCCTTGATATTGACGTCACCAAGTTAAAATACTGTGTCATTACCATACTCACCCCTCTCTTGGTTGGTAAAAGGTTGTTGACGCTTGAATGCGGTCCATTTGTTCTAAAGAATGCCATTAGGGGACGCAATTTCTAGACTTCTGTACTGGAACGTTATGAGTTATCCTTATATACATAAGCTTCGGGTTTCATAGATAGACAAAGGGATACATAGAGAGAGATGGAGAGATTTTTGCTTTACGAGACGTTATATAATTGTGTCTGTGTTAAATAATATTTGTAAATTTGAGGAGTGCACCTTTTTTTTTACTTGCTGTAAGTTGATTTTGTGTTGTTTTTTTAATTATTTCTGTATTCGAAATTTAATTCTTAAAGATATGTAATTGTGCAATTAAATTAAATATTGTCAGTATCCCAAAATTTCATATCGTTTTCTTTGCGTGGTGTTTTTCTCAGTCCTTTGTTACGTATTGTTAATTCTAAAAAAGCAAAATTTTAATGTTAACATGGATTAAATCTTTAACACTATAAACGGTACGTAACTACCTCATGTTATTAGATACAGTATATCATGTACAGCTATTCAATTGCGTTTTTTAATTTATGTTGTTTTTTTTCCCTTTTTTTCTTCTTTTTTTTAAAAAAAATCATATTTTCTCATTTCAATACTATTTGCTCCCGGTATTAATTAGGGGGCACTTCGCTTGCTCCGGGGGTCAGTGACCCGAGAGATGACTGAAATAAACACTGGTTGAAACAATCATTCAATAAAAATACAGATTTAATATATTTTGTGAAAAATGGGAAGCAGTGGTGCGGCTTAATATCAGGAGCGGACTATTTTTGCACAATATGGTATTTGCAATAAAATGCTGTATCTAGGTATGCATTAAATATTCGGATCAACATACTTATTGGGCGTATCAATATTTCATATATTCCACTCCACTTTTTCGCTAACCTTATTTTAAAAGTTTAAAAAATGAAAATATATAATATGCATATACATTATATTTTAACGTTATTATAGTACTAATTTTTCAGCCGCCTGAAAGAAACACTGTGGACTGTTGGCACGGATTACTACCAAATACCATCACAATGACATTTGTAATAGGAAAAACATGAACTAAAACACGTCCAATACAATTGCACCAAGAATAACAGCTCCACTTTCCAGTCTCCCTCAGCCCCCCCCCCCCATTTTTGCCATCTCTTCCCTTTTTTAAAGCACGGTACTTTTTTCTCGTTAGACACTGGATGTGACAAGACTGGATTTGACAAGTCTGGATAGGTGCAATGCTGTGTGGTGGGGGGAAAAGTGGAACGGTCTGTAACACCATGACCAGGTCAAACATGAGGGGAATACGCAAAACACTGCAGCCAGTGTTGATGGAATTAATGTCCCGGTAAACAAATTAACAAAGTGATCGGTCATGAAAGCTATCAAATAGCCCACCATTGACCTGTAGCTAGGCAAGAATACCGGCCACGCACCACGCCATTGCTCTACTTTCTTGGCAAGAATACCGGCCACGCACCACGCCATTGCTCTACTTCCTTGGCAAGAATACCGGCCACGCACCACACCATTGCTCTACTTCCTTGGCAAGAATACCGGCCACGCACCACGCCATTGCTCTATTTCCTTGGCAAGAATACCGGCCACGCACCACGCCATTGCTCTACTTTCTTGGCAAGAATACCGGCCACGCACCACGCCACGCACCACGCCACGCACCAAGCCATTGCTCTACGTTTTTTAGTGAATCATTTTGGTGAGACACTATGTTTTCCTCACCAACCGTATTTTTAAAGACAAAAGTTTTTGTTTTTTTTATTTATTCACTTACTATGGTGCACCCTGTCCATAGAGTGCCCCCTATATCACAGCACCCCTTCGTGTACCTTGTCTATAGTATGCCCCTATAGCACAAAAACCCTTGGTTCACCCGGTCAATATTGTGTCCCATGTAGCACAACAACACCCCTGTCCATAGCTTACCCCCTATAGCACCACACCCCCTGGTGCATCATGTCAATATTGTGCCCCCTTCAGCACACCACACCTGTCCATAGTGTGACCCCTATAGCACAATACACCTGGCGCACCATGTCCATAGTGTATCCCTTGTAGCACAACACACCTTTCCATGTCGTGACACCTATAGCACAACACCCATGTCCATAGTGCGCCCCCTGTAGCACAATGCCCCTTTCAAGTGTGACCATTATTCAACTTTCCCCTAACTGTAGAGCCGCGGCGTATTTTGACATTGGATTGAGTAGTGCCCCCCCCCCCTTTCTTTTCCTTGTCTTCAGAAACATACCTTGTGGGTCAATAACTAATTTATTTAAGGGACCTCTTTATACTTAATATTATTGTCTCTCCTCCTTTTATGTAGTATTCTTTTGCATACTCTTACTTGCAGCCTTCTCCATTGCGCAGTCCTTCTCCTGGTTTTTACATCTTCTTCGCCCACTCTATTCTTACCTTACGTATAAATCAGGCTTTAGTTTAACCTACGTATTAATGTGGCGCCCCCCAATCACGCCACACACCCTCCCTTGCCGACCCATTCGTTCACCCAACACCCCATACCATATTATACTAGCCCATATATCTTGTCCAGCAGTCTCCACTCCACCCAACACTTGCCGATACGATGGCTGACACAAAGCATAGCCGACCAATAAATAACCTTCTACCATCGCTGAAAAGCGGATTTCACCAGGGAATCACTGTGCTGCTGTTCTGCTGGTGGTGTGGTGGTCACGTGCGCCTGGGCCCCTGGGGTCGATAGGTCGTTGTGGCCATCCATGCGAAAGCTCCGGACTATCAAAAATAGAAGATTTATTTGTTATTACTGTTTATGCAAAGCCATCCTCAACTACAATAGACTCCATGGTCGCAAAACGCCCGCATTGACGCACAAAGACAGATCTCGAATGGCGTTACTAAGGGTGTTTTAAGAACAAAGTGTGTGTGTATGTGGGTGGAGGTCCTCAAATATTAATTAGCTTAAGCACAATTGTCACATACTATCACATACATCAATGGGCGGCACTTTATTCTCTTTTTTTTTCTTGGGGGATGGGGGGCGGCATTTCTTTATTTTGGGGTGGGCGACATTGTAGGCTCAAAAAAAACGCAAAGAATAAATTAATTTTACCATCAATTACTTCTCAAGTTTACGAAATATTGGAACTCTGATTGGCTAACTAACTTCTAACAGAATGTAGTCTTTCATTCTGACCCAGTTTAATTGAAATATTATGTCAAAAAAGTTTTTCCTATAAATCATTTATAAAATGTAATATTGAGAGATGGCGGGTGGGTCTGAAAATTTGACAAAGCATACATACAAGTAACGCACTTTATAAGAACCCCAATTAGTGTCCCCAACCCGCACCCCAGGCTCCCAACCGCACATCGCACATTTTTTCACGCCCTGAACTATATTGCTATTCTGATGACCGACACGCTTTCACACTGCAGATTTATGTCCCTACTATTTCAGAAACACAAAAGAAAATATTACGCACCAAACGAACTTGTGATATATATATTTTTAAAGAATCTCATTTAGCACAGTTATGGGGAATTTTATTTCGTGAAATTGGTGTAATCTTGTTTCTTTCATATTCCCTTTGAAAAACAGGAAAAACTGATTTTTGTGGGTTGGGATTGAGGGATGGGGCTGAACATTTTTGATATAATTTTGTTATGTAGATGACGTGTTTTAATGCACGCTTTCCTCGCTTTCCACGTGCATGACCTCTTGTAGTCAACACACTCGAGGCCGTTTAGGGGTGGCTAGCGAAATTTAACCTTGTTTACGACAAGTTGTAGTATAGCCTTTTCGTGTCGAATATTGTCGAATCTTCTAGAGTATGCGGGAAGAAGTGAGACTGCGTATTCTTTTCGGGAATGATCTGACAGAAGTAGACTATAAAAAGGCTGGAGATTGAATGAGAGGGAGAGAAAGATCTTTTATCACGAGCCTGGGAGCGTGTGTCATTATTGTACTACTAGACAGTGCTTGGTTGTGTCTATATTTTCTTTCATTGTACAACTTTTGCTAATTGTATTTTTATTAACACAGTACCAGTACCAGCTAAACTGTAGGTCAATAGATTTAATCATATTCTCTTGCTTTTGTTATACATTGTAATTAACACATTAAAAACTTATTAATTGTAATTAGCCCTTGCTTTGAGTATCGTATTATTTGTTATTGTATTTAAACTTTGGTATCGTCCTTTGCTATAGACTGTTTTTAAACGAGCCAATAGACTAAAATAAGAGATAAAATTCTCCATTAATAACAGTCCGTAACAATGCAATGTCATCGGCAACAAGTATACGTGCCAAGTTTCAGCTCGATAGATTGACGGGAAGTGAGTCAATTAGCCGTCCGAAGATTTTGCCACCTAGCTAGCCACGAACAAAAGCGAACTCGATATAAAGGATTTAAAAACAAATCGTTTATCCTTGAAGATAGTGCTCATCAGACGATTGGAGTGATGTTTGCTTTGGATGAAGAGGGATGACTTATAATAATAAGCTCAATTCTGGCTTGTGTGACAGCTTGCATATTATCTGAGATGAAGTGGGTGGGATGTGATCTTAGGTATCTGTGATGAAGTGGGTGGGATGTGATCTTAGGTATCTGTGATGAAGTGGGTGGGATGTGATCTTAGGTATCTGTGATGAAGTGGGTGGGATGTGATCTTAGGTATATGTGATGAAGTGGGTGGGTTGTGATCTTAGGTATCTGTGATGAAGTGGGTGGGGTGTGATCTTAGGTATATGTGATGAAGTGGTGGGATGTGATCTTAGGTATCTGTGATGAAGTTGGTGGGATGTGATCTTAGGTATGTGTGATGAAGTGGGTGGGATGTGATCTTATGAATATGTGATGAAGTTGGTGGGATGTGATCTTAGGTATGTGTGATGAAGTGGGTGGGATGTGATCTTAGGTATGTGTGATGAAGTGGGTGGGATGTGATCTTAGGAATCTGTGATGAAGTTGGTGGGATGTGATCTTAGGTATGTGTGATGAAGTGGGTGGGATGTGATCTTAGGAATCTGTGATGAAGTGGGTGGGATGTGATCTTAGGTATCTGTGATGAAGTGGGTGGGATGTGATCTTAGGTATCTGTGATGAAGTGGGTGGGATGTGATCTTAGGTATCTGTGATGAAGTGGGTGGGATGTGATCTTAGGTATCTGTGATGAAGTGGGTGGGATGTGATCTTAGGTATCTGTGATGAAGTGGGTGGGATGTGATCTTAGGTATATGTGATGAAGTGGGTGGGTTGTGATCTTAGGTATCTGTGATGAAGTGGGTGGGGTGTGATCTTAGGTATATGTGATGAAGTGGTGGGATGTGATCTTAGGTATCTGTGATGAAGTTGGTGGGATGTGATCTTAGGTATGTGTGATGAAGTGGGTGGGATGTGATCTTATGAATCTGTGATGAAGTTGGTGGGATGTGATCTTAGGTATGTGTGATGAAGTGGGTGGGATGTGATCTTAGGTATGTGTGATGAAGTGGGTGGGATGTGATCTTAGGAATCTGTGATGAAGTTGGTGGGATGTGATCTTAGGTATGTGTGATGAAGTGGGTGGGATGTGATCTTAGGAATCTGTGATGAAGTGGGTGGGATGTGATTTTAGGTATCTGTGGGTGGGTGGGTGGCATCATCCAAATTTCTTTTTTAGTTTTACAACAGGATTTTTCTTCAAATAATTTTTCAAGTGAAGGATGTTTAGTTTGTGTGACATTAATTAATAGATTTTGTGAAATTAGCTTTCTTGATTAGTCTATTTAATCGTCGTTTGATGTCAGACGATGAATTACTACACCATCAGGTAATACTGAAGTTCAGTAGGCTTTCAATTGTTGCACTGAAGAATAATTTGATAAATTATCATTTCAATGCTTTATTTTATGCCGCCTCTTGCGTCGTTAAAAGGTTTTGTCTCGTAATAAATCCACCTCTGCTATCATGACTTTGGACATTGTCATGAGGTTGTACACGAATTTTTCATTGGTCGGATTAAGGCGTTTGAGACACTGGGGTCAATCACCATAGGGACACCTAGCTGTTTATTCATTGTCCATAGATAGTGATTGTCGTACGCCCGTGCTGGTTCCCCTCGAGGCCCGTGGGCCAAAAGGATTGAACATGTCGTACGCCCGTGCTGGTTCCCCTCGAGTCCCGTGGGCTAAAAGGATTGAACATGTAGTACGCCCGTGCTGGTTCCCCTCGAGTCCCGTGGGCTAAAAGGATTGAACATGTAGTACGCCCGTGCTGGTTCCCCTCGAGGCCCGTGGGCTAAAAGGATTGAACATGTCGTACGCCCGTGCTGGTTCCCCTCGAGGCCCGTGGGCTAAAAGGATTGAACATGTACTACGCCCGTGCTGGTTCCCCTCGAGGCCCGTGGGCTAAAAGGATTGAACATGTAGTACGCCCGTGCTGGTTCCCCTCGAGGCCCGTGGGCTAAAAGGATTGAACATGTAGTACGCCCATGCTGGTTCCCCTCGAGGCCCGTGGGCTAAAAGGATTGAACATGTCGTACGCCCGTGCTGGTTCCCCTCGAGGCCCGTGGGCTAAAAGGATTGAACATGTCGTACAATAACAATAAAAAGAAGACGAGATAAAACGTGGAACCAAATACCCCCTTAAATTCTTACGATTATTTTATAGATTTAAAAGAAAATCGCTTCTTTAGCTCTCCAGCACGGATCCTAGCAAAGTCAGCGCCACAATTCCCTCAGGGCTCATGCCTATAACACAGAGCTATATATCTCTATGTCTATGGCCTATATATATATATATAATGTCAATTTGTGACAGTTTAATAAGAATCATTATCCTTAAAACGAAAACTAATGACGAAGTTTAAACAAAATAATTAGTTTTATAGTTTTATAATAGTTTAAATAAATATTATTAAACAAAATTTCAATTTGGTAAAAAATGAAAAATCAATAAAAAAAATCAACTATATCTCTGTGTAAATTAAGGCTATACTAAATTCAGCTACGCGCATAATTGAATCCTTTTATTTTTGAACCTCCACGAAAAAAATTGTTTTATTCAAAGTCCGCCCCTGCTGGCACAATTTCTCGCTGCGCCGAAGTAAATAAAATAAACAAATTACCAGATTCGTAATATCTAAGACTATTGTCTTCTAGACTCGCGTACAGTCTTTTGCCTATACCTGCGCTGGCCTTTTGCCTTATTTTAATGAGGTATTAAGGAAGGTTGGTATGCGAGCGTTGATGACGCATTGATTGAAAGCATTTTTAAAATAAAAAGATACACCTGATAATTAATGAATTAAAAATAAGCTGTCATAAATAATAGATTCCCCTTCTTTCCCCACTGCTCAAGGCGTGTGGAAGTGGGGAAAATAACAATAATAACAAAACAAAGTTGAGTCAGAGCCAAGCTGCCAAAAATTGCATAAAATTTCCTGGCCTCGCAAGCAACGGGCGGATAAAATCAATAAGGGAGTCTAGGTTCCTGAAATCTGACAAATTCATATCTGCAGCCACATCTTCTTGCTTAACTAGCGCGGGGGACTGGGCCTCGCGTCCAGCGAGAACAAATAGAGCCGGCATTATTTTCCTTTCAAGAGGGGGCTGCCGAATATGAGGCGATCAATGGCAATGTGCAGCCCGTCCACGAAATAAGGTCGGGCGCGCCTTGTAGGAGAGGCTAAACTTGGGAGATAAGCAGGCAATATTAAAATTTAGGACCGAGACATGGGTGACTCGTATTCTCTGTTGAAATTAACAACAACAAAAAAATGGCTTTGGAAATGGTAAAACTATTATATTAAGCTTATAAAGGCCACTGTTTATACAAGGTGAATTAGTTGGCGGAATTATTTGCTCATTTCATTTCGTACATTATTAATCCAAAATACAGTTTTTTGCTGCATTGCTCATAAATTTCTCTCTCTCCCTACCTACCTCTCTCTCTCTCTGACTCTCTGTGTCTGTCTGTCTCTCTCTCTCTCCCGCTCTCTTTTTTGGGTTTCTGTGTCCCTAAATCTGCCTTCGATCTGGTTAAAAACTATATCAAAAGCATTGAACCCCATTTTCACTATAAAAAGATATATTACATTTACGGCACATAAATGTCATGCCACTAAAACATTGAATATCATACGTTAATTAATGTGATGATGTTTAATCGTCTGAAGCAGTGGAAGTTAATTTGTTTGCTGTGTTTATGTTTTGAACAGCCCAACTGACAGCATCATATCTAGCCTAACATAGGTATACACATTCCTTTAAGTCGATGGCTCTACGTGGTCAAATTGAAAAAGTTACGGGGGAAACGCTGGGAGCTGGGTGGGCAGCATGAGATGAGGTGCGTTAGCCAAATGGTTATGGGAAGGGGGAGGGATGGGGGAGTATTGTAAGGGGGTAGAAGCTGGATGGAAGGATATGAAGGGGGGAGTTTGAGGAGTAATGTGGCTTGGTTTTGAGGAGGAGAGGTATTAAAAACGAAAGGGGCAATTTTTTATGGATGGGGTTGAAGTGGTGGATTTGGAGAGGTGACGCGGTCGGGGGGGATGTGCCCAGTCCAACTTCAAAGTGTAATTGTTTCAAATAACGTACATTTAAAAATGTAATTAGACTTTAAAGCTACAATGTTACATATATTTATAAAATGGATTATCACTTACCACACATTTTTTTTCATAATCTCATGATATCAGACGGTAGGCACATGTCATGTAAGCCAAACATCTTAGATAGTAGCACAGTTTTAGAAACCGACTACAAACGTTTAATAACTATCCTGTTTTCAGTCAAAATTAACATTATGACATTTGAGCATTGATTTCTGTTAGTGAATTCAAAATCAAGCCAGGATGAAAATATTGATAAATAGTTAGTTGTCTTTAACTTTATGTCTCCATTGCTGTATTGTATAACGTGAATGCTGCAGCTAAAAGAGTATAACATTGTCCAATCACGATCGAGCACAACATTAAACAGGTTGGGGAAACTGTTGATGCTGAATGACTGCATATCTGTAGTCAAATAAGGGCACATTCTGCTATTTGTAATCAATCAAAGCCACATTCTTTTATCTGTAGTGGTGAGCCCAGCCTTAGGTTGGGGTACCGCGCTATATAAGACCACTTATAATAATAATAGTTAAATAAAACCACATTCTAGTATCTGTAATAAAACAAAGCCTCATTCGGGTAGTTAACAAAACTTGTCAATTATATTTAGTTAAAAACAGACTAAAATGTATTCAAAATTATAAGTAATCTGGTAATTGTTTTCCCTTTACAAGAAAAGTTTTTTTTATATTTTTTAAAAAGTTTTTGTTCTGTAAAATTTAGAGTCACTCGAAAGGCCGCAATTGAAGACCAAGAAGGCCTCATGCCCCCCCCCCCCCCGGGACACCCCTACCATAAAGTTTAAAGAGATGCTAGTCATTGTTCCCGGTTACAAGGAAACACGTTTTCAATGTACGTCTGACTATGTCTATTTTCATGTGTACACATATGTACATTTGGACATTTGCACATTTGGACGGAGAAAAATAAAGTGAGAGCAGAAAGAAAGACAGGTGGAACAACAGAAAGAAAGACAGGTGGAACAACAGTAAGAAAGACAGGTGGAACAACAGATAGAAAGACAGGTGGAACAACAGAAAGAAAGACAGGTGGAACAACAGAAAGAAAGACAGGTGGAACAACAGATAGAAAGACAGGTGGAACAACAGATAGAAAGACAGGTGGAACAACAGAAAGAAAGACAGGTGGAACAACAGAAAGAAAGACAGGTGGAACAACAGATAGAAAGATAGATGGAACAACAGAAAGAAAGACAGGTGGAACAACAGAAAGAAAGACAGGTGGAACAACAGAAAGAAAGACAGGTGGAACAACAGTAAGAAAGACAGGTGGAACAACAGATAGAAAGACAGGTGGAACAACAGATAGAAAGACAGGTGGAACAACAGAAAGAAAGACAGGTGGAACAACAGAAAGAAAGACAGGTGGAACAACAGAAAGAAAGACATGTAGGATAACAGAAAGAAAGACAGATGGAACAAAAGAAAGAAAGACAGGTGGAACAACAGAAGGAAAGACATGTAGGATAACAGAAAGAAAGACAGATGGAACAACAAAAAGAAAGACAGGTGGAACAACAGATGGAAAGACATGTAGGATAACAGAAAGAAAAACAGATGGAACAAAAGATAGAAAGGCAGATCGAATAAAATACAGAAAGACATACTTTCCGTGCGAAAAATATCACATATCATGGCCATTGATTTTAATCTACTTTTCATGATTATTTATCAACCAGCTTAGGGCATGAAATGAAGCAAACCAGTTTTGGGTGTAGAAAAGTTTTCCGATCATTAGTGAAAAACAGCAACGCTGATCTCAAGTGTACGGTAAATAGATACAGCTCTACCCGTAACACCCTGAGGGGGAATCAAACGGCCAGATGGAATTAATTACGTGAGCACGCGCGAGAGAAATCTGCGCATATTCTGATTAAAACCAAAGATGCTGAGTTGGAGAGTTTGTGCTATTAATGTTGGCCCGCACACAACTTCTTCTTAGAATTGCGTCATTTAAATGTGTGATTAATCGAAACAGTGGTGACATGGACCACTCTGTAATCAGGCGTATGACCCCCCCCCCCTTTTTTTTTTTCCAACATCTCAAGCAGTGGATGCTGTTGATCTAGTAAAGAACTTTCTGAAAAATGGTTCTCACATTTCATCTCTGTACAAGACGGAGTCGTCAATATTTAAAAGTCATTGACCCGGGGGAAAAAAATGATCGATTCCGCAGCTCTAGGTCACCGTAACCCACCCCCACATTAATTACAGAATGATATCAATAGTTTTCTAAAGTATTTTTAAAAAATGTACACAAGTGCTTGCCGTCTCGCTTTGGATGAAGGCTAAATCACAGCCACCGCGCCGTGAGCCCTCCTCGCGCTCTCCTCTCGCTCTCCTCGCTACTCGACATTCTCTCCATCTCCAGATTATTTTTTTTTTTCTTCCTTTGTGTTCCGGGCGAAAAACTTTTTCTGTTTCCATTTTCTCTATTCATCATGGAGGATACAGTGCTGCTGTTTCTGACGCTAGTTCTGGGAACCATCTACGTCTCACACGGTGAGTTACCTTGAACACTTAACCGCCATTAAGTGGTAATCTGTAGTTGTTTTCGATATACATCCTATGTGTTATTATATCAATCTTAAATTAACCCTGGACCTGGGATTAGCCAACACATAAGGAATGTACATCATGCTGACATTTAGCTACGGACAAAATTGAAAAGATCGTCGTGTTCAAATGTAATTGCTATACCAGCATGCATCGCGTGAGAACAACAAATCAACTACCTTTAAAGAACACAGCATTCTCAGAGGCGTAACTCCCGCGCGGAAAAACCAAGTATGACCCCCCCCCTAAACACAACATATCCAACTTTAAAAATGGATGTATAGAGCTGATTTCTTCTCAGACAAAAGTCCCGTAACCACTGCTCTGACCACTGCTCTAACCACTGCTCTACTATGGTGAATTTGAGCTTATACTAAATTTTAAATTGTTTTATTAAACATTGGTTATATACTAACCTAGTCGGTAGTCTGTTATATATGTTATATAGTAGCCTAATCTGTTATATAGTAGCCTAGTCTTTTATATATGTTATATAGCAGCATCGTCTGTTATATAGTAGCCTAGTCTGTTATATATGTTTTATAGTAGCCTAGTCTTTTATATAGTAGCCTAGTCTGTTATATAGTAGCCTATTTTTTTATATAGTAGCCTAGTCGGTAGTCTGTTTTATGAAATCCTATTTTGGTTCATGCATGTATTAAGAAAATAATTGTTTTTCTGACAGTAAGCTATTTTAGATATCCAGGGTTATATATACTTTTTTTCTTAAAATTCTCATTTTTAATGACATAAATCTTTGTTATTTTTAAAATGAAATTAGCATTACATTACAGACGTTGTATTGGACACTACACCCCAATAATCATCCCAATTATCCCCCTAATCATCACTCCAATCATCACCCTAAACATCCCTATCATCACCCCAATCTTGACCCCAATGACCACACTAATCATCGCCCCAATCACCACCGAAAGCATCACCCTAGTCATCATCACAATCATATCCCCGGTCAACACACCAATCATAACCCCAAACACCACCCCAATCATGACCCAAAGCATCTCCACAAACATCACCCCAAACATCACCATACGTTGTCTTTTTTCGGATCCCTGCACCTTTCAATTATCCCTAAAGCTAACCAGGCGTGGCCAAAAACTAACTATTAATTTGACGCCTGGTTAAGGACTCGGTTTCCTAAAACTGTTGGTGGGATGATGAGTCACGGATCCCAGGGCTACTAGGACACCCCCCGCCCCCGGGTGGAGTAAGTCATTGCTCTGTGTATGGAGATCAATAGCAGAGATCGGCCGAGAGGTCATTTCATCTTCGCGTCTATTTAACTTCACATCACGTGATTGATCGTTAGCTTGCGCCTCTTCTGGTTATCTCGGACACTTTTGATGGATGACATTTTTTGGTGGAACCCGTGATCGGACATTTAAGTCTGAGACTGAAAAGGGGTTTGTTTCACAATGACCCAAATTTCGAGGCGCAGTAGTCTTATAAGTAAAAAAAAAATTATTATTTTTTATTGACATTATACCATTATACCATTATACTATTATACCATTATACCATTATACCATTATACTTTACACCATTATAGTATAGTGCACGAAATTGTCGGTGAGCTGCTTTCGTGTGTGCTTGGGATTCGAACTCGCACCTATTAGTGTAAGAAGGAAAGATATGACAAAGTAAATTCGAAAAGAAAACATTATAAAGCTGCCATATCGAAACTTTTGTTTAAAAAGAATCAAATTGAAAGTCATGTTGGTGCATCTCAAAAAATAGGCTTGAGAACCAGTTCTCTACACCAGGCCTACACAACTCAAAATGTAAGGTATGCCGTTATGTTGTGCAGGCCTGTTCTACACTAATAATATATGGGTATAATTTCATGTAGTAATACTAAAACATATACGGGCTACTGGGCTATTGAGTTCATGCTTGTTCATCAAAGTAACCAAAAGACGCTGACCAAAATGATGGCCGGACATTATGTTTCTCTTGAAATACCACACAAGACAGCCACTGAGAACAGTTTGATGGACTATTATATCTAACAATATTTGGGGTCGTGGGGCTCGTAGACAATATAATAGGAAGCGACGTAGATTGGTAACTTTTGGCACAAATCATGAGACCAATATTGTAAGAATCTTTTGCTCTGAAGTGGCCTGACCTTTTCTTCGGAGCGTACACTTTTATTTGTATGTCTTGCAAATTTGGCTTTACTGTGGTCCATTATAATCCGTGAAAGTCCACTTTTTCGAGAAGAGATACATTTTTTTGTTGTCATTGCGTATTCTCGTGTCATTAGTTATTCCACTTCACAGTTCTCCCTACGTTCTCTGAAATATATTACGAGACATTATGGTGTTAGGGTCAAAGATTCGAGAATCCCAGACTCTTATTATTATATTTTCAACAAATTTCTTTAACATTAAAATATATTTTTATTTTTTCCGGTGAAAATCATTCTTCTCTTTCATTCGAAACAAGGTGTAATTATACAGTAAAATTAAAACATTTGAGCGTTTCAGAACTATTGGAAAGTCACCCGTGTATCTACTCGTCGAAATGTAACGTTTTTAATATACTGAGCAACATCACACGAACCTGAACAAGACGATCAGCTTACATGCTCTATGCGTTGTGTTATGATGTGTATTTTATAATGTTATGTAAGTGAACGAGTGTATTTTGTAATGTTATGTGAGTGAACGAGTGTATTTTGTAATGTTATGTGAGTGAGCGAGTGTATTTTGTAATGTTATGTGAGTGAGCGAGTGTATTTTGTAATGTTATGTGAGTGAACGAGTGTATTTTGTAATGTTATGTGAGTGAGCGAGTGTATTTTGTAATGTTATGTGAGTGAACGAGTGTATTTTGTAATGTTATGTGAGTGAACGAGTGTATTTTGTAATGTTATGTGAGTGAACGAGTGTATTTTGTAATGTTATGTGAGTGAGCGAGTGTATTTTGTAATGTTATGTGAGTGAGCGAGTGTATTTTGTAATGTTATGTGAGTGAACGAGTGTATTTTGTAATGTTATGTGAGTGAACGAGTGTATTTTGTAATGTTATGTGAGTGAACGAGTGTATTTTGTAATGTTATGTGAGTGAACGAGTGTATTTTGTAATGTTATGTGAGTGAACGAGTGTATTTTGTAATGTTATGTGAGTGAACGAGTGTATTTTGTAATGTTATGTGAGTGAACGAGTGTATTTTGTAATGTTATGTGAGTGAACGAGTGTATTTTGTAATGTTATGTGAGTGAACGAGTGTATTTTGTAATGTTATGTGAGTGAACGAGTGTATTTTGTAATGTTATGTGAGTGAGCGAGTGTATTTTGTAATGTTATGTGAGTGAACGAGTGTATTTTGTAATGTTATGTGAGTGAACGAGTGTATTTTGTAATGTTATGTGAGTGAGCGAGTGTATTTTGTAATGTTATGTGAGTGAACGAGTGTATTTTGTAATGTTATGTGAGTGAACGAGTGTATTTTGTAATGTTATGTGAGTGAACGAGTGTATTTTGTAATGTTATGTGAGTGAACGAGTGTATTTTGTAATGTTATGTGAGTGAACGAGTGTATTTTGTAATGTTATGTGAGTGAGCGAGTGTATTTTGTAATGTTATGTGAGTGAACGAGTGTATTTTGTAATGTTATGTGAGTGAACGAGTGTATTTTGTAATGTTATGTGAGTGAGCGAGTGTATTTTATAATGTTATGTGAGTGAGCGAGTGTATTTTATAATGTTATGTGAGTGAGCGAGTGTATTTTGTAATGTTATGTGAGTGAGCGAGTGTATTTTGTAATGTTATGTGAGTGAGCGAGTGTATTTTGTAATGTTATGTGAGTGAGCGAGTGTATTTTGTAATGTTATGTGAGTGAGCGAGTGTATTTTATAATGTTATGTGAGTGAGCGAGTGTATTTTGTAATGTTATGTGAGTGAGCGAGTGTATTTTGTAATGTTATGTGAGTGAACGAGTGTATTTTGTAATGTTATGTGAGTGAACGAGTGTATTTTGTAATGTTATGTGAGTGAACGAGTGTATTTTGTAATGTTATGTGAGTGAACGAGTGTATTTTGTAATGTTATGTGAGTGAACGAGTGTATTTTGTAATGTTATGTGAGTGAACGAGTGTATTTTGTAATGTTATGTGAGTGAGCGAGTGTATTTTGTAATGTTATGTGAGTGAACGAGTGTATTTTGTAATGTTATGTGAGTGAACGAGTGTATTTTGTAATGTTATGTGAGTGAACGAGTGTATTTTGTAATGTTATGTGAGTGAACGAGTGTATTTTGTAATGTTATGTGAGTGAACGAGTGTATTTTGTAATGTTATGTGAGTGAACGAGTGTATTTTGTAATGTTATGTGAGTGAACGAGTGTATTTTGTAATGTTATGTGAGTGAACGGGTGTATTTTGTAATGTTATGTGAGTGAGCGAGTGTATTTTGTAATGTTATGTGAGTGAACGAGTGTATTTTGTAATGTTATGTGAGTGAACGAGTGTATTTTGTAATGTTATGTGAGTGAGCGAGTGTATTTTGTAATGTTATGTGAGTGAACGAGTGTATTTTGTAATGTTATGTGAGTGAACGAGTGTATTTTGTAATGTTATGTGAGTGAACGAGTGTATTTTGTAATGTTATGTGAGTGAACGAGTGTATTTTGTAATGTTATGTGAGTGAGCGAGTGTATTTTGTAATGTTATGTGAGTGAACGAGTGTATTTTGTAATGTTATGTGAGTGAACGAGTGTATTTTGTAATGTTATGTGAGTGAACGAGTGTATTTTGTAATGTTATGTGAGTGAACGAGTGTATTTTGTAATGTTATGTGAGTGAACGAGTGTATTTTGTAATGTTATGTGAGTGAACGAGTGTATTTTGTAATGTTATGTGAGTGAACGAGTGTATTTTGTAATGTTATGTGAGTGAACGAGTGTATTTTGTAATGTTATGTGAGTGAACGAGTGTATTTTGTAATGTTATGTGAGTGAACGAGTGTATTTTGTAATGTTATGTGAGTGAACGAGTGTATTTTGTAATGTTATGTGAGTGAACGAGTGTATTTTGTAATGTTATGTGAGTGAGCGAGTGTATTTTGTAATGTTATGTGAGTGAACGAGTGTATTTTGTAATGTTATGTGAGTGAACGAGTGTATTTTGTAATGTTATGTGAGTGAACGAGTGTATTTTGTAATGTTATGTGAGTGAACGAGTGTATTTTGTAATGTTATGTGAGTGAACGAGTGTATTTTGTAATGTTATTTGAGTGAACGAGTGTATTTTGTAATGTTATGTGAGTGAACGAGTGTATTTTGTAATGTTATGTGAGTGAACGAGTGTATTTTGTAATGTTATGTGAGTGAACGAGTGTATTTTGTAATGTTATGTGAGTGAACGAGTGTATTTTGTAATGTTATGTGAGTGAGCGAGTGTATTTTGTAATGTTATGTGAGTGAACGAGTGTATTTTGTAATGTTATGTGAGTGAACGAGTGTATTTTGTAATGTTATGTGAGTGAACGAGTGTATTTTGTAATGTTATGTGAGTGAACGAGTGTATTTTGTTCATTTCATCATGCAATAGAAATCAGCCACTTAGGACGAGTCACTGGCTATGAAACATGACTAAGTAAAAGCTGTACAGCTGTGTGAGCTATGGTTGTGTTTTTTTGTGTGGATAGGTAGTTAAGTTATATTTTCGCTGGGAGTTCTGAGCAGACTTCTTTAGACGTTTATTTATTCTAAAACGCCAGTGATTATTTCCTTTTACCCCGTGACTGGCATGCAGACGAAGTAGGTACATTCAAGAAACTTGAAACTATATAACGCCTTAATGTTATATGATTCTTACTATAATGCACATCAGCCATGTAGAGGCTACCAAGGAAAGGAGTTTGAACTCTGGAATTTTTTTTCTGAGGCGCAACAAAGGGGACCGAACCCCCGAGGCAACGTTTATATCTGCCGCTTCGCAGCTTATGAACAAAATATTATTTTCTAAATTCCCGATGGAAGGCTTCAGTTTTGATTCAACGCAATTTGTTGCACTTTTTTTGCAATTTGTTGCACGTTGGAATATGTTGTTTTAATTCGCTCATCTCTTAATTTTTGACTTAAATTATTTCATCTGTAATCGGTAAGGCGCGATGGCTGCATTTTCCTTCTGCAGTTTTTAGTTTTAAACAAGCCAGCCGTACTTATTATTATCTATAGATTAATTAGACACGAACAATCTGTGTTGATATATTTTAAGCTTTCTTAATAGTTTTACATAATACGTAATTGGACGTTTCGGCGCATGCCTTCATCGGTACAACAAAAAAAACATTTAAATATAAGTATAAATTAAATTTACACAATATATGTTATTATCTATGTATTCTAATCTAGATATTCTCATCTACGTAACCTCGTGTACGTAGTCTCATATAGGTATCCTCAGCTACGTATCCTCATTTACATATCCTTATCTACGTATCCTCATTTATGCACTCTGATCTATAATACGTATCCTCATATAGGTATCCTCATTTATAGGTATTATCATCTATGTATTCTCATCTACGTATCCTCATCTATGCTGTTCTTATTTAAACCGAGCGCATCTGAGACAGTGGTCTCGGTCTCACTGTCGATCGTTCCATTCCCATGGACCGCCCAGCTTAAGTTACGCCAAGAGTCCATTATCGGCTGTGCCCCTGGTGCTCGGTGTTAATGCGGGCTGCTTGCTCCCGAAATCAAACTAAATCAAGGGTCTCAGTCTCATATCGGACATTGGCTAGAGTCTCATTCTCGTATCGGACATTGGCTAGAGTCTCAGTCTCGTATAGGACATTAGCTAACACCCTATTGATGCAAAAAGTCGTAAGAAACATGATAATTTCAAGCAACGTTGGGGGTTATCTTATATCAAATTACATGATTTTATCATATTTGTATCAAATGAATACGTTTCAATATTGTGTGGCACATATCCAATCCATGTTTTATCCATGTATTATCCTGCTCACTTGCCACAATCCGAACAAATACAAGTCCAATTAACGTATTCATCAACTTCACAACGTTGGATAAATTATATAATCAATTCCCTCAGAAAACTTTATATAAGAAAACCCACATTATCCCCAAATCCACAATCCAGCTTGCCCAAGCATGGGAGCAGACTGACACATCATCAAAAACTCTTACAAGCTGACATTTAATTAATCGTTACAAAATGTATAAGTTGACTGTGTAAATCATTTCAATGCATCGCCAAAATAGCCAACTGCATTCAATTAAATGCTATCTAGACATTCAAATGAACTTAAATATAAATCGACATCCGATACACTCAGACACGTGTCACATCCACATATACCATCAACATCCGACTACACTGAGACGCTTGTCACATCCACATATACCAACAACATCCGACTACACTGAGACGCTTGTCACATCCACATATACCATCAACATCCGACTACACTGAGACACTTGTCACATCCACATATACCAACAACATCCGAATTCCCTCAGATACGCCTAATGCCATCTCAACACAATCGGAGGCCCTGTCGCTGAAGTCCCCCTACCCCATACTTACTGTACCCACCCACATGAATAAAAAATATATTATTTCAAGCTTCCACATACCTTGTTCTGCTATTTCCTTCAGTAAATTTACCCATTTACTAAACAAATGGCACAGAATATAAATCTCTTTTTTAAAATAAATGTAATAACCTCTTCCCCTACCCACATCCCACTCCCCCCACCCCGCAGCGTGAGGCCCCTAGAAGCGTAAGGTCCCTAGAAGCGTTAGGCCCCGACAAGCGTGAGGCCCCTAGAAGCGTGAGACCCCGACAAGCGTGAGGCCCCTAGAAGCGTGAGGCTCCTAGAAGCGTTAGGCCCCGAGAAGCGTGAGGCCCCTAGAAGCGTGAGGTCCCTAGAAGCGTGAGGCCCCGACAAGTGTGAGGCCCCTAAAAGCGTTAGGGCCTGAGCATCTCTCCAGTGTGTCCGTGCCTTAGCACAGCACTGGACACAAGCACCACACCCAAATATTCCTCCCGACGTTAATACCTTCATCATACTTAAGAAAAACATCCACAAACACACGCACACAATTTCCTCCAAACACTCACCCTAAGATGACACAGGGAAGACACTCCGATAAATACGTCCCAAAACATGCCCGGCCCGCGCACACACACACATTTCATTAGAAAGTTATTGATTGTGAGAGCCAAGAAAATACGAGGAAGTGGTGGGGGAGGGGGGAAGAGAGAAAAAAATAGCTAATTGAATTTGGGCCGTTTGTCTGGGGCGGAGAAAAATAACTGAAAGTGAAGACGAGTAAATCGTTGGGTCTTCGATTACTGTTCAACCGGCGTCCTTGATAACGAGCTGACCCCTGACCTTGTTGTGTGTGAGATGATCCACTTGACGTTAGGTTCTTAAGCTCTTAGGGTGTCTTAGATCACGTTAAACTGTCTTATATCATGTCAGACTGTCTTAGATCATGTTAAACTGACTTTGATCATGTTAAACTGTCTTAGATCATGTTAAACTGTCTTAAATCATGATAAACTGTCTTAGATCATGTTAGACTGTCTTAGATCATGTTAAATTGTCTTGGATCATGTTAAACTGTCTTAGATCATGTTAAACTGTCTTATATCTTGTTAAACTGTCTTATATCATGTTAAACTGTCTTAAATCATGTTAAACTGTCTTATATCATGTTAAACTGTCTTATATCATGTTAAGCTGTCTTCTTAAATATATCAAGTTTTACTATTATTAATACATAGTCTTATATGTTGTATGTATTATTTTACTATAAAATAACCTTTCGAGATTTAACAACAGTTTATAATTTCCTATTTAAAAAAATTAAGTATGTTGAGCAAATGCTTTTCATTTCCAATCATGAAAGAAATACGACCACATATCTAAATAACATTCAATTGTTATCATTGAGGACTTCTTTAACTTACAGTCTCATATCCTCGCAATGACATTGACCTCTCTTACCACACGCCATTAAATAATTGAATGTCATGAAGCACATGTCTGAAATGTCATCTCGTCCATTATCTACCAGGACTTATCCTAAACGCCGTCCAATGTAATGTCACTCTGCTCTTTACACACATGCCCCCCCCCCCCACCCCAAATGCACTATACATTTGTAACGAATAATATCTGTTGGATGAGATTTCTCGCCGGTGGGGACAAGCGAATCTCTGGACTCTAGATTCTAGACCGATACATCTCTAATTATTAAAGTGTTTAGATGCCATAACTTACAGATATATTGGCTAACACCCCCATTTTTTGTTTTCAATCCCCAACTCACAAATAATTATAATACTGGGTTTTTACGCAAATCTTGTGTAACACAACTGACATTTTTATTTATTTTAGAGGAAACATTTCACTTAAATACAGTTTCTCTCCACAGCAACTCGTTTTCTAATCCTCTCCCACACAGCGACTGTAGGTCTTGAATGGTTCATAGACATTTACATTAGAATTGTTTATAAGTTGAATTGTGTTATTCCACCTTTCCCTCTAATGTGATCACGATTATATAGTCACACGTGCACCTACTATTAGAGATCGAACAATTTCGGTTTCGCCGCCGAAAGTTGCAAATTTGATCACTTTCGGCGCAGTTTCGGTTTCAGCCGGGACAGAAAAATTAACTTTCGGTTTATTTTCGGTTTCGGACGAAAGTGATTGAGGCTTTCGGCCGTCCACCAGAAGTCAGACTGTCACTCTGTCTGTCTGTCCGCCGGCAATCCGATATTCATTATTGCTCGACGTCTTACTGTCATCGAATGTTATATGACTAATCCTCTGCGAACATTGCTCAGAGGGGCATGATGACCTACTTGTCTAATGTTTACAAAAATGACGTTTCATTTCGGCTTAGGCAAAGGTAAATAATTTTGTGGGGCAAAAACAACTATGGGAATGCTAATATTTATATTATTATTTTTTATTTTTAAAATACAATTTGAAAACCCTAGGTTTATTCAATTCATTCATCTGTGAAATTCATTTTGATTTAGCATTATAATGCTCATAAATGTTATCATAGGTAAAGTTGAATAATATTGGGAGAACAAAATCCTTGGGAATGGTAACATTTCCATTATTTTAATTTTTTTTTTTTTGATGTAAAAATTAGGGAACCCTAGGTTTGTTCAGTTCATTCATGTATTTAAACTCATCATTATCATGCCGATGAAAGTAGACTACTGTGCTACATAGTTGGTTTTCTTTTGCATCTGTTGCTGTGTGTGTGATATTTTTATCTTTCCATACAACTTTTAATTAATTTTTTAATTCAAATTGTTAAATATATTCAGTAGATGTTTTTCTATTAAAACTCAGGATAATCTCACTATTGATTTTTTTAACAAATAAATATATTGATACCCCCCCCCCCCTCCAATCAATTTTTTGATGTAATGTAAGACGAACGTATGCGTGAACGAGTTTTAAAATTAATAAATCTTTCGGTTTCGATTTCGGCCGTGACTCTCGTTAAGCTTTAGATTTCTGTTTTGGCCGAAAGTCATTTTAACATTCGGTCTTGTTTCGGTTTGGGTCGAAATCAGAAAATCCGTTTCGGTCGGTCTCTAACTCCTATATAATCACTGTCTCACTATTAGTACATAACCTCACTACCATGTAACAATCCATCATATTACATCCGTCAACTAGCATGACATCATCACGTCAAAACATGCATTGTATTGCATCCGTCATCGAACATGACTTAATACCATCCAACATCCATCATCGCACATTCGTCGTCTAACACGACGTCATCTCTACCGAGCATCCATCATCAAACATACGTTAAACAACAGGATGTCTCTGTCATCCAACATCTATCATCTTTCACCCCTCGTCTCACTACTCCACGATTCACTAGTTTACCAAAAAACCTCTTTCTGGCGCACCCCTCCCTCCCCCCCCCCTTTTGAATATTCAGTCAGAAACACAAGCCCCTGGGCTTCTTGGCTACGGTACATTAGTTCCTCACAGTTTGCCCTAAAATGGATCTTGTTGCCGAGACGGAATTGGGCAATGTTAAATCAGAACAAACAGTAATCACTGGCCCCTATGTGGATTGTGAAGTTTGGTGAGGGGTGGTGGAGAGGGGGGGGGGGCTAGAGCGGGGGAGTGTTATCGGATAGAAGACGATTGAAGATACGAGTATTTCTTGCTTTTGTGGTTTATGAATAATAAATACAGTCTTAGTTACGCCCGGGATGTTAATAAATCTTGATAAGAGGATTAGAATTAATACATTCGATGTTTCTCCGACCCCCCCCCCTCTCACGTCAAGTTTTGAATAATGAAATTTACGGTTAGAGTAGTTACATGTTGGGGTGTGGGGTGGGGGGGGGGGGAGCCCAAAGAGATTTAAGTCTCTTGAGTGGACTCATGTTTTCCTTGCTAATATTGGACCAGAATTGGATGTTGATTGAAGGAAGGACGGAGTAACTAACTAGTTTACTAGTGTGACAGGCGGGACTGACAAGAGGCTTTTGTTAATTATTCCATTATTTTAGTCTAGGTACTGGGCATATGGAATGGATTTGTATGGTATTGTCGTACAGTCACATGGCAGGATCTCGTGCTAGCGGGATATAAATATCAGTGTTGTGCTAAATGCCCATTAAAGTCACATTCAATGCACCCCTAAACAATTCGTTTTACAAAAATTAACGTCATGAAAATTAAAGAGCCACGACCTTGACCACATGAAGAGAGCGAAACTATTAATAGATTACTAAAAGTAAAATGTTTCCAATAATCCGTGTATGTTAATTTGAAGACAAAACAACTCTTCACTTCATCCATACAGCAAGTTTTAAAGATGTTTATTATTATTTTTAAAAAAATATAACTAGAGTTAGCTTTGATCAGACATCTCCACGGTGAAAGACCAATCTGGTCCTACCCAGCCAGTGGATGGACAAGGTCATTAGTGTAAGTGTCCCTGTCTCGCGACACTCGGCGTGTTCTTGACTATAGGATTGGAGCGGTAGGTGGGCAATTATACAGCCTGTTATAGGTTTGAGAACCACATCAGGGGGACTCAACAAGCAGATACAGTGGTGGTCAACGAAGAGGTAAGCGTGCTACATGAAGAAAAAGCCTTAGATATTATTAGCCAAACTTTAATGTTATAAAATTCATGTTTTAAATGTACACACATACACACACATATGCACAGAAACACACACCCCACATTATATTTGGTGATAATAACCATTGCACGCCAACATTGCTATATATAGTTTTATCCCTGAGCATATAGCTTTGAAACATATTTCGTTCATTTTTTTTAAAAAAAGAGAAAAAAAAAATGTATTCAGAATTTAAAACGACAATGTGGATCTTACAGCTGTAATGTACGTCTGCCCCGCAATTTCATACTTTCAGCTTGGCTTGTCGTCGTGAGGCTTAGAGAAACCCAACCATAAAACGCAATTGGTTGCTTGGCACCGACGTCCTCAGATACATGCCAAGACATGAATCTTTTCCATTACAGCAAGGAGAGCGGTGTAAAGAAGGGAGGGAATCTGTTATTTATCGGCCAGCGCATTTAGAGTTTCTACATAATTCAGTGGATAAAATGAAATCCTCTAAGACGGAGCTCGGCAACCGGTGTGCAACGGCACACATGATGTGCCGCGAGATGAGAGCAGGTGTGCCGCGGGAAACGCCTCCAAGAAGAGGAAAAAAGGCACGGGTGTGTAATAAAGCCGTGTAGCTACTAAAGAGACATAGGCCCACCAGTTAACAAGTTCTGAAACTGAGTTAACAGAAATGTGATCAATGCAGAAGTTTTATATAGAGCAAGACAATGTCCTCTATCTAAAACCTTTTTACCATTAAGAAATCTCAGTACGTTTTGCTATTTAGTATATTTTTGCTTGTGGTGTGCCGCGGAAATCTAGGGAAAGGCCTTGGGTGTGCCGAGTGAGCTTAACGGTTTCTGAGCTCTACTCTAAGACATGTCTTGTAGCGGACATGCAGAGGTCTGAGGATTCGCAAGTGATGATAAACGTTCATTTTAATTATGGTATTTTTAGAAAATAAGTTTTAATACAAATTAAAAATCCTGCTGTGTTTACAACTATAACCGAAACCTAGTTTCGCCCTTTGGATACGTGGGTTGTAAAACATAGTTATAGAACCACTGAAATGACCAGGTAGTGACGTAAACCAGCAAAATTGGATGGGATTTGGGGGTAGGAGAAGGGTGACCTAAGAATTGGAAATGTCGAAGGGCTGTAACTCGTAGTTCCCGAATGGCCTGTCCTTTCCACGTCACCAGGTCTGGATGATTGTCTTTTACCTCAGATACCATCGCGAGCACTTGGTTCTCTCATCTCTTTACAGCGTGCTTCTCTCCCATCCTATAATCGAGTTCGCTTCCACCTCTATATCAGTGATTGTCTCTTACCTTAGATACCATCGTGAGCACTGGGTTCTCTCCCCTCTATATAGCTTCCTTCTCTCTCGTCCCATAATATATTTCACTGCCATCTCTATATCAGTGATTGTCTCTTACCTTAGATACCATCGTGAGCACTGGGTTCTCTCCCCTCTATATCATTGATCTTCTGTTGTTTTTTTTTTTTTTTTTTTTTTTTTTTTTTTTTTTTTTTTGGTGATGTTTTTTCTAAAAATGTGAATACTTTCTTAGTGGCAAAGAAAGAATCTGACGTGAACTCTTTGAACAGATGCAATTTTATATTCTTAGTATATAGCCTAACAATTGCTACTTAGTATCTGGCCTAACAATTGCTACTTAGTATCTGGCCTAACAATTGCTACTTAGTATCTGGCCTAACAATTGCTACTTAGTATCTGGCCTAACAATAGCTACTTAGTATCTGGCCTAACAATTGCTACTTAGTATCTGGCCTAACAATTGCTATTTAGTATCTGGCCTAACAATTGCTACTTAGTATCTGGCCTAACAATTGCTACTTAGTATCTGGCCTAACAATTGCTACTTAGTATCTGGCCTAACAATTGCTACTTAGTATCTGGCCTAACAATAGCTACTTAGTATCTGGCCTAACAATTGCTACTTAGTATCTGGCCTAACAATTGCTACTTAGTATCTGGCCTAACAATTGCTATTTAGTATCTGGCCTAACAATTGCTACTTAGTATCTGGCCTAACAATAGCTACTTAGTATCTGGCCTAACAATTGCTACTTAGTATCTGGCCTAACAATTGCTACTTAGTATCTGGCCTAACAATTGCTACTTAGTATCTGGCCTAACAATTGCTACTTAGTATCTGGCCTAACAATTGCTACTTAGTATCTGGCCTAACAATTGCTACTTAGTATCTGGCCTAACAATAGCTACTTAGTATCTGGCCTAACAATTGCTACTTAGTATCTGGCCTAACAATTGCTACTTAGTATCTGGCCTAACAATTGCTATTTAGTATCTGGCCTAACAATTGCTACTTAGTATCTGGCCTAACAATAGCTACTTAGTATCTGGCCTAACAATTGCTACTTAGTATCTGGCCTAACAATTGCTACTTAGTATCTGGCCTAACAATTGCTACTTAGTATCTGGCCTAACAATTGCTACTTAGTATCTGGCCTAACAATAGCTACTTAGTATCTGGCCTAACAATTGCTACTTAGTATCTGGCCTAACAATTGCTACTTAGTATCTGGCCTAACAATTGCTATTTAGTATCTGGCCTAACAATTGCTACTTAGTATCTGGCCTAACAATAGCTACTTAGTATCTGGCCTAACAATTGCTACTTAGTATCTGGCCTAACAATTGCTACTTAGTATCTGGCCTAACAATTGCTACTTAGTATCTGGGCTAACAATTGCTATTTAGTATCTGGCCTAACAATTGCTACTTAGTATCTGGCCTAACAATTGCTACTTAGTATCTGGCCTAACAATTGCTACTTAGTATCTGGCCTAACAATTGCTACTTAGTATCTGGCCTAACAATTGCTATTTAGTATCTGGCCTAACAATTGCTACTTAGTATCTGGCCTAACAATTGCTACTTGGTATCTGGCCTAACAAGTGCTACTTAGTATCTGGGCTAACAATTGCTACTTAGTATCTGGGCTAACAATTGCTACTTAGTATCTGGGCTAACAATTGCTACTTAGTATCTGGGCTAACAATTGCTACTTAGTATCTGGGCTAACAATTGCTACTTAGTATCTGGCCTAACAATTGCTACTTAGTATCTGGGCTAACAATTGCTACTTAGTATCTGGCCTAACAATTGCTATTTAGTATCTGGCCTAACAATAGCTACTTAGTATCTGGGCTAACAATTGCTAGCTGATTTTCTCGCGCGAATCTTAGAATTTTACCACATTCTTCTTGGAACAATTCTGTTCTACCGTTACACTTATATATATCTCTATATATGTATATCTATCTATCTATCTATCTATCTATCTATCTATCTATCTATCTATCTATCTATCTATCTATCTATCTATCTATCTATCTATCTATCTATCTATCTATCTATCTATCTATCTATCTATCTATCTATCTATCTATCTATCTATCTATCTATCTATCTATCTGTCTGTCTGTCTGTCTGTCTGTCTGTCTGTCTGTCTGTCTGTCTGTCTGTCTGTCTGTCTGTCTGTCTGTCTGTCTGTCTGTCTGTCTGTCTGTCTGTCTGTCTGTCTGTCTGTCTGTCTGTCTGTCTAGTCTGTCTGTCTGTCTAGTATGTCTGTCTCTCTAGTCTGTCTGTCTGTCTGTCTGTCTGTCTGTCTGTCTGTCTGTCTAATCTGTCTGTCGATCCGTCTAGTCTGTCTGTCTATTCGTCTAGTCTGTCTGTCTGTCTATCTGTCCGTCTGTCCGTCTTTCCATCTATCCATCTATTCATCTATCCATCCATCCATCTATCATCGGTACATCCATCCATCGATACATCCATCTGTCCATCGATACATCCATCGATCCATCCATCGATCATCCTTCCATCATCATTAATCCATCCACCAATCACCATCCATCATCCATCCATCCATCCATCCATCATCCATCCATCCATCTATCAATCGATTACGGACTGCTATTAATGGAGAATTTTATCTCTTAGTTTAATCTATTGGCTCGTTTAAAAACAATAACAAATAATACGAGACTCAAAGTCAGGGCTAATTACAATTAATACGTTTTTAATGTGTGAACTTCAATGAATTACAAAAGCAAGAGAATATAATTAAAATTATTAACTTACAGTATGGCCGGTACAGGTACTGTATGTAAAAATACAATGATTTCAAGTTGTACAATGAAAGAAAATCTACACACAACAAAGCACTGTCTCGAGTTAGTATAATAATAATACCAGCTACACGTTTCGTGATAACAAGAAACTGCCCCGTCATTCAATCGTATTCCTTTTATACTCTGTTCCAGACGATCATTCTCGAAATAGATTACGCATTGTAACTGCATCTCGCATTCTCTAGATCATTCGACAATTTTCCTGACTGGAACGGACGATACTAAGCTTTGATGTAAACATGGTTAAATTTCGCTAGTTACCCCCCAAAACGGCCTCGACTGTAAGAGGTCATGCTCGTGGAAAGCGGGTAAAGCGTGCATCAAAACACGTCCCCTTCATAACACATCCATCTATCTATCATCTATCTAGCTATCTACTCACCTATCCATCTATCCATCTACCCACCTACCCACCCACCTACCCCGGTCGGTTGAAAGTTCAACCTGGTTAAAAAATGAAAAAATCTGTACGAAAGACATGAACTATTTTGCAAGTTAACTCACTAAGCTGGGTGGCCGAATGGTTTAAACGTTAGACTGAGGCACTCCCATTTCTTTGCGTTGATTTGTGCTTCTGTGTATCTCTCTCTCGAAATATATCTATACCTCCTCTTATACTTATACCTCCTCCTTACCTATACGTGCTCTGCCTACACCTATACCTCCTCGTGTACCACGGAGACAGGAGACAGTAGACAAGTCCGGCGAGTGCCTCCCCGGGCCCGTGCCTCCCCTGACCCAAGCCTCCCCTGGCCCGTGCCTCCCCTTGTCCCGTGCCTCCCCTGGCCCGTGCCTCCCCTTGTTCCGTGCCTCCCCTTGTCCCGTGCCTCCCCTGACCCGTGCCTCCCCTGGTCCGTGCCTCCCCTTGTCCCGTGCCTTTGCGGGCCCGTGCCCAGTTTCTAACGAGGAAGCGACGAAAATACCAATTATTGAGTATTTCTGGTGCATGGATATATATATTTGTTTTCAAAAAATTTAATAAATTTTTTAAGAAATAAGAAAAGTATCCACAATATTATTTTTTAAACCATTTAAATGAGTAAAAAGACATTTTTAACATTTTTTACCGATTCGATTCAGGCAGACAACTTATACTCACGTGACTACATCGTATTTGATATCAATGGAAAGCTTTATTTTTCAGAAATTATATATAATTAGCTTCCTATCAAGAAAGTTACCAAATACTTAAATCAGCGTTACATCGTGATAAAAATTGTGTTTTTCTGACCTATTTATAGGGTACCCTTATTTTTAATGCATCATCTTTGAATTCTAAATAAGGCACGCAATTGGACTGGTTAAATGTGTGAAAAATTGTGATCGGTTTCGCTATAATGAAATTCGATTACAACGATTAGTTTTTGCACTTTTAATATGCAAATTTTTTTTTCCATTTGGTGTCACCCTCCTAGAATGGTGTCACCCAGTGCGACCCGCACCCCCTTGCTACGCCACTGAACAGACGTCCGGCACTGAACTGCCCAATGATCGTCACGTCTCATTGGGTCACGATGACCACAACAATCTACGACATTGCAATATCCCGGACATTTATTTAGTCGGTCCACAATGGATCCAAGCTTTTATTCTTATTTGTTTCCTCTCCAAATATCACCCTTAACCCCCCCCCCCCCCCAAAGCATTAATGCGGGACCAAGAGATCGATTTCCCAAACCCATTCTTTAGCTTGATTAGTTCAGTGAACTTCTTCTCAGGGATCTCTCAACTCTGTGAGGATAACTTGGCGCTTCAACATTAAACTTCAACATAACTGGACATGTTGAAAAGATAGAAGGCAATGGACCGTGCTGTTGGTCCACTTAGTTTATTGTTAAACTCCTACACCGAATTGATTTCTCATTACTAAAATATATATATATATATATATATATATATATATATATATATATATATATATATATATATATATATATATATATATTTCAAGAATTTTTTTAAGTTGAAATAACGACCCTCGATAATCAGAGGCGTACCAATGTAATCTAACGTAGATGTTAATAAACAACCAATGCGCCCCGTATCAATCGTGATGAACTTTTAAAAACTAACAATTAATTATCACCGTGTTATTCAAGGACTGTGGAGCAAGCTGAAAGATGTGCAGCATGTTAATTTACTCAATACAGGTTAACTTACTTATATTGGATAAAACAATATTTTTTTAAAGTACATGTATAGAATTTCTTTGTTCAGGTTTTCGATTGCGCAGCCCTTCAAGTGGTTTTTCACGGTGCGAGCCGCGCTTTGGCATACCCAGGGTTTATGTATTTAAGTCATTGTTTTTTAGGACCAGTACCCGTAGGACCAGTACCCGTAGGACCAGTACCCGTATGTACAGCTGACGTTTCCAGTTTACAATGGAGCCCACACTAATGTCAAGTTCTCCTCTGTTTCTTTCTTCGTTACTCCCGTTATTACTTCCCTTGTTATGTTCGTTGTTACTTCCCTTGTTACTTCATTTGTTACTTCCATAGCTACTTTCTTTGTTACTTCCCTTTTTACTTCCTTTGTTACTTCCCTTGTTTCTTGCCTTTTCACTTCCCTTGTTACTTTCATTTTTACTTCCTTTGTTACTTCCCTTGTTACTTTCCTTTTTACTTCCCTTGTTACTTTCCCTTTTACTTCTCTAAGTTACTTCGCTTGCTACTTTCGTTTTTATCTCTCTTATTGTCTTCCTTGTTATTAAATCCTTCAACTTTGGAGAGGTTTTCTTTCAATCAATCTAATACTTGATGCGTTCAAAAATTCCTAACACATTCTCTTATTTACATATTTATATTTTGAGAACTACTACTTTTTAAAAATCCTTTATATTAACTTCGCTTTCGTGCGTGTGTGTTTGTGGCAAAAAGTGGAAAGCGAATTGACCAACCTACCGTTATCCTATCGAGCTGAAACTTGGCACATAGACTAGTTGCCGATGACACATTCTATCACATTTTCAGCCCCACTCCCAACCCCCAAAACTATTTTTTCCCCTGTTTTTCAAAGGTATAACGAAGGAAATAGTATGCAATGATTTCTTAAGAACTGTCGCCATCGCTACGTGTCGCAATTATTTCTTAAGAACTGTAGCCATAGCTACGTCGCACAAAATGCATATAAAGTATTTAAAAGAAAAACTTTGTTTTCAGGCGTTGTTCAATTCTTTTTCGTTTGGCAATTCAATCAGCATTTCTTGTTGTCCTTGTGTTCTAGCACGCATCATAACGGTTGCTATTCCTTTCTAAACTCTATTCATATGTCTCCTTTTTTTCCCCACAATCCACAAAATATCATTTTAACCTTGAATTTAAAACAAAAAACTACATCTGTTTACAAAATGATATAGCATAAGGGCACACAAAAATCATTCTAAATGTTTGAAATAGATTATGTATGTGAAATAGCCTGTGTCTTAGGTTGGGTTTTGGTGTCTTGGGTTGGGTTTTGGTGTCTTAGGTTGGGTTTTGGTGTCTTAGGTTGGGTTTTGGTGTCTTAGGTTGGGTTTTGGTGTCTTAGGTTGGGTTTTGGTGTCTTGGGTTGGGTTTTGGTGTCTTAGGTTGGGTTTTGGTGTCTTGGGTTGGGTTTTGGTGTCTTAGGTTGGGTTTTGGTGTCTTAGGTTGGGTTTTGGTTTCTTAGGTTGGGTTTTGGTGTCTTAGGTTGGGTTTTGGTGTCTTAGGTTGGGTTTTGGTGTCTTAGGTTGGGTTTTGGTGTCTTAGGTTGGGTTTTGGTGTCTTAGGTTGGGTTTTGGTGTCTTAGTTTGGGTTTTGGTTTTGTTTTTTTACTTTTATTTTAAATTCAGTCTAGTGAGGTTGACAATCTTGCATTAATAGCAGCTTCACGGAACGTTGCGAAGAACGTTTACGGCCATTTCATTTCAATTTCGAGATAATGACAGGCCAACATTGCCCCTAAAAGTCAGGCTGGGATAACCTTTGCGAGGACAGGGGACGTAAACCAACTGACACGGTTAGGAGTGGAGAGGTTGGACAGGCTTCATGATAAAAACAGAACATGTCAACACAGTACATGTCAAAACAGAATATGTCAAAACAGGACATGTCAAAACAGGATATGTCAAAACAGAACATGTCAAAAAAGAACAAAATAAAACAGAGCATGATGAAACAGAACAATGAAAACACATGACTGTGAACAAAACAGAATTATGATAAAGGAGGACCTTGACAAATCAAGTCAGGCGAACAATAAAACATTGGGATCAATGCACTCACTATTAGTCCCTCAATTTATCTACGTTTCTATTGTTCTTCTTTCTTCTTACTCCCCTGCTGAGATTTTGAAAATGTAGAGATTTAACCTTAATTCTTCACCTTAATTTCACTTCCTGACACCTGTGACACGTGATGACTGTGACAGCATGAGGAGAGTTTGGAGAGGGGGTGGCGAATAGCATGGCCAGAGTAAGGATGTACCACACATATCCATTGTTTGGGTGCCTGTTATATGTCGGCCGTAAATTGCCGTGAGTTTGGAAAGTGTTGTGAAAGGAGGTCAAAGTTCATAGACTCGCATCTAGCGATAGTGTAGATCAGTGGTTCTCAATCTTCCTGATGCCGCGACCCTTTAATACCATTCCTTATGTTGTGGCGACCCCCAACCCCCAAAATTATTTTCGTCGCTACTTCATAACTGTAGCGTATACGTGCTTCCCGAGGGTCTTCGGCGACCCGTGGGAAAGGGTCATTCGACCCCCAAAGGGGTCGCGACCCACAGGTTGAGAACCGCTGGTGTAGATTCTTTCTCTGACAATATTCAGTTTCAGGCCGTCCCAACCAGCTGTGTGCCGACGATTACTAAAGCAAATGTCCATACAGGTCGACTAGAAGTAAGAAAACATAGAGGTACGAGATCCTTAGTAATACCTTAGCAATAGTTGTGCAGGACTATCATGATCGAGATGATAATTGAGTTGTTGTTTTTTTACGCTGAAGAGCCAACCTGCAGTGATTAAAATAATTATATAATTAAATCTTAAATATTTTTACACAGACTTTTATTAATAAATCTATAGGCTAAATAAAACGTAGTTACC